>JAZGSX010000026.1:0-330000 GCA_039519185.1 Astragalus membranaceus
CTTAGTTCATGCACATGTTCCACAATTCAGTATCATTTATCATAAAACATCACCTTAAAGTAAAGAAAGAAAAACAAGCAGGAGAAGAAAAGTGTTTAATATGGAAAACGAACGTACAGAAGGTCACGCCGATTGAAAATTACATTGAGAGTTTAAACTAAAAAAATGAGAAAAAGGAAAGAACGGATCTGTTGATTGTTTGTATTTTTGAAATGACGGTGCCAATCACTCATACGCATGGTCTTGACCACCCACCATCCAACTTTGGGAGTGTTGGCTGCCTTTTTATTTCTTCCAAGTCCAACTTTTTGACCCTAATTTTTGCCTGGACCGCTCTTTAGAGTTTTCGATCCACCGGGTCGCTCTAACTTTTGCCTAGGCCGCCCTTTCGGGTTTTCAACCTAGCGAGCTCATTTTGCTTGGCTCATCTTTTTCTTTTTTCATATATTTCTTTAGGCATAATACTTCTTAACTGCATCTGAATTTACCGAGAGTGGGAGATCTTCACCATCCATTTTTGTGAGAATTAAAGCTCCTCCAGAGAATGCTTTCTTTCCACATAAGGTCCTTCGTAGTTTGGGGTCCATTTTCCCCGGGAATCTTTTTGGATAGGTAAAATTTTCTTGAGCATGAGGACTCCTTCTTGAAACTGTCGAGGGCGAACCTTCTTATCATAAGCCTTCTTCATTCTTTGTTGGTACAACCGCCCGTGACACAACGCAACCACCCTTTTTTCCTCTATGAGGTTCAATTGATCAAGACGAGTTCGAACCCATTCTGCCTCGTCTAATTTCGTCTCCATTAGCACCCGTAGAGAGGGTATTTCAACTTCGATGGGAAGAACTGCTTCCATCCCATATACTAGTGAGAACGGAGTTGCCCCTGTTGACGTGCGAACCGAGGTCCGATACCCATGCAAGGCAAAAGGGAGCATTTCATGCCAGTCTTTGAAGGTCACCACCATCTTTTGCACAATCTTCTTTATATTCTTGTTTGCCGCTTCAATTGCCCCGTTCATTTTTGGACGATATGGGGAAGAGTTATGGTGCTGAATTTTGAAGTCTTCACACAGCTCTTTCATCATTTTGTTATTCAAGTTACTCCCATTATCAGTGATGATCTTATTTGGAAGGCTGTAACGGCAGACCAAATCTCTTTTTATGAACTTGACAACCACAGATCTTGTCACACTGGGATAGGAAGCAGCTTCGACCCATTTGGTGAAATAATCAATAGCAACCAAAATGAAGCGATGCCCATTTGACGCCTTAGGTTCGATGGGACCAATGACATCCATCCCCCACATTGAGAACGGCCACGGTGCTATTAGGACATTCAAGGAGGTTGGTGGCACATGAATGTTGTCAGCATAAACTTGACATTTGTGACACTTCCTCACATAGTTAAAGCAATCAGCCTCCATTGTCAACCAGTAGTAGCCAGCTCTTAGGATTTTTCTTCCCATGGTATGCCCATTGGAATGAGTTCCGAACAAGCCTTCATGGATATCTTTCATAATTCTTTCTGCTTCCTCTTTTGCTACACATCTGAGGAGGACCATATCATGATTTCTTTTGTAAAGCACTTCCCCATTTAGGAAGAAACCCATCAATAACCTTCTAAGTGTTCTCTTGTCATTCTCTGAAGCACCGGGAGGGTATTCTATGCTTGTGATATAACGCTTGATATCATAATATCAAGGCTTACTGTCAGGTTCTTCTTCAATTGCCATACAAAGATGCGCTGGTAATTCCCGACGTTGGATCCTGATGAATGTCAGATTCTTGTCGCATTTGACATTGAACATTGAGGACAGAGTTGCTAAGGCATCGGCCAACTGGTTTTCTTCACGAGAGAGGTGATGGAAAGTGATTTCGTCGAATGGCTTGATCATCTTTTGGATGTGATCGCGATAAGGGATCAATTTGGAGTCTCTAGCTTCCCAGTCACCCTTAATTTGGTGGATGACCAAGGCTGAGTCTCCATATACATCGAGTCTTTTAACTTTCCATTCAAGTGCCGCTTTGATGCCTAGAATGCATGCTTCATATTCTGCAATGTTGTTGGTGCAATAGAAGCTCAATCTAGCGGTAAACGGTATGAAGCGGTTATCCGGGGAGATTAATATAGCTCCGACCCGTGCCCCCACACATTGGAAGCGCCATTAAATAACATCCTCCATCTTTCATCATCTTGAGACTTTCCTTCTTCGAATAGAGCCATTATATCTTCATCTGGGAAGTCGTATTGCATTGATTGGTAATCCTCGACTGGTTGGTGTGCTAAGTATTCAGCCAATGCGCTACCTTTGATTGCTTTCTGCGTAACATATAAGAGATCGTATTCGGACAGTAGCATCTGCCATCGAGCGATTCTTCCTGTGAGTGCGGGTTTTTCAAAGATATACTTGATCAGATCCATTTTAGATACCAACCAAGTCGTGTGGCTTAGCATATACTGCCTTAGACGATGCGCAGCCCAGGCTAGAGCGCAACATGTTCTTTCTAACAATGAGTATCTTGTCTCGCACTCAGTGAACTTCTTACTTAAGTAATATATGGCATGTTCTTTCCTTCCGGATTCGTCATGTTGCCCCAGCACACAACCCATCGATTTGTCTAGCACTGTTAAGTACAGGATGAGAGGTCTGCCTGATACAGGTGGCATCAGAATCAGAGGGTTTTGGAGGTACCTTTTGATCTTTTCGAAAGCTTCTTGGCAGTTATTGTTCCACTTGGTTTCATGATTCTTGCACAGCAATTTGAAGATAGGCTCACAGGTAGACGTTAATTGGGATATGAATCTAGAGATGTAGTTCAATCTTCCTAGAAACCCACAGACTTCTTTTTCAGTTTTAGGCGCTGGCATTTCAAGAATTGCTCGTACCTTGTCTGGATCTACCTCTATTACCTTCTGACTGACTACGAACCCCAACAGCTTCCCTGATCTTACGCCGAAGGTGCATTTAGCAGGGTTTAATCTGAGTTTGAATTTCCTTAGACGTTCAAAGAGTTTCCACAGATTAACAATATGCTCTTCCTCAGTCTTTGACTTGGCAATCATATCATCCACGTATACCTCTATTTCTTTATGCATCATATCATGGAATAAAGCTACCATTGCCCTTTGGTATGTTGCACCAGCGTTCTTCAATCCGAATGGCATTACTTTGTAACAGAAGGTTCCCCAGAGGGTGATGAAGGTGGTTTTCTCCACATATCCTCGGGGGCCATCTTGATTTGATTATATCCGGAATATCCATCCATGAAGGAAAATAAAGAGTGTTGCGCTGTGATATCCACCAGGACATCAATGTGGGGCAAAGGGAAATCATCTTTAGGACTTGCTCTGTTCAGGTCTCGATAATCGACGCACATTCTGACCTTCCCATCCTTCTTTGGAACCGGGACAATGTTGGCTACCCATTGAGGATACTTTGCTACTGCTAAGAATCCGGCATCAAACTGCTTTTTAACCTCATCTCGGATTTTCAGTGACATGTCTGGCTTCATCCTTCTTAGCTTTTGCTTCACTGGCGGGCATTCAGGTTTTACTGGTAACTTGTGTTCAACTATGTTTGTGTCTAGCCCTGGCATGTCTTGGTATATCCATGCAAAGACGTCGACATAGTCGAATAAGAGTTGAATCAATTTCTCCCGCTTACTCTCCTTCATTGTGGTGCCCACTTTAACTTCCTTCTTATCTTCTTCTGTGCCCAAGTTAATCGTTTCAGTAGATTCCTCGTGGGGTTGGATTGCTTTTTCCTCTTGTTCCATCATTCTCATTAACTCTGGAGGGATTTCCCAATGATCTTCAATATCCTCCTCGGTTTGATTAATAGGGTGATCAAAGTTGTAGTGTGAATTATTGGCGTTGTTATTTTCAAAGATGATATTTTTAGATCTGCATTAGCGAAAATTGACGGAATGAAAACGAATAAAAGAGAAAGAACAAGGCGAAATGAAGTTTATTAGAGAATTCAAAATGCTATTTTATTGATACTGATATTGAAACAGAACATGTGTGCCCTTATGAAATGTCCTAAGGCCTTGGGCAGAGCCATAGGATTGCACTACAGAAAATTACTTTGAACTAAAAACTACACGAACATCAACAATCTCCCAATTTTTGAGCTTTTCGTTTGTAGGACAACGGCGCACAAGACTGACACTGCCATCTTCAGTACTTGAATCATCTTCAATACAGCAACCTGGTTAGGATCTAGTATTCCTGCGCTCTGAAAGCTTTGCTTGATGTCGCAGATGAAAATATTCTTCATATCTGGCTCCCGACCCTCAAGTTTGGCCAACCTCCGCTCCTTCTTTTCCGCAGCGATCCTTCCCTTGTCAGCACGACTAGGCCGGTACCCTATCCCACGTCTGTCTTTGTTTTCATGCAGCTGTATGGGCGTTAAGATCCCTTGTTCAGTCTTCCCTAAACCACTTCCAGCTCGATAACCCTTGCTTGTCATGACTTTAGCGATCATCAATGCAGCTTTGGACAACTTTGGTTTTAGCGATGGGACCCCGTCCCCCACAAAGATAGCATTTGCAATTTCTAGTGCTTGGAAGGCGGTCTCGAAATATTCCTCTGCAGCCTCAACATAGCGGATAGGAAACGGTTTATTAAATAGCAACTCTTCTTCTCCTGAAACGACCACCAACTTGTTGTTAACTATGAACTTGAGTTTTTGATGTAGAGAAGAGGGCACAGCCCCTGCAGAATGGATCCAAGGTCTTCCCAGAAGACAACTGTAAGACGGATTGATGTCCATTACTTGGAAACTCACTATGAAGACCTCTGGACCTACCTGTACAGGTAACTCCATCTCTCCGACGACCTCTCTTTTAGACCCATCGAATGCCCTGACCAGTGTAGAACTGGGTTTCATGTATGAACAATCTACGGCTAGCTTGTTCATGGTTGATTTGGGTAGTACATTCAGGGACGATCCGTTATCGATAAGTACCCGAGCTAGAGAGTATTCTCCACATTTCACGGAGATATGCAAAGCTTTGTTGTGCCCTCTTCCCTCAACTGGGATCTCGTCATCTGTGAAGGTGAGGTAGTTGTTTGCAACGATATTTCTGACGATCCCATCGAACTGACCAACTGTGATGTCGTGAGTGACATGAGCTTCACTCAGCACCTTCATTAGTGTTGCGCGGTGGGCTTCAGAATTGAGTAATAGTGATAGCAGGGATATCTTAGCAGGGGTCTGATTCAGCTGATCCACTACCTTGTACTCGCTCTGCCTCATAATCTTTAGAAACTCACTGGCTTCTTGTTCAGATAGTGCTTTCTTGCTTGTATTTTTGTCAGATGGCTCTCCCTCTATGTTTTTTCCTTTATCAATCTTTTCTCTTTCATTGGATTTTCTTCCCCCGGGTCCTTCAGGGGCATAGACGCGCCCGCTCCGAGTCATTGCGCTGCTTTCCGAGATGTTGGTGACATTAGGATTGCTCTGAACTTTCACACTGTAACTCCACGGGACTGCACTCGCGTCTTTGAAAGGGAACGAAGTCGGTACCTGGATGGTTATTGCCTTTGGTGCGGCAAGGGCCATCCGTGAGTCTTTGCCATAGAGAATCTCTAGCGGCCATGGAGTATCTGTATTCCTGCCACTGTTTGACTGGATGGTTGATACCTCTTCTTCTTTCTTTATAGAGCCTACTTGTATTATGTGCCGGTCCAACAGGTCTTGCAGCACTTGTTTGAACGCCTCACAGTTTCCAATGAAGCGATGGTCATTGCATGTATTCTTTCCAGTGCATTCTCTCTTGATAATCCCAAAGGAACACAAATTAGCATGAATTGCTTCCAGGGGTGTCTGGATGCATTTTACCCTCCTGATTAGGGACTACTCTGCAGAATCCTCAATTGCATTAGTTGAGGGCATCCCATGTCCTGGTAATGGGTTGGTAGCCACATTAGGACCATTTTCCTTGAAACTCAACCAGCCCGAGGCGATTAGATCTTGGACAACATACTTAATGCCTTACAGTTTTCTATGGAATGGCCGACCGTTCCTGAATGAAATTCACATGTGGTGTTTGGGTCGAAGCCTCTAGGAAAAGGGGGCTGGATCTGTCTCATTGGGCGGGTGGTGATTAAATTATGGCTGAGCAGGTGGCGAAATAGGTCGGAGTATGACATAGGGATTGGATCAAACTGGACAAACTTTCTGTCTGAGTAGTTTTGTGGTTTATGGCCTTGGTTGTTTTGGGCAGGTGGGGTAGATAGTGTTTGTACTGAGAACGGATTAGTGTGAGAGGGATTGGAGTAGGAAATTTTTTCGGTTCCTGTGATGGCGTTGGCTTCTCCTTCCTTCTTTTTAGGAAATCCGGAGAAGGGCTTTTTCTGGTTAGTGTTTCCGGGAGAAGTATAAGCGATTTTCCCAATCCTCATTCCGTTCTCCAGCCTTTCTCCAATAACGACCATGTCCGAGAAACTTAACGATACACTCCCAATCAATTTTTCATAGAAGGGTGAAGGAAGAGTTTCCATGAACATAGATACCATTTCCTTTTCAAACAGAGGTGGTGCTACCTGTGCTGCTAGTCCTCTCCAACGCTGAGCGTATTCCTTGAAGGACTCATTATCTCTTTTAGCCATGTTTTGTAGCTGAGTCCTATCAGGAGCCATATCAATGTTGTACTTATACTGCTTAAGGAAAGCATCAGCGAGATCTTTCCAACACCGGATATAAGTGGGTGTCAACTGCATATACCAACTTGAAGCTGCCCCCGCTAAGCTGTCTTGGAAGTAGTGGATAAGCAGCTTATCGTCATTTGCGAACGCAGCCATTTTCCTGCAGTACATAGTTAGGTGGCTTGCCGGACATGTTGCTCCTCTGTACTTATCAAAATCCGGCACCTTAAACTTAGGGGGAATAACCACGTTGGGAACGAGACATAAATCATGTACATTTCTTGCCCCAGTATTAGTTCCCTCTATGGCCCTTAACCGTTCTTCGAGCATTTGATATCTGTCCCTGGATTGAGGGTCCCACGTTGAGTAGTTATAAGGATGGACCATTGGAATAGCAGCTGAGCTCACATGTGGGATATATGAGTGGGAGGAGTTCCCGGTATTTTGCACAGGAATCTGATGACTCGTCACTAACGGCGGAGTGTAATTCTGTAACACAGCCTGCGGCATAGTCTTAGGGATCTGGACTTGCGGTGTTTCATTCAGTCTTTGAGGCATATTGTGATTCGGATTCACGACCCCCGTAGGGCCACCCTCTAAAGTGGTGTCCATCGTAGGAGGTGTGTAGCCGGCTGGAAGTCCATAAGGGGGCCAGTAGTGGCCCTGACCATCAAACCCAGAGTTGTGCGGCGGAGGAAGGCTTGTAGTAATATTTCCGGTATTTCCTACTGAGGTGTTTTCGTCTGCAACTCTCTTTTCAAGAAGTTTCATAATATCGGCCATCTGCTCCTTCATGGCCATCATCTCATTCATCTTCTCCTTCAGGTGCTCGATATCATCTCTCAACGCTTGGTTGTCTTGATTCTCAGTCATTTTCTTGGCTTGCAAGCAAGTACGGTAGCGGTGTTCACGAACCAGCTTGCCTTTTCGTTCTGTTTTTTTTCAAAATTCTTAACATAAGTTCGTGAATGAATGAATGAATGTGCATGAGATGCATATGCATGTTTTTCGCATCAAGCCTGTGGAATTGTAAACCACTCATTGATAAAAGAAAGTACAACCAAACGAGTTCTTCAGGGATTACAACGGAAACTACAGCAATTTAAACTCAAACAACTACGCCATCCTAGCCATCTTTCTCTTTTTCACACCGGGCCACTTTGCCTTAATCTTTAAGAAGGCAATAAGCTCTTTCATATACTGAACAAATTTGAAGACTTCGACTGGGGTATTCTCCCTGGACATGACGATATCAGTATCCTTCAAATGATCTGGGACATCTGTGATGGCTTCATTGCATAGTTTAGCTAGATTTGAGAACCTGTCTGTAACATCCCCTAATTAGCTAATTAGATTTAATTAAATTAACAAAAGGTTAAGTTGATTAATTAGCATAAATTATTTAATCATGTGATGTTGGAAATTAATCAAGATATAGTCTTGCATAATTAGAATATTATATTAAAGTTAGTAAGTTAGGGTATTATGATGATAAGGGTAATTAAGGAGTGATTTTAGAGAGGAAGGGCATTTTGGTCCTTACCCATGTTAAATGAACTTAGCTGACCAAAGGCAAAACAAAAACACAACACATAAGACCCCATTTCAGTTTCAGTTGAAAAGAAAAACCTGAAACAAGAGAGGGAGAGAAGGAGAGGGGCGCGAGGAAGAAGAGAGGGAGAAGAGAGGAGAACCAGATTTTCTGAGTGCATGTCCCACATAATTCCATCATCCAAATCAGATTTTCCTCCTCTATCTCCTGATATAAACACCATCACCATCACAGCTCCCAATCCCTTTTCACCATTTCTAAGTGCTAGAGCTCCATCTTTGTAGAAGTGAGAGTTTCAGTCATGCATGTTGGCTTGAACAACAGTGAAACCAAATTCAACACCTGTACCACGAAATAGAGCAGCTAAGAGAAGGATTGAGTTGCTGAGTTCGAGTCTTAGATCCTTGGGAAGTTCGGGTTCAGTTTTGGAGCGAGTTCGGAGACGGTTCGTGAGGCTATTAGAACGCGTCAGCTGCTAGATTCGTCGTTTGAGTGATTTTCATCACTTCGGGTGAGTTCTATAACTCGCTTAGGGAATGTGTTTGTGTTTCTGAGTCTTGTTTTCGAAAACTATGGTCACGCGTTTCTGTTATCGAAAGGAAACTTATTAAAAACCGTTTTCTCAAGAGGATTGTGTTTTAGATCATAAATTGTTGATTGATTGTTTGGGGGTACTTGATTGAGATTGATATAATATACTATTTTAATGCGTGTTTAAGTTTGGGTCTCGATCGGGAGAGAAATTGGAATCGGAATGGAATGGATTAACTCATGAAAAGTCTGTTTTCTGGAAAACTGATAGAGACGCACGGATCGTGTGCCTATGAGCACGGGTCGTGCGCCCCCATCTGATACTACAAGAACTGGATTTCTATACACGCACGGATCGTGCGCCTAGTCGCACGGGTCGTGCGTATGTTTCTGGAACTTTCTACAGTTTTATTGGATAACGCCCGGATCGTGCGCTTAGTCGCACGGGTCGTGCGTATCCTTCTGGAAATCTTCTACAAATTGTTCAACAACGCACGGGTCGTGCGCATACACGCACGGGTCGTGTGAGACCTTCTGATCCTCAAATTCAAAGTACCTTTTTATCCATCCCAAATGATTCCAATCCTCTTCTGATCCATTCCTCATGGTTCCCCAACAATGTAAAGATTGATATCATGGAATTAACCATGTTTGATAGAAAACTTGTGTGTTATGAATGTGACGAAAACCGTACTTAGAGAACGCGTGAGAACACAAGTCAAGAAATGTTAACGGACCTTGAGTCCAATCATGTTACGATAACGAACTTCAAGTTCATCATGTCATGTAAGCTAATTGATTGTAAGTCTATAAAGACATAAACACTCTCAATTCATGTAAACACAAATTAAGTTACTTTCCCTCAGGGAAAGGTAGATGGTATACTTTGTGTATATCGAGGATGACGATCCTCCAGTTATTAGCATACCTAGTGGAGGGGAGTCATGAATCCAAAGCTAGGACCCTAGCATTATTCGGATAGAATTTCGGATTGGGGTTTTCGTAGATATTGGGCAATCAAGATTGTCTAGCATTATATCTCGGGTTGTGCTAAGTTCATGTTAAAATATGATCCGTAGTCGCTTATTAGGGCTACATCAGGAAAAAGCAGAAATGTAACAAGCATGGTTGTTAAACTCTCGAGTCAACTCTTACGAGTTTACGAGTCTACGAGTCTAGATCCCAAAAGCGAGTCAACTAGTGGGTAAACTCTCTTTTTTCGTAAACTCGTACGAGTTTAAGTAAACTCTGATAGAATCGGTAAACTCTCGATTTTACCGCGAGTTTACGAGTCTAAAATTTTACATTTGATTAGGCCTTAAATGTAATTATTGGTCAATATTGGTAGCTACTTAGGTTGAATTACCTATTTTCTGTAGTATATATTGGTTTTATAAAGTTACTTTTACATTTTTAATACTATTTTTATTTTGTTTTATTCAACTATCCAATAAAGTATTTAACTAAACATTATGAGTGTTTGGTCAAATTAGCTCTTGTTTTTTGAATTTTTCATTTTAAGAACTGTATTTTTATGAATTTATTTACGTATGATTTAGTCATTAATGTAGTATGATCTTATCTAGTAATAATGCACTAACACACTTTAATATCATGGTTTGCTACTTTGCTTTGTTGTGGAGTTGAAATGTTGAATTATTGTTGTGCTAACCTATATTATATCATGTATGTATGCCATTTATAGGTTTATTTGATATTAGGTAGACTCTTACGAGTTTACGAGTCGAGTCTACGAGTCGAGTCTACCTATGCTCCACGAGTTTACGTAGACTCTCGAGTTTGACAACCTTGGTAACAAGTAGTCGCTTATTAGGGCTACAAGTTACGAGTAAACATCATGTATTCACGTGGTCGCTTATTCGGGCCACGAGTTCAGATTCAAGTATAACAAACCGTTAGAGTTGGTCAGGGGTCTCGATAGGACTCACTGAGATAATGTTTATCTCACCCTTCATATTTGTGGTTTTTACAGAGAAACAGGGGAAGGCAAAGGCGACAAAGCACGGTTAGCTGGTGTGACTCGAGGAGTCTGGAAGTCTATGTTTCTTGTTTTAGGCCCTTGCCCTTCTGTAGTACTTTTGTTATCGGTTGTATAACTATCATGTATAAGTTATAAATCGTTTCCGCTACTTTATGTTTTGAGTATTGAACACCAGGATTATGTACAAGTCTTAAGTTTTGAAACTTAAGCATTTTCAGGAAGTTTATGAGGTTCAGAGAACCGTTTGATATGTATTATCTTCATTTTTAGATGTGTTCAATATTTCAATAACATGAAGTTACTCTGATGTATGCCATTTAGTGCATTTCGGTGATTCTATATGATAGAATTTATCGGGGTGTTACATTATGGTATCAGAGCAGTTCGACCTAGTCGGGCTTAGATTAGTTAGGGTGGTTTTGTCCCTTGAGTAACTCTGCCATTATGCTTCTTATGATGCTAAGAGACATTGAGACTGATCAACTTAATACTTGGTGTATTATTTGCAGAATTATGGCAGGAGGATCAAGGAACGCCCCACCAATCGATCCACATGCTGCTTGGATGCAGGGCATGATGGAAAGACAACAAAAGATGCTGGAAGATATGGTAGCATTGCAGCAGAATGCTCAAGTTCAACCTCAGCAGGCCCCAGAGCCGCAAGTTAACCCCAAGCAAGTTTATTCAGAATTCCTGAAGATGAAGCCATCTGAGTTCAAAGGAGGACCGGTTGTAATGGAAGCCCAGCATTGGCTGGATGATATAGAGAAGATTTTTCTGACTATGCAAGTTACGGATGAGGACAAGTTAAGGTTGGCATCCCATATGCTGAAAGGAGAGGCTCATAACTGGTGGACTAATGTTAAGGCTATGATGGTGACTATGGGTGTAGCGACCGAAAAATCCGGGATAGGATTCCTCAAAGGTTCAAAAATGAAGCCGCCACCAAAGTTTAGTTTAAGGGCAAATATTGGAAAATCCCTTTTGAATGGATAAGGGTCCTTGAGACCAGATTAGGGTTCGGGAGTCGTTTATGCGTAGGGAAGGTATTAGCACCCCACGACATCCTTCCTAAGGAAGGTTACCTGCTAATTAGTTGTAGGAGCGAAAGTTAATTTTGAAAAACGTTTATTTTTACCCTTTTATTGTGACTTAAAAGAAAGAAGAAAAATGGTATTTTATTTGTATTTGAGAAAGAGGTTATTTAGGAAAAGACTGAAAAAGGTTTTTTATTAGTGCAATTGACAGATGTGGGCCCCCATCTGCTCCTACGTATCTCTTGGTAGAGAATCAAATCTCACGTAGTTCTTGGTAGAAAAATGTTTATTGGTTGGTATTTTTTAATATAGGGATCTTAGGACTCCTGAGTGATCAGTTCATTTGTCCTAAAACGATGACTAACCTGACTGTACAGTCGGCTTAGTCCCCTATTTTCTGAAAATAGAGTTTTTGGAGCTTGGAAAATGGTTTGAAGTGTGTTTGTTTGGTTTTATTGGAATAGGGGTTTTAGGGTTCCTGAGCCGTACGGCTCATTTATCCTAGAACGCTGACTAACCCGTCTGTACAGTCGGCTTAGTCCCCTATTTTGAAATTTTGATTTGTGGGAAGAAACTTGTTTGTGTTTATTTTAATTTAGAAATTTGTTTGTTTTAAATAGGGATTTTAGGCCATGATCCGTAACGGTTCATCAGTGACCTAAAAAACAGACTAACCCGACTGTACAGTCGACTTAGTCCCCTATTCATATTTTTTGAAAATGAAATATTTATCTATTTATTTTTATAGTTTTTTTTTTGTAAAAGAAATTGCTTTGAAAAAAAATAAATAAAAAAACGAAAAGTGGCTGCATTAACAAAACAGGGGTGCAGTTAGAGCGGATGGCTGTATTATTAAACTGGGGTGTGGAAAGTAGCAGGGGTGTTGTATCATTAAACAGGGGGGTGTGACTACCAGTAGCCCACGTTTTGGTTCCTGGGCTTTGGGCTGAAAGGAGCTGTATTGTTTAAAAAGGGGGGGTACGAAAATAAACCTGATTATTAAGCTTTTTAATTTAAAATAAAATAGAAAAGAAGGGATAGTATATAAATGGAAATTACAGGTTTCAGCAAACCCTAATCTCATTCTTTCCACTACTCACGGCGCCGCATCATCAAAAAAAATGGAGAGAGAGGGAAAGCTCGCGAAATTCGCGGCCAAGAGAGAGAAAGGAAATTTCAGAGAGAGAGAGGCAGAAACGAAGGGGAAGGGATGCGAGAGGGGTTTCCGGTGAGAGGGGTCGCGAGACTGAGAGAGAGACGAACGGAGGAAGAGAAGGACGTGAACTTCGCGAGGAGAGAAAGAAGGAGAAGAGGGGATGGCGTGACGGTGACCACGACAGTCACGGCGTCAACGCCGGAATAGCGACAGAGAGGGGAAAGTTCGCGACGGTTTACGGCGACTCAGTGGGTGAAATCGAACACTTGGTTCGTGTTTGACGGTGCGAAGGGAGGTTTGGGGCGGACAACGGTGGACGGCCACCGTGTGCGGTGGCCGGAGGTGAGTCTTAATATGTTTTTCTTGCTTTTCTCTTCTCTTCCTATTATTTCTTCTACTGCTTTGCTTCTGAAGCAAAAAAAAACTTTACCTATTGCCTATTTTTTAGAAACCTTATCTTCTGAAACTGAGCTTATTTGATGTTAGCTACTAATTTTTCTGACTAAAGGCTGTAGGTACTGATTTCGTTTTTTCTCTTTTTTAGGATCAATAAATTATAAACCCTAAATTTTTATGTTCTCTTCATGATTTTTCTTAAAAACTAACCTATTTACAACACTAATATTCACAGTTAGTATTTTTAACGGGAAGACATAGACTGATCCTAGTTTATTTTTTTAGTTCGTATGTATTATTTTGACACTGATTTCGGATTAACAACTATTAACAATTACATTTCTAAAAAGGCCTATTATGTACTGAATTTGATAAAACCTAAGAAAGCAAAACGAAAACATGAAGGCCAACCTCTTTTCCCGTTTCTGAAAAAATTTCCTGTTGCTTGTTTGTTACCGCTGTTCCTAGTTGCTGCTTCTAGTTCTCTTTGTTTATCTCTGCTGCTACTTGTTCCTACCTCTGGATTTGTTGCTTTATAACTAGGGTTTCAGTGTGAAAACCCTAGTCTTTTGGGTTCTGAATTTTTGTCTGAATCTTCGTTCCTTTTTCTCTCTGGACTGAGCTTGTTTATATAGGTGTGAAACGCAATCAAAATTTATGACTGACGATTTCGTTTCCGTTTCAGGTATCGGGCTTATTGAGAAGCCTTGGAAAGCAAGAACAAGCCCATAGAGCAGCTGATCCCTTTTTGTATTTTCGTTTTCTATTGTTTTTATTTTTTTACTTTATTTTGTGTTTTTGTATTTTTAGATTTTTTTGGGATTATTGTAAATTAATTCTGATTAATTTTTGATTATATTTGCTATGGACAGGTTTTTGTGTTTGGTTGAAATGGATGAGAATGATTAAACTGGGCCAAGCCCATTCAAAACTAATCATAGGCCCAACTTAGAAAAATGGCTGAAATGAAGCCCAATTAGAACAAATTAAAAGATCAGGTCCAATCTAGCCCCATAGGTCTATTTAGGTAAACATTAGACATAAGCCCAGTTATTAAAAACTGGTTCAAAACACTAAGCGTAGGCTCAATTAGGCAAGCTAATGAGATCAGGCCCAAAAAGGTTGGACATAGGCCCAATTGGACAACTCGGTCCAAATCAGAAACAAAACAGCGCTCGAAGTGCCATAGGCTGGTGACACGGGGTTAAAGCGATTATTATAAAAGACCGGGCAAAATTAGGGTATAACAGCTGCCCCTCTTTATTTATATTTTACTAGAAAAGGTGAACGGTTTTCAGATTTTCGTAGTAGAAATAAAAATAAAGATAGAATAGACTCTAATTTTGTCCGCTTAGGGGGGAAGATGAGTTAGGGAAAAGGGGGACGATTAACACTTGTCGTGTTAACCGGGAACAATAAAGAAACGATCACTTGGGATCTGGCGGAGCACTGGGGCTCTAAAAGAGCATTTGGGCTCTAAGGGAGCACTGGGGCTCAAAGGGGTTGCCTAAACCCTAAAGGACCAATTGGGGTCCGAAGGTGCACTGGGGCTTTGAAGGACCACTGGGGGTCCAAAAGAGCACAAACTAGCAATGGTACTAGTAAAATGGTATGCTCGGGGGTGGCCTTTTTCGAGCGGCCGGAGGGGCAAGATCAGGTCATTGACCTAATTTGCTCACCTCCAAGGACGTCCACCATGTCTTAGGCTGACACAGCTAGTCTGAAGGACCTGGGGTCGGATGATCCGTCGCGCTCAGTGGCGACATAGTGATCTTGAGGGTAGAGTTCGAAGTCGTTGCTTTGACATACTGGGTCGAACTGAACTGATGGACCTGGGGTCGGATGATCCGTCGGTTGCTCGATAACGCGACGTGCGATCTAGAATGAATGACCATTGGAGGTCTAAATTAAGACAGCCCTGGGGCTGCGAGGGACTGCCGGGGTCCGAGGCTTTGATACGAGACCAATGATTGGAGCACCGACTTTGAGGAAGCAAACTACTGGGTTTGACACATGGCGTACTTCTCTAACACATACACAATGAATGCATTTACCTGAGAATGGAAAAACTATCTATATTTGGCACGTCTAAGAATGCGATGAATGATGCATGTGTGCAATATAGGTGTGTGAAATGGTAGGTGTCCGATGGGATGAATGAAACATATGTGAATGCATGATGGAATGATTTATGCTATGTGGAGGATTTTTCTTTTTTGGTCCTCCTTTTTGCTTTTCTTTTGGGGCTCTCTTTTTGCTGGTCCTTCAACTCGCAGGACTCCCGGCATGGGGTTACGAGGCCAGCAAGTGTATTCGTACTCCTAAGTCAACTGCACATTACCGGGACTTATCATTTGAGATGATCGCGCATTTATTGTTCTATTCCTGCAGTTCCTTTCTTCTTTATAAGTGTTTTAATGAAAGACTATACCTCTTCTGTGATTCTCGGAAATTTCGTAATGGTTGTAATGCTTTTCATTATGCCACATGTTTCTCAATTCAGTATCAATTATCACAAAACATCATTTCAAAAATAGACGGAAGTGAAAAGAAGGGAAAGTGTTTGATATTGACATTGGAGGCCAAATGTGCAGAAGGCACACCGACTTAAGATTACGTCAGGAATTTTATTGAAAGAATAGGAAAGCTGAAATACTAAGCAGACTTCTCGGTAGTTAGTGCCCTTGAAGTAACGGTGTCGGCCACCCATGTTCACGACCTTGATCACTCATCATCCGACTTTTGGAAGTGTTGACTGCCTCAATGTTTGTTTAGTCCAACTTCCTGACCCTAATTTTTGCCTGGATCGCCCTTTAGAGTTTTCAATCCATCGGGTCGCTCTAATTTTTGCCTAGGCCGCCCTTTCGGGTTTTCAACCTAGCGAGCTTATTTTTGCTTGGATTTTCTTTCTCTTTTTCATATATTCCCTTTTTTAGGCATAGTTCACTGGGAGTGGGAGGTCTTCCCCGTCCATTTTTGTGAGAATTAAGGCTCTTCCAGAGAATGATTTCTTTACCATGTAAGGTCCTTTATAGTTCGAGGTCCATCTCCTGCGGGAATCTTTTTTGGGTATGACTTTCTTGGGCCCCAAGTCTCCTTAAAATTGTTGAGGAAAGACTTTCTTTTGTTAAGTTTTCTTTGTTCTTTTCTGATGTGACATAAGACAACCGTCCTTTTGTTTGGTGAGGTTTAATGGAAGTACTACTCCCATCGTACGGGGTTGCCCCTGTTGAAGTATGAACGAGGTCTGATCTCCATGTAAGGTGAAATGTCACTATCATCCCTGATATTCTTTGTTTATTGTCGCAACTGCCCCATTTATTTTTTGGGCGGTATGGGGAGGGATCATGATGCTCGACTTGGAGTCTTTGCGTAGCCCTTTCACCACTGTCCGTGACGATCTTTTTAGGAAAGCCGTAACGGCAGACCATATTTCTTGACAATCACGAATTTGTTACATCAGTGGGCGTCGAACTTTCTTGATTTGCTGTCCTTTTGGTGTAATGTTAATTTTAAACGCCTTTTTATCTTCTTCTGTGCCTCAGTTGATCATTTCGTTTGATTCCACATGAGGCTGGGTCACTTTATCCTTTTGTTCCATTATTCTCATCTCCTCTGAAAGAGTTTCCCAGTTATCTTCAACATCTTCCTTGGTTTGATTAATGGGGCGATCAACGTTATGACATGAGTTACCGACGTTGTTATTTTCAAGGACAAGTTATTTAGGTCTGCGTTAGTAGAAATTGAAGAAGGATAAAAAGAAAAAGTCAAGCGGGCAAATAAGTAAAGAAGGAATTTGTTGGAGAATTCAAAATGCTGTTTTATTAATATTGATACCGGAAAGAAACATGCGTGCCCTTATTGAAATGTCCTAAGGCTTTGGGCGGAGCCATAGGATTTGCATTACATAACATTACTTTGAACTGAAAATCACAAGAAAATCAACAATCTCTCACTTCATAAATGCTTTGGTTGCAGGACAAAGGCGCACAAGGTTGATGATGCAATTTTTAACCGTTGGTCGCCTTCAAAAGCATTGACAGACGACTTCTCATGCCCTTGGCAAAGGGTTAGCGCCTCCGTTCGGAGCATCCTCATTGAAGCTCAACCATCTGGATTCGATCAGATCCTGAACCACATGTTTCAGTGCCTTGCAGTTTTCTACTGAATGCCCAATCGCGCCTGCGTGAAATTCGCATGTGGCATTCGGGTCATAGCCTCTCGGGAAAGGAGGTTCAATGGGCCTCATCGGGCGGGGGGAGATTAGGTTGTGACTAGTGAGGTGGTCGAACAGATCTGAGTAGGATGCGGGAATTGGATCAAACTGTACATGTCTCCTTTCTGGGTACTTTGGTGGTTTATGGCTTTTAGTGGTTTGGGTAGAGAGGTGCAGGGCTCGAGGATGGTTTTTGGAAGTGTAAGAGGCTTTCACTGATCTTGTTATGGAGTTGGTTTCCCCTTCATTACCTCTGACAAATCCTGCGAAGGGCTTCCTTGGGTTATTGGTTTCGGCTGAACTGTAAGATATTTTCCCGTTTCTCATTCCGCTTTCCAACCTTTCCCCTATGGTGATCATGTCTGAGAAGTTAGAGGATACGCTCCCAATTAATCTGTCATAGAGGGGTGATTGCAACGTATCTTTGAACATGGATACCATCTCTTTCTCTAGTAGAGGCGGAACTACCTGCGCTGCCGATCCTCTCCAACGCTGGGCATACTCCTTGAATGATTCTTTGTTTCTTTTCACCATATTCTGCAACTGTGTTCTATCAGGAGCCAAATCGATGTTGTATTTGTACTGCTTTAAGAAAGCATCGGCCAGATCTTTCCAACATCGAATGTGGGTGCGTTCCAACTGCATGTACCAGCTTGAGGCTGCCCCGGTCAAGCTGTCCTGAAAGTAATGGACGAGCAGTTTGTCGTCGTGTGCAAATGCGGCCATTCTTCTACAATACATAGTCAGATGGCTAGCGGGACAAGTTACCCCTCTGTATTTGTTAAAGTCGGGAACTTTGAACTTGGGTGGGATAATCACATTAGGGACGAGACACAGATCGTATGCATCCCTTGCGCCGACATTGGATCCTTCAATTGCTCTCAGGCGCTCTTCTAGTATCTGATATTTGTCCTCGGGGTGAGAATCCTCCATTGATTTGTCATGAGAGGGTCCTCTCACGTTGTAGTGGGGAGGAACCATCGGCATTACAGCGGAGTTCGGTGTAGGAGCATGATGAATTACTACTGGTGACTGAGTATAACCCTGTGTAATGACCTGTGGTGCAGTCGTAGGACTTGAGAAGTGAACTCGCGGTATTTCTACATTTATATTTTGAGCTGATGGTCCAGCGACTCCCGAAGGTCCTTCCTCTTGATTGGCTTCCATGGTAGGAGGAGCATACCCAGCTGGGAGACCGTAAGGAGGCCATTGGTAGCTCTGGACGTTCACTCCAGCGGTGTATGGAGTCTCAGAGCTGGGAGGAGGAGGGAGACTTGTAGCATTGTTCTCAGTATTCCCTGCCGAAACACCTTCATCTACATTTCTTCTCTCGAGGAGTTTCACGAATTCATACATTTGGTCTTTCAGCGCCATCATCTCGGTTATTTGATCTTTCAATACCATCATCTCGCTCATTTGATCCTTCAGCTTTGCAATGTCTTCTCTCAGAGCCTGATTATCCTCTTCGGTCATTTTTCTTGTTTGGGAATGAGTCCGGTAGCGATGTTGATGAACCAGCTTGCCCTTTTACTTTCTGTTTATTTTTCAATTTTTTTCGTAAGTACGTGAATGAATGAATGAATGAATGAATGAATGAATGTGCAAATGTATGATGCCGGGGAAATTGTAAGTTTCTGTTTGACGCAGGACTGAAAGAGACTTAAAATTTATTAATGCAAAATGTTTGATCTATCTTGTCAGAAAGAAAGTCTTACAATTTCCTGGCGGTTATAGAAATGTATGAAATGATAATGTGCAATAATTAATTTTTTTTTTATGCCATGCAAAAGGGAAAGGTAAAAATGCATGAGGTATGCTAAAAAATAAATTGCCAAAATAACACATGATTTTTTGAGAATTTTTTTTTAGAAGGCCGAAAAATGTATCAGTGTTTGTTTGAGTGCAGGGGTATGAGGCTCCTTTGTGTCCTACGAGGGTTCCTTAGAGAATAGGTCTAGGGCTTGTCTTATTAAGTGAACCTTTCAAAGGGTAGCTCTAAAGAGTCCTACATAAGGTTCCTAGAGCCAACGACCCCAATTAAGAACATTGATCAACAACAATAGGCAAGCTATTAGGAGTGCCAGCATTCTCAAGAGGGACCAAACTCTAGGTGAGACTTTCGTGACCACCCAACAGGACGCACATCCAGTAGGCCATCACTACGCAGTCTCGTTCTAACTTAGGTTATTCTCCAGTCCGGGTACAGGACTATTCTCACGTGTGTGCAAAAATGTGATAGTGGAGTGTGTGAAGGAGCAAAACATCAATAATACCCCCAAGCTGCAAAACAAACAAACACATATACAAAAAGTGGTCTTCTATCCTAGGGTTTACATATCACATAAATACATAACATGCAACAAGAATAAAAGATTAAAGGGAAGGGTAAAATAGAACATTTAATTAACAACTAATCCTACAACTAATTAGACTAGGCTTGACTCTCTAAATTTTCCCCAGTGAAGTCGCCAGCTGTAGCGACCAAAAAATCCGGGATAGGATTCCTCAAAGGTTCAAAAATGAAGCCGCCACCAAAGTTTAGTTTAAGGGCAAATATTGGAAAATCCCTTTTGAATGGATAAGGGTCCTTGAGACCAGATTAGGGTTCGGGAGTCGTTTATGCGTAGGGAAGGTATTAGCACCCCACGACATCCTTCCTAAGGAAGGTTACCTGCTAATTAGTTGTAGGAGCGAAAGTTAATTTTGAAAAACGTTTATTTTTACCCTTTTATTGTGACTTAAAAGAAAGAAGAAAAATGGTATTTTATTTGTATTTGAGAAAGAGGTTATTTAGGAAAAGACTGAAAAAGGTTTTTTATTAGTGCAATTGACAGATGTGGGCCCCCATCTGCTCCTACGTATCTCTTGGTAGAGAATCAAATCTCACGTAGTTCTTGGTAGAAAAATGTTTATTGGTTGGTATTTTTTAATATAGGGATCTTAGGACTCCTGAGTGATCAGTTCATTTGTCCTAAAACGATGACTAACCTGACTGTACAGTCGGCTTAGTCCCCTATTTTCTGAAAATAGAGTTTTTGGAGCTTGGAAAATGGTTTGAAGTGTGTTTGTTTGGTTTTATTGGAATAGGGGTTTTAGGGTTCCTGAGCCGTACGGCTCATTTATCCTAGAACGCTGACTAACCCGTCTGTACAGTCGGCTTAGTCCCCTATTTTGAAATTTTGATTTGTGGGAAGAAACTTGTTTGTGTTTATTTTAATTTAGAAATTTGTTTGTTTTAAATAGGGATTTTAGGCCATGATCCGTAACGGTTCATCAGTGACCTAAAAAACAGACTAACCCGACTGTACAGTCGACTTAGTCCCCTATTCATATTTTTTGAAAATGAAATATTTATCTATTTATTTTTATAGTTTTTTTTTTTGTAAAAGAAATTGCTTTGAAAAAAAATAAATAAAAAAACGAAAAGTGGCTGCATTAACAAAACAGGGGTGCAGTTAGAGCGGATGGCTGTATTATTAAACTGGGGTGTGGAAAGTAGCAGGGGTGTTGTATCATTAAACAGGGGGGTGTGACTACCAGTAGCCCACGTTTTGGTTCCTGGGCTTTGGGCTGAAAGGAGCTGTATTGTTTAAAAAAGGGGGGTACGAAAATAAACCTGATTATTAAGATTTTTAATTTAAAATAAAATAGAAAAGAAGGGATAGTATATAAATGGAAATTACAGGTTTCAGCAAACCCTAATCTCATTCTTTCCACTACTCACGGCGCCGCATCATCAAAAAAAATGGAGAGAGAGGGAAAGCTCGCGAAATTCGCGGCCAAGAGAGAGAAAGGAAATTTCAGAGAGAGAGAGGCAGAAACGAAGGGGAAGGGATGCGAGAGGGGTTTCCGGTGAGAGGGGTCGCGAGACTGAGAGAGAGACGAACGGAGGAAGAGAAGGACGTGAACTTCGCGAGGAGAGAAAGAAGGAGAAGAGGGGATGGCGTGACGGTGACCACGACAGTCACGGCGTCAACGCCGGAATAGCGACAGAGAGGGGAAAGTTCGCGACGGTTTACGGCGACTCAGTGGGTGAAATCGAACACTTGGTTCGTGTTTGACGGTGCGAAGGGAGGTTTGGGGCGGACAACGGTGGACGGCCACCGTGTGCGGTGGCCGGAGGTGAGTCTTAATATGTTTTTCTTGCTTTTCTCTTCTCTTCCTATTATTTCTTCTACTGCTTTGCTTCTGAAGCAAAAAAAAACTTTACCTATTGCCTATTTTTTAGAAACCTTATCTTCTGAAACTGAGCTTATTTGATGTTAGCTACTAATTTTTCTGACTAAAGGCTGTAGGTACTGATTTCGTTTTTTCTCTTTTTTAGGATCAATAAATTATAAACCCTAAATTTTTATGTTCTCTTCATGATTTTTCTTAAAAACTAACCTATTTACAACACTAATATTC
This sequence comes from Astragalus membranaceus, assembly GCA_039519185.1. Taxonomy (NCBI): domain Eukaryota; kingdom Viridiplantae; phylum Streptophyta; class Magnoliopsida; order Fabales; family Fabaceae; genus Astragalus; species Astragalus membranaceus. The sequence continues at coordinate 21,949 of JAZGSX010000026.1, forward strand.
ACAGTTAGTATTTTTAACGGGAAGACATAGACTGATCCTAGTTTATTTTTTTAGTTCGTATGTATTATTTTGACACTGATTTCGGATTAACAACTATTAACAATTACATTTCTAAAAAGGCCTATTATGTACTGAATTTGATAAAACCTAAGAAAGCAAAACGAAAACATGAAGGCCAACCTCTTTTCCCGTTTCTGAAAAAATTTCCTGTTGCTTGTTTGTTACCGCTGTTCCTAGTTGCTGCTTCTAGTTCTCTTTGTTTATCTCTGCTGCTACTTGTTCCTACCTCTGGATTTGTTGCTTTATAACTAGGGTTTCAGTGTGAAAACCCTAGTCTTTTGGGTTCTGAATTTTTGTCTGAATCTTCGTTCCTTTTTCTCTCTGGACTGAGCTTGTTTATATAGGTGTGAAACGCAATCAAAATTTATGACTGACGATTTCGTTTCCGTTTCAGGTATCGGGCTTATTGAGAAGCCTTGGAAAGCAAGAACAAGCCCATAGAGCAGCTGATCCCTTTTTGTATTTTCGTTTTCTATTGTTTTTATTTTTTTACTTTATTTTGTGTTTTTGTATTTTTAGATTTTTTTGGGATTATTGTAAATTAATTCTGATTAATTTTTGATTATATTTGCTATGGACAGGTTTTTGTGTTTGGTTGAAATGGATGAGAATGATTAAACTGGGCCAAGCCCATTCAAAACTAATCATAGGCCCAACTTAGAAAAATGGCTGAAATGAAGCCCAATTAGAACAAATTAAAAGATCAGGTCCAATCTAGCCCCATAGGTCTATTTAGGTAAACATTAGACATAAGCCCAGTTATTAAAAACTGGTTCAAAACACTAAGCGTAGGCTCAATTAGGCAAGCTAATGAGATCAGGCCCAAAAAGGTTGGACATAGGCCCAATTGGACAACCCGGTCCAAATCAGAAACAAAACAGCGCTCGAAGTGCCATAGGCTGGTGACACGGGGTTAAAGCGATTATTATAAAAGACCGGGCAAAATTAGGGTATAACAATGGGTACTCCCCAGACTTGGGAGCATTTCAGACAAGTGTTTTTGGAGCAGTTCTTTCCAACGGCAACGAGGTTCGAAAAGGAGAATGAGTTTTTAACTCTCACTCAAGGAAGTCTAACGGTGAGTCAGTACTCCGCCAAGTTTGAAGAGTTGTATCAATTCTTCGGATTGGCTGGTTATGCCCTCAATGACAAGTGGAAGACCGATAGGTACAAGTATGGGTTAAGGGAAGACATTGCTCAGAGTCTAAGTTCCTTTGCATATACCAATTATGCGGCCATGGTTCAGCAAGCTCATATAGCCGAAAGTGATTTGAAGAGGTTGTATGCAAGTAGAAAAGTATTCAATCAGAGTAAGAAGAATGTTGGATCATCCAACAATCAAATGGGTCCTAGGTATAACTCCAACAAAGGGAAGCAGATTCAGTCGTCCAGTTCACCAAGGTTCAGTGCATGCTCCAATTGTGGAAGGTACCATCAGGGTAAGTGTCAAGTGGGATCGACTCAGTGCTACTACTACAAGAAGGAGGGACATTATGCTGCTAATTGCCCAAAGAAGAGAGGTCAAGAAGAAGGTGCCACTACAACCCATGGGAGGGTTTACACCTTGGACGCCCAGAAGGTCACACCGCCAGATAATCTACTTAGGGGTATGGGATCTCTTTTTAATAACTCCGTTAGTATTTTATATGATTCAGGTGCGACCCATTGTTTTATATCTCAAGTTTGTGTTGAACGGTTGGGATTGGCTTTAACTCCTTTGCCTCAACCAATCTCCATTAAGACTGCTGCTGAAGGTAGTATTCAGACCCAAGCGATATGTGAAAATTGTCTTCTATCCATTGGAGACAGGAATTTTGTGGTAGACTTTATTTGTTTACCAATGAAGGGCATGGACGTCGTCCTAGGAATGAGTTGGATGACGGCCAACCATGTGACTATAGATTGCTTCCATCGAACTATCGGTTTCGCCTCCGAGTCAGTGGAGCTACAACCGCCCAATTCTGAAGTTGTTATTTCTTTCACTTCGGCCAGTAACTATCTGTTCCAAGGCGCAGAAGCTTATGTCATGATGCTGTCTGCATCCATTGAGACAGGTCAGGATTTATCTTCTGTGCAAGTTGTTAATGAATTTCTTGATGTGTTTCCTGATGAAGTTCCTTCATTTCCTCCGGATCGTGAGGTGGAATTTTCTATAGAGTTGGTTCCAGGCACCGGACCTATTTCTATAGCCCCGTATAGAATGTCGCCGTTAGAGTTGAGGGAATTGAAAGTTCAACTGGAGGAGCTAATTTCCAAACGGTTCATCCGGCCGAGTGCCTCACCATGGGGTGCTCCAGTGTTGCTTGTCAAGAAGAAGGACGAAAATATGAGATTGTGTATCGATTATCGTCAGTTGAATAAGGTGACTGTCAAGAACAAGTACCCTCTACCGAGAATTGACGATTTGCTAGATCAGTTGAGGGGAGCTTCTGTATTTTCAAAGATTGACTTAAGGTCCGGCTACCACCAAATCAGGGTGCGAGCTTTGGACGTCCCGAAGACCGCTTTCCGTACGAGGTATGGACACTATGAATTCGTAGTGATGCCCTTCGGTTTGACCAATGCTCCAGTCGTATTCATGGATTATATGAATCGGATTTTTAATCCTTATCTGGATCGGTTTGTGGTAGTGCTCATTGATGATATCTTGGTGTTCTCTAAGACAACTGAGGAGCATGTGCAACATCTCCGAATTGTTCTGAACGTACTCCGAGAGAAAAAGTTGTATGCTAAGCCATCCAAATGTGATTTTTGGATGCCCGAAGTTAAGTTTCTGGGTCATGTGATATCTCAGGCAGGTGTTGCAGTAGATCCCAGTAAGATTGAAGCTGTGGTAGACTGGGGACAGCCATCCACGGTTACTGAGATAAGGAGTTTCTTGGGATTAGCTGGGTATTATCGAAGATTCATTCAAGGATTTTCCCAGCTGGTTCTTCCACTCACGCGGTTAACTCGCAAGGGTCAACCGTTTGTTTGGAACTCAGATTGTGATAATTGTTTCACGGAATTGAAGGGTCGTTTGACTTCTGCACCCATCCTGATTCTTCCAGATCCGTCCGTAGGATTCCAAATCTATTGCGACGCCTCTGGTAAGGGTTTGGGATGTGTCCTGATGCAGAATCAACAAGTAGTTGCCTATGCCTCCAGACAATTGAAGCCGCATGAAGAGAATTACCCAACTCATGATTTAGAGTTGGCGGCGATTGTGTTTGCCCTAAAGATTTGGAGACATTACCTGTATGGGTCTCATTTCGAAGTCTTTAGTGACCACAAGAGCCTTAAGTATTTGTTTGACCAAAAGGAGCTGAACAACAGACAGAGGAGATGGGTAGAATTCCCGAAGGATTATGATTTGGAATTGAAGTACCATCCTGGTAAGGCTAATGTTGTGGCCGATGCTTTAAGTAGAAAGTCTATCCACACTGCAGAGTTGATGATGCACGAGATGTCCTTGTTGGAATCGTTCAGAGACCTCAATTTGAGAGTTAAGTCAAGAAGGAACAAGTTGGTGTTGAGCCATATTCAGATTTCAAGTTCATTGAGAAATCTGATTCGCTCAGCCCAAGAAGGTGATGTAGAACTGCAAGCACAGAAAAGATTACCGAATTACACCGAAGACGGCGATGGCGTAATTCGTTTTGATGGTAGAATCTGTGTGCCGAATGATGAGAATGTAAAGAGGCAAGTTCTAGAAGAGGCTCATAAGAGTCAGTTCTCAATACATCCTGGGTCTACCAAGATGTATCGAGATTTGAGGAAATTGTACTGGTGGCCGGGTATGAAAGTAGATATTGCGGAGTTTGTGTCTCGATGCTTGACTTGTCAAAGGGTTAAGATAGAGCACCAGAAGCCAGGTGGTCAGTTACAACCGTTGAATGTACCTGAATGGAAATGGGAAAGCATATCTATGGATTTTGTCATGGGATTGCCACGGTCCCAAGCCGGAAATGATTCTATTTGGGTAGTGGTGGATCGCCTGACCAAGTCCGCTCATTTTATTCCAGTGTGTTCGAATCACAAGGTTGCTAGGTTAGCAGATGAGTATCTCAAGAATATTGTGAAGTTGCATGGAATCCTTACAAGTATCATCTGTGATCGAGATCCCAAGTTCACGTCTCGATTTTGGAGAGCATTGAACATGGCGTTGGGAACAACGGTATGTGTTAGCACCGCTTACCATCCACAGACAGACGGGCAGACTGAGAGGACAATCCAGACATTGGAGGATATGTTGAGAGCTTGTGTACTCGATAGTGGAGGCAGATGGGAGGATCATCTTCCATTGGTAGAATTTTCCTACAACAACAGTTACCATTCTAGTATCGGAATGGCTCCATATGAAGCATTGTATGGAAGGAAGTGTAGGACACCATTGTGTTGGTGGGATGTAGGTGAGCAGAGATTATTTAGACCGGATTTGGTCCGTGAGACTACGGAGAAGATCCGTCAGATAAGAGAAAGGATGAAAGCCGCACAAAGTCGACAAAAGAGTTATGCGGATAAGAGAAGAAGGCCGTTAGAATTCAAAGAAGGAGACCATGTATTTTTAAGACTTTCTCCAACCATCGGGACCGGTATTGCTTTGCGAGCGAACAGCTTTAGCGTATCGCATTGCATTACCTCCAGAATTGTCCAGATTACATAATGTGTTTCATGTATCGCAGTTAAGGAAGTATATTCATGATCCGAATCAACCATTAAGTTATGAAGCGATTGACATCAGACCGGATTTATCTTATCAGCCTACTCCAATCAGGATCATCGAACGTGGCGAAAAAACGCTCCGAACGAGATCAATTCCTATTGTCAAGGTGCTTTGGGACGGTGCGTCACCTGACGAAGCGACATGGGAAGTAGAGGAGAGCATGCGGGTGAAATATCCTTCTTTGTTCGAGTAAGGTACGTTTTGTCAATTTTGAGGACAAAATTTTAAAAAGTTGGGGTGATTGTAACATCCCCTAATTAGCTAATTAGATTTAATTAAATTAACAAAAGGTTAAGTTGATTAATTAGCATAAATTATTTAATCATGTGATGTTGGAAATTAATCAAGATATAGTCTTGCATAATTAGAATATTATATTAAAGTTAGTAAGTTAGGGTATTATGATGATAAGGGTAATTAAGGAGTGATTTTAGAGAGGAAGGGCATTTTGGTCCTTACCCATGTTAAATGAACTTAGCTGACCAAAGGCAAAACAAAAACACAACACATAAGACCCCATTTCTGTTTCAGTTGAAAAGAAAAACCTGAAACAAGAGAGGGAGAGAAGGAGAGGGGCGCGAGGAAGAAGAGAGGGAGAAGAGAGGAGAACCAGATTTTCTGAGTGCATGTCCCACATAATTCCATCATCCAAATCAGATTTTCCTCCTCTATCTCCTGATATAAACACCATCACCATCACAGCTCCCAATCCCTTTTGACCATTTCTAAGTGCTAGAGCTCCATCTTTGTAGAAGTGAGAGTTTCAGTCATGCATGTTGGCTTGAACAACAGTGAAACCAAATTCAACACCTGTACCACGAAATAGAGAAGCTAAGAGAAGGATTGAGTTGCTGAGTTTGAGTCTTAGATCCTTGGGAAGTTCGGGTTCAGTTTTGGAGCGAATTCGGAGACGGTTCGTGAGGCTATTAGAACGCGTCAGCTGCTAGATTCGTCGTTTGAGTGATTTTCATCACTTCGGGTGAGTTCTATAACTCGCTTAGGGAATGTGTTTGTGTTTGAGTCTTGTTTTCGAAAACTATGGTTACGCGTTTCTGTTATCGAAAGGAAACTTATTAAAAACCGTTTTCTCAAGAGGATTGTGTTTTAGATCATAAATTGTTGATTGATTGTTTGGGGGTACTTGATTGAGATTGATATAATATACTGTTTTAATGCGTGTTTAAGTTTGGGTCTCGATCGGGAGAGAAATTGGAATCGGAATGGAATGGATTAACTCATGAAAAGTCTATTTTCTGGAAAACTGATAGAGACGCACGGATCGTGTGCCTATGAGCACGGGTCGTGCTCCCCCATCTGATACTAAAAGAACTGGATTTCTATACACGCACGGATCGTGCGCCTTGTCGCACGGGTCGTGCGTATGTTTCTGGAACTTTCTACAATTTTATTGGATAACGCCCGGATCGTGCGCTTAGTCGCACGGGTCGTGCGTATCCTTCTGGAAATCTTCTACAAATTGTTCAACAACGCACGGGTCGTGTGCATACACGCACGGGTCGTGTGAGACCTTCTGATCCTCAAATTCAAAGTACCTTTTTATCCATCCCAAATGATTCCAATCCTCTTCTGATCCATTCCTCGTGGTTCCCCAACAATGTAAAGATTGATATCATGGAATTAACCATGTTTGATAGAAAACTTGTGTGTTATGAATGTGACGAAAACCGTACTTAGAGAACGCAGGAGAACACAAGTCAAGAAATGTTAACGGACCTTGAGTCCAATCATGTTACGATAACGAACTTCAAGTTCATCATGTCATGTAAGCTAATTGATTGTAAGTCTATAAAGACATACACACTCTCAATTCATGTAAACACAAATTAAGTTACTTTCCCTCGGGGAAAGGTAGATGGTATACTTTGTGTATATCGAGGATGACGATCCTCCAGTTATTAGCATACCTAGTGGAGGGGAGTCATGAATCCAAAGCTAGGACCCTAGCATTATTCGGATAGAATTTCGGATTGGGGTTTTCGTAGATATTGGGCAATCAAGATTGTCTAGCATTATATCTCGGGTTGTGCTAAGTTCATGTTAAAATATGATCCGTAGTCACTTATTAGGGCTACATCAGGAAAAAGCAGAAATGTAACAAGTAGTCGCTTATTAGGGCTACAAGTTACGAGTAAACATCATGTATTCACGTGGTCGCTTTTTCGGGCCACGAGTTCAGATTCAAGTATAACAAACCGTTAGAGTTGGTCAGGGGTCTCGATAGGACTCACTGAGATAATGTTTATCTCACCCTTCATATTTGTGGTTTTTACAGAGAAACAGGGGAAGGCAAAGGCGACAAAGCACGGTTAGCTGGTGTGACTCGAGGAGTCCGGAAGTCTATGTTTCTTGTTTTAGGCCCTTGCCCTTCTGTAGTACTTTTGTTATCGGTTGTATAACTATCATGTATAAGTTATAAATCGTTTCCGCTACTTTATGTTTTGAGTATTGAACACCAGGATTATGTACAAGTCTTAAGTTTTGAAACTTAAGCATTTTTAGGAAGTTTATGAGGTTCAGAGAACCGTTTGATATGTATTATCTTCAGTTTTAGATGTGTTCAATATTTCAATAACAGGAAGTTACTCTGATGTATGCCATTTAGTGCATTTCGGTGATTCTATATGATAGAATTTATCGGGGTGGTACATGGAGGTAATGACAATGATTATTCAGCTTCATGTATTCCTCTTTTAGATATGCGTGCTCTTTCTCGGTTGTTTCATAGAGGTTCTTCTGGTAATCAGCGAACTCCTTCAATTCGTTTGCATTTCTGAACTCTTTTTGGAGTGCTGCTTGACATTCTTCGAGTCTTCCCAGTATCACCCATCTGGCTTCTCTGTCAGCCGCAAGCCTACCCTCATACTCATCAACCTTTTCTTTCAACTGCGCCCTCAAACTTTGGAGCTGAGTTTGAAGATCCTTTTCCTTCTCCACAGCTTCTGTCAACTGACTCTTCCATACATAAGCATTGTCAATGGCTCCGTCTCGATCTCTGTTACGTACTTGGAGCTCTTCATTGGCACCTCTAAGGCTTTCTTGCACACGAAGAAACTTAGCCTTCCCGACCTCTAACCTTTCTCCGCACTCTACAATGCGTTTACCTTTGGCGATATTTTCTCGCCTCAGGCCTGCGTTTTCTTGAAGTGCTCTTTCCAGCTGGGCTTTCAGCTCAATCGTTTCTTGTTCAGATTTGGTTAAGGCAACTTTGACTTCTTCCACTTCTTCATTGAGGACGGGAACTGGTTCAAGAATTTCATGGCCGGCGGGAAGTGCGAGGCGAAAAGGTAGCCCGACCTCCCGGACTCTAAGTGCAACCCATTGAAGATAGTTTTCCCCAGCATTAATAGCTCTAGGACCTAGTTCACGTCCTTTCTTGACTATTCTGTCCCAAGCTCGGCTAACCCTTCTTAACATGTCAAGATTTTTAGAGCCGCTGTACTCTAGCTCAAATGTAGACAGGGATTCTTCTGGAGGTGGATTCATCATGGGGTAACCGAATTGCCTTAGAGCAATGGCTGGATTGTAACTAATGCAACCCTTCGTCCCTATGAGGGGGACATTTGGAAAGTCTCCACACTGATAAACAAATTCATCGATGTTTTGATCTCGAGAATACCAAGAGATGTCGCTCCCTGTTAGGCCGGCGAGGTTCTGGGCCCACTCAGTCTTACCCCTAACTTCCATATGATGACTTCTTTTGAATATATGAGAGGTTAGCCAACGGTACAACACATGCAAACAACACCATATCACACCTGCTCTTTTCTCATGACGTTCCCAGAGAGAAAAATAAACATCAGCCAGAACGACTGAGGCAGGGTTTTGTCCTCGGAGCTTGAAGGCCAGAAAGACATCAATTGCGGTGTCTTCAGCAAAATCTTTGTCATTTGGGAAAAGAATTATCCCATAGATGAGGAGAGCAAAGACATCCATGAAAGTAGCCCAATCTTTCTTTTTGGCCAAGAGTGAAGCTTCCTTCTCTAGGTACTTTCTGGTCAAACCCTTTTTGCCACCTATTTCCACTATCCTTGTAGCTAATTCTGACGTTGGAACCTTCAATATCTTGGATAGATTTTTAGGTAGGGGATAATGCTCTACGTACCGATAAGGCTTCTTATTCTCGGGAGGGAAACGCAAAATATTTTCAAACTCTTCCAATGTTGGAGCCAGCTGATAATCTTGGAAAGTGAAACACCGTAACAGTGGATCAAAATACTGGCCCAGTGCAGTGATAGCTTTAGCTGGTACCTCAACGTCCAGGAGGCTCAGGAGATTCCCATACTTGACAGTGAATAAGTCACGACGCCATGCTGGCATTTCATTGCCAAGGTCCTGCAGATTTCCCAAGTTTGGTTGTTTGACTTTCAAATGCATGGTTCCTTTTAATTTTATGGCCCGATCCATCTTTCCTTGCCGAAAAGGTCTTACAATTCCCTGGCGGTCATAAAAATGCATGCGAAATGAGATGTCGATGCATATATTTTTTGTGTCATGCGAAAGAAAAAAAAGGAACGCATGAAGCATTTTCTTGAGATAAATTTTAAAAGCGTCTTCTCTTGTTTTTTTTGAGAAATTTTGAAAAAAGAAAAGTATTGGGTTTGTTTGAACGCAAGGGGTATGATGCTCCTTTGTGTCCTAAAGAGGCTCCTTGAGAGATGTTCTAAAGCTGTTCTATTAAGTGAACCTTCCAAGGGGTAGTCTCTAGAGAGTCCTAAATAAGGTTCCTAGAGCCAACGACCCCGTTCGAGAACGCTAGCCACAACAATAGGCAAGCTATTAGAAGTGATAGCACCCTCGAAGGGACCAAACTCTAGGTGAGACTTTCGTAACCACCGAACTGGACGTACATCCATAGGGCCATTACTACGCAATCTCGTTCCTAGAAAATCTGATATATATGGAAAGATTTAATTATTGAAGAAATAATTTCGTTTTGAAAATCTTTTACATTAAAGGAAACCTTTTCTTAATAGGAAACTTTGATTTGGAGGAATGCATTTGATTTAAGAAAATGAAAAGACTTGCTAACTAAGAATGGAACCTTTTTGCCTTAAATTCTTTTTGTATCAAAGGGAATATTTCCTTGATGGTTTCAATATCTCTTTATAAGCATTTAATAGAATTAATTTTTGGTTTTTTTTGAAAGAAGTTATTGGTATGATGACTAATATTATTTTTTGACTAAACCCCCATTATTGCTATATTATTGGAAAAATGGTTTTGCTACTTTTCAAACATGAATCGGTGCATCCAAAGGGGAAGGAATCATAGTGGAAACTTAAATGGGTGATTATAACAAATGACAAAATAAAATATTAAGAACATTTTAATTCTTACTGTCCCCATGGGCTCTTAACATTCAAAAAAAAGAAAGAAAATAAATAAATATCATGTGCATATGGAAGAAGAAATATCACATGAATAATAACAACATACTATATTTTTGAAATAGTCTAAAACATGAGCAAACTAGAACAGTAAGATAGTGGACAACATCAAATAAATAATTGCAGAAAAACAGAAATGAGATAAAAATAAAGCCATTACCAAATGTTCTTTGAATCACGTTTTCCAGATCTCACCAACAATAACAACAACAAAAACTATGAAAATTTTAGACGAGGAAATTAGGTTTAGATGGAAAACATAGCAACTGGGTCAGGCCAAATGCGTGGGCTTCCAATGGCCCAAAGTCAGTTACAACATAAAATAAAATAAAACACTTCTCACACTTCCATTTTTGCTTATTGCTACCTATTTCCTTTTTTCTTGCTTTTTTTTGTTTTTTCTTTTATATACAAAGACTTATGGTAACTAGATAGGAAGCAATGTATAACATGAGAGTAAATTTGTATTTTTTATTTTCTAAAAGAAAAATAATTTTTTTTTAAAAAAAAAGTCGGACAAAATTAGGGTATAACACATATTCTTCTTCACATAGAGATAGGTGAAGAATGTTCATAGCTTTGGCATTCTGAGAGATTTTGTCTAACTCCGACTTTCTCAGCTCGCTCAGATCAATGGTGTAGATGTCTTCAACTGGAACTTCTTCTGCTTTGCCGGTAACTTGAGTTTTTGTAGTGTCTCCATCAACAGCACCACTAGGTTTTGTAATTTTGATCTTCATAGGAATCAGTGGTCCATCAACAATAATCCTCCAAAGGGTGAAGTCTATAGCCTGCACATGACACTTCATTCGACTACTCCAGTAGTCATAGTTAGTCCCATCAAACAGGGGTGGCCTATTGAAGGACATCCCCTCTTTCATAAAAGAACCCATGATCAAATATAGATAAATAAAATAAAATTGCGAGATGTTAAGCTCTATATGAAATTTCTAGCTCTGATACCACTTGTTGGACTATATTATAACCTTAGAGGGGGGGGGGGGGTGAATAAGGTTATATGCTAATAATGAATTCTTTTCAATTTTCAGACAATGCCAGTTTAAATTAAATGCGGAAAATAGAATTTAAACTATATGCACTATCCTAAGCACGCTATAGGTATGACGGATCTAGATACGGTGATATATTATGCTAAGTATGCTGTGATTGGTTTTAACACTAAGCAGATATTTGCATGCAGCGTAATATAAAAATAGACGTATATAAATGACAAATAAAGTAAAAGAGTAGGGAAAGAGGTACACCGTAATTTTTACGAGGTTCGGGATAAAAGCCCCACGTCCTCGGCCTCCGGCTTTGCAACCTTTGGACTTGCTGACAACCACTATATGAAGAATGTTTTACAAACATGCAACTTCAAATAGCAAATCCCAATTTCCCCAAATTGAGAACCCGAGCTCCCCGCTAAGGATTTCAACACCGCTTCAATCTCACCGATTGAACGACCCAAGAACACCTCCCAGGATTTCAAAATAACCACTTAGAAAACGAATACAATATGAGATCTACGAACCAATCACTTCAGCAGTATAGTAACAATATAGTAGAGTGAGAGATGATTGGTTTTTGAAAATGAAGAACTTTGAAATATAGATCTGAAAATGAAAGCTCTTATTTTTTTCTCTTTGCTTTTGATTTGAAATTGCGTAGAAGAGAAGTGGAGTGGTGTGTTTGATTTTGAGATCCAAGGTCCCTATTTATAGAATGTAAAAAATTGACCGTTGGACTAAAACAAAGTATGTTGAAATCGATTATGTGCTTTGATGCACTAGATGGCATAATCGATTCTTCTCTTAAAAAATGAAACATTTCACAATCGATTCTTTGCTAAATGAAAGGAGCGTGAAATCGATTATGTGCTCTGAAACATTCAGGCACATAATCGATTCCTTGCCTGAATAACTAAGGCATGTAATCGATTGTTTCAAAAAAGGAAAGTAAGGAAAGTAAGGAATCGATTCTTTGCTTAATATATTGGGCTTGTAATCGATTCCGTGCTCTGAAACATTCAGGCACATAATCGATTCCTTGCCTGAATACACATAGGTTCATAATCGATTCATTGCTCTGAATTCTAAATAAGGAAGGCAAGCAATCGATTCTTTTCTTTTCAACACACTTTGGAAATCGATTGTTCTCTTTTATTTTGCTTTAGAAATCAATTTTAAACAACAATGAGACTATGTGAAAATCGATTGTTCTCTTTTAAAATACTTCCCCATGTTGTGTGCCTTTCACATGCATGCATGCATTTGACTAAAATATTTTTCAAAGGCTTTTGACACAACAATTTTATTTTTAAAAACATTTTTAAAAACATCATCTCTATTCTACTAAATATCATAAAGCTGAAGGGATAGGATCTTACATTTGAGTCCTATCAAAAGCAGATAAACAATTAGGTCTTCAACTTCACTGTTGCTTCTTCTACAAGTCATTGCACTTTAGTCCTTGCTCTTTGATTTAATCCATGTACTTTCATTCAACTGCAACCATTAGTAGACAAGATGTAATTTGTTATCATACAAAACAAAGAGCGTTTGTCCTTGGTTCAACAGGGAGGGCCTCCTTAAAATCTCCCTGAGCCAAAACCCAATGGGAAAAAGACTCAGGAAAGAAAAAGAGTACCTTTTACAACCTGCACCACAGTGGGAAAACATCAACCTAGCCCACTGTTTCTCCCCCTACTAGATTACAGATTGTTAAGGAATGTAAGTGGGTTAGACCACCATAGAGATACAGACAAAGATGAATTACAGTTGAATTTATAAAGACACCAACTCCAAGATAAGTTCTTGATCCGGTTAACAACCCCCTCTATATTTGGTTCCTCCTCTTTGAATATGACTCCGTTCCTAGCTAGCCAAATGCCCCAACAAGTAGTTAACCAGAAGAGATGTTTCACCCGCTTTGCTTTCTTCCATGTACACCACTGGCCACAATTACTAAAGAAACCCTCCACACCCAGGGAGACATCCACGTCAACACCTATCCAAGTACCAACAATATGCCAAACAGAACGCGCAAAACCACAAGTGATGAAAAGATGTTCCACAGACTCGCGAGAGGAATTACAAAACGAACAACCAACTTCTAGTTCGGAGTGGATGACGTTCCTGTGCAACAGCTGCTCACGCACTGGTAAGGAATCTAACAGTAACCTCCACCCGAAGACTACAACCTTCGAAGGGACAATAGATTTCCATAGTCCCCCTAACAAGTGCCGATGGTTCGAAATGTTGGAAGATATGTCACTACAAGACAGTTGATGATAAAAAGATTTTACCGTGAAACTCTTGGAAGTATCGTGTGGCCATAGCCATGCGTCTTTCCTTCCTCTAGTCGGCTTAACTGACTGTAAAATGCTATTCAAAATTTGGCCTTCAGCCACCCGAACCGAATCCGTGTGATGCTGCCACGGTGTAGACCACACCCAAACTTCACCATTCCAAGCACCCAAGTAAGCCACCAAGAGCTGCTGCTGCCCTTCCCCATCACATAACAGCGGAAAAACTTTGAATAAAGGCTCTATGCCTAGCCATTCATCCTTCCAAAAATTAATGGAGGTTCCGTCACCAAGCCCCCTTTTAATACACCACGCGAACCTTCGCCGTTCCTCAAGATTGTCATCCAACTTTACCAAGTCTCTCCACCAAATTGATCCCGAGTTCCGGCTAGATATACCTTCAGCCGAGTTATGAACAAAAGTAGTAGCATAGTCCCCATAACGATGTTTCAACAAACGGCTCCAGCAGACATTAGTATCCGTCAAAGTCCGCCATTTCCACTTAGATAACAAAGAAATATTGAATAACTCGAGATTTTTAATACCAAGACCGCCATCCTTTTTTGCTTTGCAAACTTTATCCCAAGCAACCCAACACATTCCCTTGTCTCCTTCTTTGATACCCCAAAGGAAATCCCTTTGAATTTTGATCATCTTCTTAATAACCACTTTCGGAGCTTTATAGAATGATAGCATGTATAGAGGGATGCTATTCAAGACGGAGTTGATGAGAGCAACCCGACCACCGATCGACAAGAAATGACCCTTCCACAAAGCCAAACGTTTTCTAAGCACAGCAAGAACGGGGCTCCAAGTAACTTCCCGTCTAGGATTTGTACCAATCAGAATACCCAAAAATTTGAACGGTAAAGCTTCCGTTCTACAATAAAGGAAGATGCTGGCTCTTTCCAAAAAATCATCCTGGGCGTTGATGCCAATTAGCTTACTCTTATGGAAATTAACCTTCAAACCGGACACTAATTCGAAAGCACGAAGTAAAGACTTTATACTCCATAGATTTTCCCACGTGGCATTGCCCAACAACATTGTGTCATCTGCGAATTGTAGAATAGAAAACCGTACCTCATTAGAAATGGTAAAGTCTTGAAAGGAACCAATCTCCACCGCTTTCCGCATTAATCCCGACAATCCTTCGGCAACGATTAGAAAGAGGAAAGGTGACAAAGGGTCCCCTTGCCTCAACCCCCTATGTGCTTTGAAGTCGTGAGTAGGGCTACCATTCACAAGAACCCACTTGGAGCTATTGCACACAAAAGATTTTATCCACGAAATCCATCTTTGGGGGAAACCCATACGCTGTAACATGTAGACCAAGAAGCCCCAAGAGATGGAGTCATAAGCTTTCTCAAAATCTACCTTAAACAACAAGCACTCTTCCTTACCCCTATTTTCAAAATCCAGCACTTCGTTAACAATAGCGACCCCGTCAAGGATTTGTCTTCCCCCTATGAAAGCTGATTGGTGGTTGGAGATTATGCTAGGCACCACTTTCTTAAGACGGTTTGCCAATACTTTGGCCAAAATTTTATAGAGGCAACCAATCAAGCAAATAGGCCTGAACTCACCTAAACCTTGAGGATTGTCCATCTTTGGAACCAAGGCTATGAAAGACGCCGAGATGGCTTTGGGAAGATAAGCATTAGCAAAAAATTCGTTAAAGTAACTCACCAACTCCTCCTTCAACATATTCCAACAAGCTTTGATGAAACTGAAGTTGAAACCATCCGGCCCCAGGCTCTTGTCACCGTCACAATCCCACACACCCAACCTTATTTCTTCCTCAGAAAATGGCTGAATTAAAGTATCCGACTCGGAAGCCGAGAGCTGATTGAAGGTAAGACCATCAAGAGAAGGACGGGCATAATTTGGTTCAACAAAACACTGTTGAAAATGATTTTTAACCCGCATCTTCACTTCCTCAACATCCTCCACTAAAGTGCCATTCTCCCCGACAATCGAAATGTTGCATCTTCTTCTTTTATAACGGAACAGTGAGTGAAAAAATTTCGAGTTCATATCCCCTTCCTGTATCCACCTTACTCTAGACTTTTGAGCGAGAAGAGATTCCTTTACCTGGATTTCTTTCCAAAGGGAAGCGGAGACTTCTTTTCTATGCATCACAGCACCACTGTCCAATCTTTCACTAAGGATATCATCTAGAGAGTTCAAGTCCCAAACAAGAGAATCAATAGTGAGATCCACCTTTCCGAACACCTCTTTATTCCATCCCCTTAGTCTTCCCTTGAGCAATTTCAGTTTCTCCTTCAGGGCATAAGTCTTGTAACCAGTAATGTGAAACTCGTCCCAACAACTTTGAACAAAAGGCAAGAAGTCTGCATGTTCCAGCCCTGCATTAAAAAAGCGGAACGGTTTCGGCCCCCAATCTTTCGTTGCTTTGAGGAGCCAAATGGGCGCATGATCTGAAATATCTCGACTACCAATCCACTGACCGGAAATCCCCCAATCAGATATTAGCCCCTCAGAGATCAGAAACCTATCCAATCTACTCATAGAGACACCATCTGAACAAAAGTAAGAAAATTTCTTACCCGAAACCGGCAAGTCAACAAGATCCATGTCCATAATGAAGCTATTGAAATCATCCATCTCGGCGACTATAGAATTCCCATTTCTCCCTTTTCTCTCGGAGTCACAAGTTACCGCATTGAAATCACCCACTAAACACCACTCCCCACCACCAATTCTCTGTTTCACCGCCACTAGTTCAGCCCAAACTCTTCTCTTTGCTGCAATTGAATAAGGAGCATATATGTTGACAACGTGGACAACTGTATCCCGGACAATAGTGGAGACGCCAATAAATCCACAACCGGAGAAATGCGATGTGACCGTACAAGCGCCCTCAAGCCACGAGCAAAGATTGCCCCCCGACGCCCCCTAGATGGTTGATGGATCCACTGATAAGGCCGATTTCCCCAGAGAAAACCAACCTCGCCCTCTAACAACTCCTCCCTCTTCGTTTCTTGAATGCAAATAAAATCAAAAGACCCAAAAATAATAGACGAAAGCAACTGGCGACGCTTCCCGCGATCGCCCCACCCTCTTATGTTTAACGATAAAATATTCATGAAGACCGAATATCGTTCGCCCTCCTACTACACTCTGCTTCATCACGTCTTTCGCCTTGCTCAATCAAGTCAACATAAGTATCATCAGGCAAATTACCTTGGACTCCCAAACGCTTAGCATTTTCCCAAACCTTTCTTGCTACGGCCTTATTTTGAAGAGCCCAAAATTTGTTATTGCACAACCCAATATCTCCACTTGAGATGGAACCCCCACAAAGAACCGTAGCGGCAGAGAAAAGAGACGATTGATTCCTATCAAACTCCTGTGAATCGCGTTGATCAATAGGGACCTGGACTGATCCAATCGAAACCTCCTTGAGTTCTCTTACTGCCAACGGCAATTTACCCGCCCGTGGCTTTTTTCGCTCGCCAACCTTTAACAACTTTCTCTGTTTCTTCTTCCTCGCTTGACCCACAACAGCAGTGGGCTTGTTTTGGATTGAAGGAAGATCTAACCCCTGAGCATTCTGGCATGGAGTTACTGGACGTTGGACAAGATGAATCCACAACAAAGCTTTCCTCTGGCTGAATTGGTGTTCCTCCCACTGGGAGGGGGGGATTCGCCCCCCTCCCCACCAAATCATCAGAATCGTTGACAAAGGAGTTCAAGTTTTTATCCATAAGTTGCGGATCAACGTTACCATAGATCTTTACTACATTAAGCAGGTCATTCAATTCTTCTTCACCCACCTCGACATCATCATTAAAGTCACCAGTGCCAGAATACATACTGTCGGATAAATCATCATCAGCACTTGAATCAACATCCTCATCCCCCGCTTTATTAGCATCCTTATAACTCCGACAGACACCTCCACCCCATTCCTCCACGACACTAATGGAGAAAGGTAAACCATTAATAACTACCTTAACCGCCTGATTAACCATGTTGAGCTCTTGAGTCCGGATCCTTAATCTTGCTACATCAAAAGATATTTTCCGTTCAGTGTCTTCGTCAACACATATGAACTCTCCCACTCTCCTTGCCAACTTAGAGAAAAAGGCCGAATTCCAACTGTGAACCGGAATGCCATAGCATCGTAACCAGATAGATCTGTCTAGATCAACATCAGATGGCTTCCATGGACGAATCCCCTTGAACCACTAGTCCAACCATTCACGAGCGTCTTCAATGCATTCGGCAAAATCACCATCTTCCTTATCCCCTTCCAAGAGGACCATATTGGATCCCATTGGAGTAGCTTTAATCGCGAAAACTCCCATCTGAGCCAGCTCGTCTTGAATGTAGTAAGATTTCCCGGGTAATATGACTTCGCCTACCATGGCCAGCGCTAACCGAGGGTCCGTGTCAACGTTGCATGACCACGTCCCTTCCTTATGCTTACCCGTTGAGCTATCAATGGGTTGGCAGTCATACTTCTTCACCCACACCTGATTGACTTGCTTTTGAAAATTCGCTCCATACTTCGCTGACTGGCCCCGGGCGTGCGACGCTACCCTCTGAAAGCGATGGATGTTAACATGAATCTTCATTCCCTCAATTAACATATTATCGAGAATGGTTGCAAGGCGATTCGGTTCTTTAACATCTATGAAACGAACGAAGCCGAATATTCTTCCTTCTGCGTACCTACGCCCCGGAATCACGACCTCTTGAACTCTGCCTTGTTGATCGAAGAGGCGAACCAAATCCCGCGCTCTCCAACTATCCGGAAACGAGGTGAAGTAGAAAGAGGAGACCTCACCTCCTCCTGATTTCCGTGGTCCTGGAGCAACATCCACGGAGCGTGCACCTCTGTGACCATAAACCCTCCTTTCAATATTGCCTCTAACACGATGCCACCCGTCCTTGTCCGCCGAAGTATACCTCCGATTTCCACCCCCCTGTCATACTCAGCCTTCACGACACAAGAGGTGTAAGAGGTGATCAACCTCCCCAGTAGAGCCGGCTTCCTGCAGGGACCGGAATACTGAGGGTAGTCGAACCACCCGCACACACCAAGCTTGATTTGGAAGGAGGAGAGATAGGGACAGGGCCGTCCCAAACAATTGAGGGGCCTTGTTCAAATCTTAAAAATGGGGCCCTTATTTTTATCAAACTGGGCCCCTCAATGATAGAGTTTTAAATAATTTACTGTGGGGGACCAAAATTATCAACGAATATACCAAATAATTGTTGCACCCCAAAAAATCCCATTTGGACTTCTCAATGTACAATGTGGGAAAAGTTTGGAGCCGCCACCAATATTTTAATTTTTGGACCAAAACATTGAAAAAAGGTCCTTTTGAAAAAGGCGGGTGGTCTTTGAAAAACTAGAGACATGAGTTCGGGGGTCGATTACGCATGAGGAAGGTATTAGCACCTCACATGTCCTTTCTACCGAAAGGGAACCTCTAACTAAAGTATGTGGTTTCAATGTTTGATTTGGAAAATACCTAAGTTTGCCTATTTATTCCTTTGTTGAAAGATGCATTGAAAAGGATTTAACGAAAACCCTATTTATTATGGAAAAAGGAGAAAAAGAGCTTTTTAGAAAAAGGGCTTGACGGGACATGGCCCGCTCCTACGTATCTCCCGGTGCGATGGAGAACTCAAAGCTACGTAGTTCTTCTTTATCATGAAAAGGTTTTTATTTTTTATCTTTTTAGTGAATTTTCGAAATAGGACAAGTATTCAGCGAACGATTAAACTAACAGAGGTTATGGGTAATCACCGCTAAATACTCAAAAAAGAGAGTTGTACCTCTAGTCAAACGAACAAAGGTTCTGATGGACTGTTTGATAACAACTCGTTTTTATTATCTTTTTTTTGAAACTGATTTTTGAAAGAGATTGATTCGCGCGATGATCAAACTAACAAAGGTTATGATGGATCATCGTTTATTATTCTTATGAGAAAAGGACATTGCTACTAATAGCTACACGAACAAAGGCTCTGATGAGCTACTAGCAACAATGGGTTTGAAAATGACTTTTTGGTTTGTTTTGTGAAAATGGTTGGTTTAGGGTTGCGAAAAGGATTTTTATTTGTTGCGCTTGACGAGAACGAGACTCGCTCCTACGTATCCCAAATGGGAATCAAAGCGACGTAGTTCTAACCTTTTGGTTTTGAAAGCGTTTTTGTGTTTTATCTTATTTAAATTTTTTGGAGTTTTTGATATAAGACTCAAGTATTCACGAATACCAAACAAGCAACGGCTTCGAGTGGCGTTCATTACTAACTCGAAAGAAAAGAGTCAAAACCGGTAATCAAACAAGCAAAGGCTTCGAGTGATTACAAGTAACAACGTTTTATTATCTTTTTGAAATCATTTTTAAGAAAAGGGGGTGAGCATCGGTGATAATTATCACTAATAGCTCATGTAGTCTTTGAAGTTTGAATTTTGTCTGTGTTTAATTAAGGTGTGGGAGCTTTCATGATAGCCAAACAAGCAAAGGCTTCAAGTGACTACCACTAATAACTCCTCATTAGCGATCAAACAAGCAAAGGCTTCGAGTGATGACTAACGATTTATTTAAGAAAAATGCCTTAGAGTTTTTGTTTGAGAAAACATTTGACTTGGGTTTGAAGACTAGTTTTGGAAAAGAATTTGATTTGGAAAAAGTTTTGAAAGATAAGTAGAACATTTCCATCAACATATCAATTTCTAACCAAGATACAATTCCCTTAATTACACTTCATACAAGCATTACAAATCAAAGAGATACATCTATGCATAAAAGTGGCCCTTGGCCGAATGCTCCTCATGCAAAAATCAACATCAATTTCATGCTAAAGTTCACAAGTTAGCACACAAAACATCACAAGATGCAACCCTATTCCAACATATGAGACTACAAGACAAACCTCAAGCAAGACATACATTTATTCAACAACAAAATCAAAGGAAAAAAAAAACAATGGAAACCCTAATCCTACCCTTGAACCCGAAACACAAACTAACCCAAACCAAGACATTTTTCAACTACAAATCATCAAATACACAAGACAATACTTGAACCCTATTTTTTACATTCTGGCCGAAGCTTATCAAACAATAATCCATCTTCAATTTCATACCAAACTTTGCAAATTATTATACAAAAGAAACATAAGATACCACTTTAAAGTGTAAACATTAAACAAAATTGAATCATATAGGGTAATCCTTTCACTTAGATTAAAGTGCCATGGGCACAAGTGAAAATCAACTTACCCCATCATCAACATCTAGCAATGAGCAAAATAGAACACATAAACCAAGAAAATAAAGTTGAATCCTTTCTAGCCATCTTCATCACTTACATTAAAGTGCACTAGGCACTAGTGGTGACTCACATAGCTAAATCATCAACAACCAACCAAAAACCAATTAAGGAACATATGAACTATGAAACTAGATTAGGGTAAAGATCATGAATTAGGCCCAAGGCTGAAGCAAAAAGAAAAGGAAAACATGTTTTTATTTGGTGAAAATCACATGAACAAAGAGCAAATCACAAGAACAACACATAATCAACACATAGTCACAAGAACAATTTATTTGGTGGGTGAGATACCAACTCTCACCCACAACAGCCCCTAATCTACATTTAAGTGATGTTATGAGATGCAAATATAAGTTGAAAAAGGATTTTGATGCAAGAAAGTGGATGAAAATGCAAAGGGTTTTAGGTTATACCTTAGTTCCAAGCTAAACAAGAGTAGAAATGAAAATCAAGAGTAACCAATCACCAACACTCCTCAAAAATCACCAACAACAGCCACGTAACCTTGAAGGAACAACCCCTTTGATGATGTAAATGTGGAATCAAAGATGAAAGGAAGAGGATATATGAATATGGAATGAGTTTTAAGTGATTTAGTGGATGAAAGTTGAAGAAATTGAGGAGGAGAATGAGGGTGAGGTTTCGGCTGGGCAAAGGAGAGGAGGAGAGGGTTTTTTCAGCTGATTGTGTGCTAGGGTAAAAATGAGAGTGAGTCCCTTAGCCTCTCCAATTTTTGGGCTTTTATGTGGAGGTCATTTTAAGGGTATTTGTGACAATGTGCTTTTTGCAATCCACTAGGATTTGAGATAGAATTTGAATGGAGGGTCAAGATTGCAATGCACAAGGATTAGGGACACTCAAGAAGCACAAATGAGCTGGTTGTGAAGGAGTGCACAAGGTTTTGGAGGTTTTTTGGAGAGCAAAAATTGTTGAGGGCTCTTAGGTCTTTTTACATTGAGTTATAGCCTAGGATTTGATCAAAAATTTTAATCAATGGCTATGGATCATTTCACAAGGATCATGGGCATCAAAGAGCACAAAAAAATGGGCTGGAATTGAGAGGAAATTCGCAGCACATAGGAGAGAGAGTGAGTGGAATTGCAACTTGTACTATTGTACTACACTTGACCTTTCAAAATTCAAAGGAATATAGATTATTCCTTTCAAGATAATTCTTCTAAATTCATGCCATTTTGGGCCATGTCCCATGATTAAATGATTGGGCTCTGAATTTTATGATCTCACCAATCCCAAAATTGATTTGTTGACCCCACTCCAAAGGAAATGACCATTTTACCCTTTTGTTCAAAAACCGAATTTCATGCCAAAAATATTCCCATGATGCACAAAAAATACAGAACTCCACTCACTTGGACTCACATAAATTCCTCAAGAGATGCATAATGGTTTTTACCGAGAAATTATTTATTTTAGTGAAATGACCAAAATGCCCTTTTGGTCCCAAAAACCCTAATTTTGCTCCAAACTTCATTTCCACTCTAAGAATGATCCTGAGACCCTTTGGATGACTCTAAAACTCTAGAAATGCATGCATGATGAGAAAATAAGTCTTTTTGGCGAAATTACCAAAATACCCTTTGAACTAGGAAAAACCCTAGAAACCTTAGAAATGCTCTAAAGTGCTCTAAAATGCCATGCAATGCTTTTCTAACCCTAAAATGCATTCTGAAACTTCTAAGATGCAAGCATGATACTCTTCCTAACCTCTAGGATGAATGCTAAGACTTGATTTATTTTTGATTGAAAATTAGGGTTTTGACCTAAGCCGGACAAAATTGGGGTATGACAGCTGCCCCTCTTTATCTGAATTTAACGAGGAATATGAGTTGGCCGAAACATATTCCGAGGCAAAATAAAGATAAAGAATTCAGAAATTATACCGATTTTGTCTGCTTAGGGAAACCCGAACTTTCTCTTGTTTCTTCTTTTGAAAAACAATAAATAAAAACTGGTGTGCAAGCAGAAAAGGAAAATGGGCACTTTCGTGCAGAAAGCGGTAAAATAAGCATCTGGCGTGCAAAAAAGAAAAATAAGCACCTGACGCGCGAAACAGAAAAATAAGCACCTGGCGTGCAAAACAGAAAAAATAAGCACCTGACGTGCAAGAAGAAAATAAAGCATCTGATATGCAAAAAGAAAAATAAGCACCTGACGTGCAAAACAGAAAAATAAGCACCTGACGTGCAAAACAAAAAAATAAGCACCTGACGTGCAAAAAGAAAATAAAGCATCTGATATGCAAAAAGAAAAATAAGCACCTGACGTGCAAAACAGAAAAATAAGCACCTGACGTGCAAAACAGAAAAATAAGCACCTGACGTGCAAAACAGAAAAATAAGCACCTGACGTGCAAAAAGAAAAATAAGCATCTGGCATGCAAAAAAAAGAAAAATAAGCATCTGACATGCAAAAAAAAAGAAAAATAAAGAAAGCAGTAAAGAAGGTATCGGCCCTCAGCAAGCCGACACCATAGGCTGCCTAAAGCCCTTTAACGAACGATCCGAGCTTGCCCTTGGGCGTGGTGGTCTTCACGAGCGACCGGGGAGGGTACTTTATCAAGTCGCGATCTCGATATTTCCCTAGGACTGCGCCATGTCTTAGGCCGACACAACTATCCTTTTCGTCTGGACCTAACGAGGTCTGAATGACTTACCTGCAGCTCGGATACAGGTTGAAGTCTGAATGGATTCACTAATCCTGTTGGTTGATTGGCGCTTGGGCCTGAATGGACACTGGGGTCCTGAATGGATTCACTAATCCTATTGATTGGTTGATTAAGGTACCTGCATACATCAGCTGATGCGAGGCATGGTGCATGGAGTATGAATGCATGTTATGCGAAGGCATGTTATGCAGATGCATGCGATGCGATAAGTTTGTTGAGATGATGAACGTTCATGAAATGCCCTTTATTCTTTTACTTTGGTTTTCGTCATGTGATGAATGCACAAGATGCGGTCATGCCAATTTAATGCAGATGTATGCTATATAGATGCATGTGACGCTGATGCATACAATGCTGGATGCTTTTGATATTTATGAAATGCGGGCATGCAAATGCAATGTTTTAATGTTTTGAGAGTTGTGAAATGCTTTGGTTTATAGACTTGACATCAGTCTGATTTAAGGACCACAACGGGTTTGGTTTATGGGCCGACAAGCCTGATTTATGGAGCAATATGTGTCTGCATATTGGTCTGATTTATGGACCCCAAAGGTCTGGTTTAAGGACACAAAGGTCTGGTTTATGGACCGCAATGATCTGGTTTAAGGACACAAAGGTCTGGTTTATGGATCGCAATGATCTGGTTTAAGGACACAAAGGTCTGGTTTATGGATCGCAATGATCTGGTTTAAGGGCCGACATGCCTGAGTTATGGAGCAATATGTGTTTGCATATTGGTCTGGTTTATGGACCCCAAAGGTCTGGTTTAAGGACACAAAGGCCTGGTTTGACCTAATGGTTTGTGGAATTTCGGTGCAAGTGTATGCGATGGAAGACCTCACTTTGTTTTTTCTATTAGATTCATGACGCAAATGCAATACTTTGATGCAAGATTTTTTTTTCTTTTCCTTTTATGAAATGCAAACATTAAGATGATGCAAATGAAATGTTTGAGTCCGACTGTTATGGTACATGTGGCAATAATATGAAATGGTTGATTGGGAAACATAGGCATTTTGGATGGTACGCGATAAATGCATGTAATGCGAATGCAAATGAGATATTTGGATGCAAATGTTATGATTGTTATTTTCTTTTCCTTTCTCCTATGATGAATGCAAATGCAAATGTTTGAATTTCTCTTTTCTTATTATTATTTCCTATGTCTGAGGAATGCATGATTTTATGTAATGCATGATTGTGTTTGTTTATTGCTCTTTTGCTTATTATTTTATTTTATTTTATTATTATTATTATTATTATTATTATTATTATTATTATTATTATTTTTTTTTATTTTTTTTTTGCTGGTTCAGCCAACCCACGACATTCGTGACACGAGACTGAGGAACCTGTTGGAATTGCGGGGCTCACGGGCCGAGTACATGTTGGTTTTGACTTTGCTGGTTTGAAGCAATCGTGGATGTAGTTGCTTTCTCCTTCATGGTTAACTGGCTTTGGGGAATTGCCTTCTCCCGGGACTCTTAAGAATCTCGTAATGATTTGCAATGCTCTATGATGTATGCACATGTTTTACAATTCAGGACCATCATCATCATAAAACGTTTATTTTGAGCAGAAAAAGCAGAAAATAAAAGAGTGAACAGATACGAGAAATTTGAACTTTATTAATGTGGAAACCGGTCGCACAAGAAGTTACGCCGATTATTTATTACACTTGAAAGTTTAAACTGTAAAAAGACACGAAAAAGGAGAGAAGCTGAATTCTGACTGTCCGTCTCTGTGGAACAGTGCCAAACATCTATGTCCTTGACCTTGATCACTCCCTCATCCAAGCTTGTAGGAGAGTTGTATGCCTTTCTTTACTTTTCATGCCTAAGTTTTCAGACCCTAATTTTTGCCTGGATCGCCCTTTGCGGGTTTTCAATCCACCGGGTCGCTCTGATTTTGCCTAGGTCGCCCTTTGCGGGTTTTCAACCTAGCGAGCTAATTCTTACTTGGCTTGTCTTTCTCTTTTTTCATCTATTTCTTTTAGGCATAATACTTCTTCACTTGATCTGAATTGACTGGATTCCTGAGATCTTCGCCGTCTATGTTTATGAGTATCGGCGCTCCTCTGGAAAAAGCTTTCTTGACTTCACATGGACCGTCATAAGTGGGCCTCAACTTCCCACGGAGTCAGTCCGGATAGGTAGGATCTTTTTGAGTACAAGGTCTCCTTCGCCGAATTCTCGAAGACGGACTTTCCTGCCGAAAGCTGCCTTCATCTTTTGTTGGTACAACTGGCCATGGCGCAGGGCAGCAATTCTTTTCTCTTTAATGAGATTCAGTTGATCTAGACGAGCTTGGACCCATTTTGCTTCTTCTAACTTGACCTCCATGACTACTCGTAGAGAGGGTATTTCAACCTTGACGAGAAGAACTGCTTCTGACCCATACACTAGAGAAGAAAGGGGGTTGCCCCTGTATGATTTCAATGAATGTGAGTGCGACAAGGAATGAGATAGGTGTAGGGTCAATTTCCCCAGTTGTAGGAGGGGTGAAGAGCGACAGAATTGCCCCACTTGGCATATTGTAAACAAATGAATTTACTTGTCCTTGAGCTAAAACTTTGAGAAAACAACAGCAATCAATCTTTGATCGGGATGGACCTTTCGGGATTGTGGTGTTTTGTGGAGGAGAGATGAGTAAGCTTAATGAAGTATTTGGGGCTAATGGCAGGATGGTTTTTATTCGGTGTTGGCTGTTGATCGATGATTTATGATGGTCAACTGGCTTGATGAGGTATTAGGAGGTTTTATTCCTGGCTAAGGGTCTGTGGAGGGCAGGCTGTCGAGGTCAAAGGAGAATGTTGGCGGTTTATGAGAGGAGAGGTGCATGGAAATGAGAAAGTGTTTGAAGGTTTATTGAGACAAGGATCTCTTGGGTTTTGTGGTAACATGTACCAACTCACCACTTACATTTCTTTTGTATTTTTCTTTTGGTTTTGGAATTTTCCTTTTTGAATGATTTTCCTTCTTTGACTTTTTCTTTCTTTTTTTTTGAGCTTGGGTGAACTGATAAAGAACGATGCACTGTTTTTTTTTCGAGGTAATCCTTGTCTAAGGTGACTTTTGAATTTTTGGCTTTTTCTTGGCTTAAGATGGGTCGGAAAGGATTTTGTTTTTCTCTTTGGGATTTTCTTGGCTTACGGTGGGTAGGAGAGGATTTTGTTTTTGGATATGGAATGGTGGTCCAACTTCATTTCAAATCATGATTGCTTATTTCCTCAAAAATTAACTCTGGGACAATAATTCACTTATTTTCATGCACTTGCCCTTCTTCTTTATTTCCCTTTTGAGCTCTAATTTTCCTTTATTGGAGCACCCATCTTGACCTCTTTCTCGTTCTCAGCGGTCCCCAAGTTGATCACTTCAGCGGATTCCCCGTGACGCTGAATAACCCTTTTTCCTTGCTTCATTAACTTTCTGGAGGATTTTCCCGGTCTTTCTCAACGTCCCCCTCTCCCTGATTAATAAGGTGATCAAAGTCAAAATATGGACCGTTGGCACTGTTATTTTGAGAGACAATTACTGTGGATTTGCTTTTTGCCGAGGCGAAAAAGCAGAATGGACGGTGAGACAAGCAAGCAAAAATAATAAAGAAAAGACACATGAAATGAAAAGGAATCGATTTTTTATTGATTGGAATTCAAAAACAACATTTTTATTGATGATGATTTAGAAAATAAAAACATGTGCGCCCCTAACAACTGGTCCTGTGGCCTTGGGCAGAGCCACAGGGTTGCATTGCAAATGACTACTTTAAATCAAAGGTCCCAGGAGGATCAACAGTCTTTCAATTCTTTAATTCTTTCACCAGCACTGCAGCGACAAACCAGGTTTGCACCACCCTCTTCTGACTTAGGACCGTTATTGATGACAGCAATTTGGTCGTATTGTTCCTCTCCCTCATCCCATCCTGTGGGCTGGATGTCTTCCATTCGGATTTGAGCACTCTCGGGAACGTCATACTTGACCAAGTAATCAAACTTTCCACTGGGCTCCCCTAGGGTATCCCAACATCCCTCTTCTGACTTAGGACCATTATTGATGACAGCAATTTGGTCGTATTGTTCCTCTTCGTCATCCCATCCTGTGGGCTGGATGTCTTCCATTCGGATTTGAGCACTCTTGGGAACGTCATACCTGACCAAGTAATCAAACTTTCCACTGAGCTCCCCTAGGGTATCCCAACATCCCTCTTCTGACTTAGGACCATTATTGATGACAGCAATTTGGTCGTATTGTTCCTCTTCCTCATCCCATCCTGTGGGCTGGATGTCTTCCATTCGGATTTGAGCACTCTCGGGAACGTCATACCTGACCAAGTAATCAAACTTTCCACTAGGCTCCCCTAGGGTATCCCAACATCTCTCTTTCATAGGCACCGCTATTACTTCCTCATTGATTTCTTTTTCATCTTCAATATCATGGGTCCCTATCTGAACCACACACCGATCTATCAGGTCTTGCAGGATCACCTTAAAGCTTTCGCAATTCCCCACGCATGCGGAATCAGCACATCCTTCTTCATGGCAACACCCCTTTTTAACCACTCCAACATGACATAACTCAGAGTAGATAACATCCAACGGGGTCTTAACCTTCTTCACGTCCTTTACCAATTGCCCGACAGAACCTTCTAAAGCATTGATAGCTGGCCTTTGATGATCTGGCACTGGATCAGTCGTTGTGCTTGGGCTGTCCTATTTGAACGAGATCCACCTAGCATCTACTAGGTCTTGCACTACATGCTTGAAGGCTTTACAGTTCTCCACGACATGCCCCACCGCTCCCTCATGGAAGGCACAGGTACTGTTAGGGTTGTATCCTCTGAAATATGGTGGTCGGACGGGTTTCATTGGTCTTGTGGTAATGAGCTTGCTTGTGATGAGGTAGTTAAAGAGATCTGTGTATGGCATGGGGATGGAGTCAAACCGACGCGACTTTCTTCGTTCCCCTATAGCATTGTTGGCGCCAATAGGATTGCAGGGGACTCTTCCTCTTTTTATCTCGACTTCGAGTCTTGCCCCTACTCTGATCACATCTGAGAAGCTTGAAGGTCCCCTTCCGATCAGACGTTTGTAGAAAACAGCTGGGAGGGTATCCATGAACATAGACACTATTTCCTTCTCAGTCAACGGGGGCTTCACTTGTGCAGCTACACTTCTCCACCGCTGGGCATATTCCTCAAAAGACTCACGATCTTTCTTGCTCATAAACTGTAACTGAGACCGGTCTGGAGCTGGGTCCAAGTTATGCTGGTAGTACTTCAGAAATGCTTTAAAGAGATTCTTCCAACTATGAACATCGGAGGATGGCAGCTGCATATACCAGTCTAGAGACGCTCCAGTCAGACTGTTTTGAAAGAAATGGATCAGCACTTTATCATCATGGGCATAAGCTGCCATCTTCCTAACATACATCTTCAGATGGTTAGATGGACACCCAGTGCCGTGATATTGGTCAAAGTCAGGTATTTTGAATTTAGGAGGAATGAAAGTTACAACTCCTTCAGGATTTTCAACAGCGATAGCCCCAACAGCGGCCTCACCCCTCTGCAGCATACTCATTTCCTCGGTTATCTGTGCTTCTTCAGCTTTAGTCTTCGGAGCTTGACTCTCCCGATCCAGCTGCTCAGGATTAAGAACCTCTGCAACTAACTCCTCTTGGCTCCGGCGGCCGTTATTCTTAAGATTCCGATTACTAGCCATCAACCTTGATTGCAGACGGGTGGAGTATCGGTGTTGGTGAACCAGCTTACCTTTCATTTCTGTTCGTTTAGATTTTTATTACATAAGACTCAAGATAAATGTATGGATGTATGAATGTATGTACAATGTTTACTTGATGCCGGGAACTACAGGTGCCTTATCTTGTCACAAGCGCATAAACTTTTTGTTTTTGATCTAGGAAGTGAAGTAAACGAGGAATTGAAATAGCAACTCAACCTTCTTCGTAACTGGGAAGCGAGAAGTAAGTGAAGCCTTGCTGTTCGATTCTATTCTGATGCACCTATGACAAGACGGTACACTATTTGGTGATCCCCAGCAAGCAAAATGCAAATGAGATGTAATATAAATGCAAGTAAATGAATGCGGTATGATGCAATTATGATATGAATGATGCGTGTGGAAAAAATAAAGGCGATGCATATGGACGGAAGTTCAAAAATTGAGGAGCCATGCTACGTGCCGCCTCACGCACTGGTTTATTTGATGAAGGGAAATATATTATTATTTTTTTTGAAAATGAGGACCGTACGTCATTTCATATGGACCGGTATGAGAAAGGCTACAGCGGTAACTCTTTCTTTCTTTTTTTTTTTTTTTGAAAATGAGGTGGGCCATATGTTACTTCGTACGGACCGGCAAAAGAGGAAGCTACAATGGCAACCCTTTCCTCTTTTCTCTTTTTTTTTGAAAATTTCTTCTTTTATTCTAGTAAAGGCATGCCTAAACCACAATGCAACATGCAATTCGTATGCCCTCGTGTCCTACCAAGGTGGGAATCCTAAGTTCTAGGGCAACTTCAAAGGTGATAAGTCTATTTTTAGAGTCTTTTTAATAGTTATTTTATTAAGTCTTTTTAGTATTTTAATTATATTTTTGATCTATTTTACTACAAATGTTTACTTTTTACCTTCAGGTTTTATTTTGAAGCAATTTCGACCAGAAATCGACTGGATCTCCCAGAATTCGACTGGATCTCTCAGAATTCGACGGCATCTTCCAGATTTCGACTTCGACTGCATCTGTCTTCCAGATTTCGACTTCGACTGCATCTGTCTTCCAGATTTCGACTTCGACTGCATCTGTCTTCCAGATTTCGACTTCGACTGCATCTGTCTTGCAGATTTCGACTTCGACTGCATCTGTCTTCCAGATTTCGACTTCGACTGCATCTGTCTTCCAGATTTCGACTTCGACTGCATCTGTCTTCCAGATTTCGACTTCGACTGCATCTGCTATCCAGATTTCGACTGTGCAATCAAAATTGGATATTTTTGCCCACTTGAGGATGGCTTTTTGATGACTACCTTGGCCAACTTGATTTGCCACTTTTTCCTCTTTTGGATCATTTTGCCCCTCATATTTTCCTATAAATAGAGGCTTGATCCTCACTTGTAACTAAGCTTGAATTTTGTTAGAAAATCAATGACAAAGGCTCTCTAAAGATTCATGAATTCAAATTACTCTTCATGCTTTTTATGATTATTGTTTATTTACTTTCTTGCCCTTTAAATTCTTGCTATTTATTTTCTTGCCATTTTTCTTTCCAAATCATTTACTTTCTTGCTCTTTTAATTTCTTGCACATTTATTTTCCAAGTCATTTACTTTCCTTGCTATTTAATTTCTTGCACCTTTATTTTCCAAGTCATTTATTTTCTTGCCCTTTAAATTCTTGCTATTTATTTTTTTGCCCTTTAAATTTCCAAGTCAAGTAAACTACTGGCAAGTCAAGTAAATTACTGGCAAGTCAAGTAAATTACTGGCAATTTACTTTTCAAGCAATTTACTTTCTTGTCATTTACAATTCCGCTATTTATGATTTTTGCACTTTACCGCTTTCTTTTATTTCTCGCTATTTAACTTTATGTCTTCTTCTTTTATTTTCTTTTCTCCTCTTTTGTCTACAATGATCATGAGTGAGTAGACTTTACTAAAATATTCCTTCTTTCCAAAAACACTTTCTTTTCAGTTAATCAACTTTGAAAAATTAGATTGGTATTCACCTAGGCTCTCCCTGTGGACCGATACTCTTTTATTACGCGATACGACCCGTGCACTTGCGGGGCTATCAAGTTTTTGGCGCCGTTGCCGGGGAGGCAGTGATATTGATTAAGTTTTTCGAAACCGGTTAGACTGAAATTTTATTTTCTTTATTTTTACTTTTTCTTCTCTTGTCCCTCGAATGCGAAGAACCAGAAGTTTCGGTGAAACTGTTCAACAAATTCCCGAAATCGAAAGGTTCTTACATAGAAGGAGGAGAGAAATTCCCGATAACCAAATGGCGGCTAATGAAAATCGTGCTCTCAAAGAGTACGCAACACCTTCAGCAGAGCCATCGGCTGCCATTGTACATCCAAATGTGGAAGCAAATAATATTGAACTCAAAACATCTCTGCTTTCGATGGTACAACAAAACCAATTTTCTGGTTCTCCCACGGAGGACCCAAATCTTCATATTTCAATTTTTCTTGAATACTGTGGAACTCTCAAATTAAACGGGGTACCTCCGGATGCCATAAGACTAAAACTCTTCCCTTTTTCATTAAGGGATAGAGCTAGAGCATGGCTACATTCTTTGCCTTCGGAATCCATTACCAACTGGGACCAGCTAAAACAAGCTTTTCTTACTAAATTCTTTCCCCCGAGTAAGACAGCTCAAATGAGAAATCAAATTACTCGATTTTCTCAAAACGACGGGGAATCTCTTTATGATGCTTGGGAACGTTTCAAAGAAATGTTAAGGCTATGCCCCCATCATGGACTAGAGAAATGGCTTGTTGTTCACACTTTTTATAATGGATTACAATATGCAACAAGAATGACTATTGATGCAGCTGCAGGTGGAGCTTTAATGAACAAAAATTTTACCGAAGCTTATGCACTCGTTGAAGATATGGCTCAAAACCATTGTCAGTGGACAAGTGAGCGAGCCATAACGAATAAGCCAGCCACATCAAAAGAGCCAGATAAGTATGAAATATCCGCTGTTGATCATCTTGCCTCAAAAGTGGACGCACTTTTTCAAAAAATTGAAAAATTAAATGTAACTGCCGTTTCACAAACTTTTTCTCCTACTACTCCACCATGTGAATTATGTGGGGTTGTTGGCCATATTGGAGCTGAATGCCAGCTTGAGGCATCTAGTGCTGGAAACGAGCATATTAATTATGCTCAAAAGGAAGATCCGTTTTCAAATACTTATAATCCTGGGTGGAGGAATCATCCAAATTTTTCTTATAAAAATCCTCCACCCAATCCAGCACCTAGACCACCTCCTATCTTTCAAAATCAAAGGGTTTTTAACAACCCACAAAACAACCCGCAAAAGTCGAACTTGGAATTTTTAATGGAAAAATTTGTGTCATCTCAAACAAAACAAAATGAAGAATTCAAAAATCAAACTGGTTATTTGAATGACACACTTATCAAATTAGTATCAAAAGTCGACTCTATTTCCACTCATAATAAAATGCTTGAAAATCAGATAACTCAAGTGGCAACACAGGTAGCTTCATCCTCTAAGACTTCAGGGGTATTTCCTGGACAACCAGAGCAAAATCCAAAAGGCCAAATAAATGCCGTCACCCTTAGAAGCGGAAAACAATTAGAGGAACCAAGAGCAAACCAAGAAAAAACTGTGAGTGAAAAACATAATTTACCAGGTGAGCTAGAAGAGAAAGAAAAAGGGAAAGAACCAGAAAAAGAAAGAGAAGAACCACACATCCCCCCTCCACCATACAAACCACCCATTCCTTTCCCCCAAAAATTTGCAAAAAGCAAAATTGACGAGCAATTCAAAAGGTTTGTCGACTTGCTTAAAAAGCTTTACATCAACGTTCCTTTCACTGATGCATTGTCTCAAATGCCGTCTTATTCTAAATTTTTGAAAGAAATTTTGTCCAAGAAAAGAAAAATAGACGACTATGAGACAATTGCATTAACAGAGGAATGTAGTGCAATTATCCAGAACAAGCTGCCACAAAAACTCAAAGATCCAGGTAGTTTTTCCATACCTTGTGTGATTGGAAGTGAAACTATAAACAGAGCGATGTGCGATCTAGAAGCCAGTGTAAGTTTGATGCCTCTTTCTCTTTGCAATAGACTAGGGATAGGCGAACTTAAACCCACAAAAATGACAATACAGTTGGCAGATCGTTCCGTTAAATACCCCACTGGAATCTTAGAGGATATCCCTATCAAGGTAGGGCAAACTTTTATACCGGTGGACTTTGTTGTAATGGAAATTGAAGAAGACTCCCAAATTCCTATTCTTCTGGGGAGGCCTTTTTTAGCTACTGCAGGGGCAATAATTGACGTTAAAAACGGTAAGTTGGTTTTTAATGTGGGGGATGAAAAGGTTGAGTTTGAAGTTTCAAACTTCATGAAAAGTCCATCTGTAAAAGACTCATGCTGCAGGATTGACATTGTAGACTATTGCGTGCGAGAGTGCTCTTTAGCATCATCTTCACAAGATAGTCTGGAAGATTGCCTTTTAGGCAACACAAATACAAATGCAGCAGGGGAAACCCAATTCTACATAAAACTTTTGGATGAAAATCCACCATCACAAGAATTGGGTACTGAAACTTTGGGTGAGGAGAAACCTCGACCTCTCCCAAAGGAAACACCAAAAATAGAACTGAAGCCCTTACCATCATCTCTCAGGTATGAGTTTCTTGGCCCTAATTCTACTTTTCCAGTAATTGTAAATGCAAATTTGAAACAAAATGAGACTGAAAAATTACTTAATGTTCTCAAGAAGTATCCCAAAGCCACAGGGTATACTATTGAGGACATTAAGGGAATAAATCCGTCAATATGCATACACAGAATACTACTGGAAGAGGACTATAAACCCTCTATCGAGCATCAAAGAAGATTAAACCCAAACATGAAAGAGGTTGTAAAAAAGGAAGTTTTAAAACTCCTTGATGCTGGGATAATATATCCTATTTCCGATAGTAAGTGGGTTAGTCCTGTTCAAGTAGTACCTAAGAAGGGAGGCTTAACAGTTATTAAAAATGAAAGGGATGAATGCATTTCCACAAGGACAATCACAGGATGGAGAATGTGTATTGATTACAGAAAGCTTAACAAAGCTACCCGGAAAGATCACTTCCCTCTCCCGTTCATTGATCAAATGCTAGAAAGGTTAGCGCGGCACTCACATTTCTGCTATTTGGATGGTTATTCGGGATTTTTCCAAATTCCCATCCACCCTAGCGACCAAGAAAAAACAACTTTCACATGTCCTTTTGGCACTTATGCCTATAGAAGGATGCCCTTTGGTCTATGTAATGCTCCCGCTACCTTTCAAAGGTGTATGATGTCCATATTCTCAGACTTTGTTGAAAACATAATGGAAGTGTTTATGGATGATTTTTCCGTCCATGGGTCAAATTTTGAAAACTGTTTAGCCAATCTGGAAAAAGTCTTAGAGAGACGTGAAAAGCTAAACCTGGTTCTAAACTGGGAAAAGTGTCATTTCATGGTTAATGAAGGAATTGTCCTAGGGCACTTAATTTCTCACAGAGGTATTGAGGTAGACCGTGCAAAAATTGAAGTGATTGAAAAAATGCTACCTCCCACCACAGTAAAAGAGGTGAGAAGCTTTTTAGGCCATGCGGGTTTTTACCGTCGGTTCATAAAAGACTTCTCAAAAATTTCAAAACCTATGACAAGTCTGCTCCTTAAGGATGCAGCATTTATTTTTAACGATCTTTGTCTTGAAGCTTTTAACAGGTTGAAAAAGGCTTTAGTTACTGCCCCGATCATACAGCCACCAGACTGGAATCTTCCGTTCGAAATAATGTGCGATGCAAGCGACTATGCAGTTGGGGCAGTCCTGGGACAAAGAAAAGAAAAAAAAATTGCATGCCATATACTATGCAAGCAGGACCTTAGACGAGGCACAAATGAATTACGCCACAACTGAAAAAGAATTATTGGCGGTAGTTTTTGCCGTTGATAAGTTTCGATCATATCTGGTAGGTTCAAAAATCATCATTTTTACTGATCACTCGGCCATAAAATATTTGTTAAACAAAAAAGATGCCAAGCCGAGATTGATCCGATGGGTTTTACTCCTACAAGAATTTGATCTTGAAATAAGGGATAAAAAAGGCGTCGAAAATGTTGTGGCTGATCATTTGTCCCGTCTACAAGGAACAAAAGAAGAAGAGTTGCCGCTTAATGATACATTTCTGGATGATCAACTCTTCTCATTGATCAAATCTGAAGCACCATGGTATGCAGATTTTGTAAACTACCTTGCAGCAGGAGTACTCCCCCCAGATTTAAATTATCAGCGGAAGAAGAAATTCTTCCATGATCTCAAACAGTATTACTGGGACGAGCCGCTGCTTTTTAAAAGGGGAGCTGATGGGGTGTTCAGAAGATGCATTACGGAAGAAGAGGTAAGTAACATTCTATACCATTGTCATTCTTCTTCCTATGGCGGCCATGCCAGTTCTTCAAAAACTGCTACGAAAATTCTTCAATCTGGTTTTTATTGGCCGTCCCTTTTTAAAGACGCGCATCAATTCATTTCTAAATGCGACCAGTGTCAACGCACCGGAAATATTTCAAAAAGAAATGAAATGCCCTTAAATAATATCTTAGAGGTTGAAATTTTCGACGTCTGGGGTATCGATTTCATGGGACCGTTTCCTTCTTCTTTTGGAAACCAATATATTCTGGTAGCCGTTGACTATGTGTCAAAATGGATCGAAGCCATTGCTTCTCCTACAAACGATGCAAAGGTAGTCATAAAACTTTTCAAAAAAATAATTTTTCCAAGATTCGGGGTCCCTCGTGTTGTCATAAGCGACGGAGGATCCCATTTCATCTCAAAACATTTTGAAATGTTACTGCAAAAGTTTGGAGTAAGGCACAAAATTGCAACGCCATATCACCCTCAAACAAGCGGTCAGGTTGAGGTATCGAACAGAGAAATTAAAAGTATTTTAGAAAAAACTGTTTCGACTTCAAGGAAAGACTGGTCGGTAAAGCTTGATGATGCTCTCTGGGCTTATCGGACTGCGTACAAGACTCCCATAGGAATGACTCCTTTCAAATTAATTTATGGGAAGTCTTGCCACCTTCCGGTAGAGCTAGAGCACAAAGCTTACTGGGCAATTAAACGCCTTAACCTGAACATGGAATTAGCCGGAGAAAAAAGAAAACTCCAACTAAACGAATTGGAAGAACTGCGAATGGATGCTTATGAGAATGCCAAACTTTACAAAGAAAGAACAGAAAATTGGCATGATAAGCGTATTATTCGTAGAGAATTCAAGGAGGGTGACCTGGTGTTATTATTCAATTCCAGGCTAAAAATTTTTCCGGGAAAATTAAAGTCAAGATGGACCGGTCCTTTTGAAATCCGTAAGGTTTACCCCTTCGGATCTGTAGAGATCTGGAGCGAGAAAACTGGATCGTTTAAAGTCAATGGTCAAAGGTTGAAAAATTATTTAATTGGTGACCCAATTGAGAAAGGAACTAGTTTAGTTCTACATGATCCCAATTGAAAAATTCTTTTTGACCGTCAAGCTAGTGACGTTAAAAGAGCGCTGCGTGGGAGGCAACCCACGGCTTAATGTATTTTTCGATTTATTGAAAAATAAAATACCCCAGGGCCGAGTTTCCTGAACCAGACAGCCAGGTGAGCTCTCCTAACCCCTTTTGTTTTATTTGAAAAATCATTGAGGACAATGCCTAGTCCAAGCATGGGGGGTATTTTATTACTTTTATTAAGAATGTCTTTATTGCTTTGCCAAGTTTTTATCTTTTTTACTTTGAGTTGTATCTGCTCCCCCCATCACGAAACTTTGTGAACCCTAAAGCATGTTTTAGATAAGCCTTTTCTGGACAAAAATAATTTTTCAATTTTTCATTAGCAATCATCTAGGTGGACTGGTTAGGAACAACAAAATTGTATCATAGTTCGATTTCTACTTCTAGGGCTTTTTCACACACACACACACACACACTATTGAGACTGTTTTCAGTTATTAATACAATTAGAGGGACTGAAAAGAAACTAGTAACCTGGTTCTCTTGGTGACATTCACTGGATGCGCGGTTACTGGAGAAAAACGTCTGAGTTGGGGTATTAAAAAAAAAATTATTAATTTGCAAAACCAATTCAAAATGCAAAAATTGGTGCATTTTAAATGTCAAAATGAATGGTTAGCATATAAAATCAAAAAGAAAAGAAAAATGCTTGAATACCCAACGTATAAGGACCCTCCTTTGAGACCCGGTCTTAGTGAATGAAGGACCCAAACTTAAGAATGCTGGGGAACCGGTTCTATGATGACATGGATATCCTCTCTAATGTATTGATACTTTAAATTTGTCTCCCAATTCCACAAGAAGCCCAAAATAGTAGCTCTCAAACCAAAGTGTTAGAATTGCCCCACAGTTCACTCAAGGTTTCGATATGAAAATAATTTTCCTTCAGTATTGGCCTAAAGATTTACACTGTTTTTGCTTGAGGACAAGCAAAGGTTCAAGCATAGGGGAGTTTGATAAGTCTATTTTTAGAGTCTTTTTAATAGTTATTTTATTAAGTCTTTTTAGTATTTTAATTATATTTTTGATCTATTTTACTACAAATGTTTACTTTTTACCTTTAGGTTTTATTTTGAAGCAATTTCGACCAGAATTCGACTGGATCTCCCAGAATTCGACTGGATCTCTCAGAATTCGACTGCATCTTCCAGATTTCGACTTTGACTGCATCTGTCTTCCAGATTTCGACTTCGACTGCATCTGTCTTCCAGATTTTGACTTCGACTGCATCTGTCTTTCAGATTTCGACTTCGACTGCATCTGTCTTCCAGATTTCGACTTCGACTGCATCAGTCTTCCAGATTTCGACTTCGACTGCATCTGTCTTCCAGATTTCGACTTCGACTGCATCTGTCTTCCAGATTTCGACTTCGACTGCATCTGCTATCCAGATTTCGACTGTGCAGTCAAAATTGGATATTTTTGCCCACTTGAGGATGGCTTTTTGATGACTACCTTGGCCAACTTGATTTGCCACTTTTTCCTCTTTTGGACCATTTTGCCCCTCATATTTTCCTATAAATAGAGGCTTGATCCTCACTTGTAACTAAGCTTGAATTTTGTTAGAAAATCAATGACAAAGGCTCTCTAAAGATTCATGACTTCAAATTACTCTTCATGCTTTTTATGATTCTTGTTTATTTACTTTCTTGCCCTTTAAATTCTTGCTATTTATTTTCTTGCCCTTTTTCTTTCCAAATCATTTACTTTCTTGCTCTTTTAATTTCTTGCACATTTATTTTCCAAGTCATTTACTTTCCTTGCTATTTAATTTCTTGCACCTTTATTTTCCAAGTCACTTACTTTCTTGCCCTTTAAATTCTTGCTATTTATTTTTTTGCCCTTTAAATTTCCAAGTCAAGTAAACTACTGGCAAGTCAAGTAAATTACTGGCAAGTCAAGTAAATTACTGGCAATTTACTTTTCAAGCAATTTACTTTCTTGTCATTTACAATTCCGCTATTTATGATTTTTGCACTTTACCGCTTTCTTTTATTTCTCGCTATTTAACTTTATGTCTTCTTCTTTTATTTTCTTTTCTCCTCTTTTGTCTACAATGATCATGAGTGAGTAGACTTTACTAAAATATTCCTTCTTTCCAAAAACACTTTCTTTTCAGTTAATCAACTTTGAAAAATTAGATTGGTATTCACCTAGGCTCTCCCTGTGGACCGATACTCTTTTATTACGCGATACGACCCGTGCACTTGCGGGGCTATCAAAAGGTTCCTCCCATGTAGCTCTATTCACTCCCTTACAAGGCCACCAGAGCTACAGTCCCTTTCACAAAACTCCCCACAAATGCAGCAAACTGCTAGGTGTGAGGCATCATGAAAGAGCACAACTCTGGTTGAAACTTTCGCAAGTAGCCAAACGGACAAAGGTCCTGATGGGCTCTCACTACTCGAATCCACTCTCCTAAATTTGCAGACCTGGGTTATGGTCCCACTCAGAATATGTAATCATATGGTACAAGTGTAGTGTGTGTCAAGGGCATTTTCCCTAACACTACCCCACCTGCAAATGAAAACCAGACCAGTCCAGAAAATAGCAATCAATATCAAGTTGTCTACCCTAGGGTTTCATTCCTAAGATATCTACAAACAAGGATATTACTTACCTTAAGAAGAGGAGCCAAGAAGAGGGAACATAATAGAATAGGGGGAAAGATGCATACACTTACCGAAGAATGGGAGCGAAGAGGAAGGGATCATGGGGATTAGAAGGATGCATGTGCATAAGCAATAAAAGAAGAGGGGTAGAAGAAGACAAATGCCTATGCTTATAATTACCTATAAAAAAGAAAGGCAAACAAGAT
This sequence comes from Astragalus membranaceus, assembly GCA_039519185.1. Lineage (NCBI taxonomy): Eukaryota > Viridiplantae > Streptophyta > Magnoliopsida > Fabales > Fabaceae > Astragalus > Astragalus membranaceus. The sequence goes on from JAZGSX010000026.1 coordinate 61,563, forward strand.
ATTAATCAACTCACAATACATTGAACCACACGTTTTAGTTAGTTAGGCTTGACCCTCGTCTTTTTTTTTTTTAAAAAAAAAAGGTCCCCAGTGGAGTCGCCAGCTGTTGCACCCCGAAAAATCCCATTTGGACTTCTCAATGTACAACGTGGGAAAAGTTTGGAGCCGCCACCAATATTTTAATTTTTGGACCAAAACATTGAAAAAAGGTCCTTTTGAAAAAGGCGGGTGGTCTTTGAAAAACTAGAGACATGGGTTCGGGGGTCGATTACGCGTGAGGAAGGTATTAGCACCTCACATGTCCTTTCTACCGAAAGGGAACCTCTAACTAAAGTATGTGGTTTCAATGTTTGATTTGGAAAATACCTAAGTTTGCCTATTTATTCCTTTGTTGAAAGATGCATTGAAAAGGATTTAACGAAAACCCTATTTATTATGGAAAAAGGAGAAAAAGAGCTTTTTAGAAAAAGGGCTTGACGGGACATGGCCCGCTCCTACGTATCTCCCGGTGCGATGGAGAACTCAAAGCTACGTAGTTCTTCTTTATCATGAAAAGGTTTTTATTTTTTATCTTTTTAGTGAATTTTCGAAATAGGACAAGTATTCAGCGAACGATTAAACTAACAGAGGTTATGGGTAATCACCGCTAAATACTCAAAAAAGAGAGTTGTACCTCTAGTCAAACGAACAAAGGTTCTGATGGACTGTTTGATAACAACTCGTTTTTATTATCTTTTTTTTGAAACTGATTTTTGAAAGAGATTGATTCGCGCGATGATCAAACTAACAAAGGTTATGATGGATCATCGTTTATTATTCTTATGAGAAAAGGACATTGCTACTAATAGCTAAACGAACAAAGGCTCTGATGAGCTACTAGCAACAATGGGTTTGAAAATGACTTTTTGGTTTGTTTTGTGAAAATGGTTGGTTTAGGGTTGCGAAAAGGATTTTTATTTGTTGCGCTTGACGAGAACGAGACTCGCTCCTACGTATCCCAAATGGGAATCAAAGCGACGTAGTTCTAATGGTTTTGGTTTTGAAAGCGTTTTTGTGTTTTATCTTATTTAAATTTTTTGGAGTTTTTGAAATAAGACTCAAGTATTCACGAATACCAAACAAGCAACGGCTTCGAGTGGCGTTCATTACTAACTCGAAAGAAAAGAGTCAAAACCGGTAATCAAACAAGCAAAGGCTTCGAGTGATTACAAGTAACAATGTTTTATTATCTTTTTGAAATCATTTTTAAGAAAAGGGGGTGAGCATCGGTGATAATTATCACTAATAGCTCATGTAGTCTTTGAAGTTTGAATTTTGTCTGTGTTTAATTAAGGTGTGGGAGCTTTCATGATAGCCAAACAAGCAAAGGCTTCAAGTGACTACCACTAATAACTCCTCATTAGCGATCAAACAAGCAAAGGCTTCGAGTGATGACTAACGATTTATTTAAGAAAAATGCCTTAGAGTTTTTGTTTGAGAAAACATTTGACTTGGGTTTGAAGACCAGTTTTGGAAAAGAATTTGATTTGGAAAAAGTTTTGAAAGATAAGTAGAACATTTCCATCAACATATCAATTTCTAACCAAGATACAATTCCCTTAATTACACTTCATACGAGCATTACAAATCAAAGAGATACATCTATGCATAAAAGTGGCCCTTGGCCGAATGCTCCTCATGCAAAAATCAACATCAATTTCATGCTAAAGTTCACAAGTTAGCACACAAAACATCACAAGATGCAACCCTATTCCAACATATGAGACTACAAGACAAACCTCAAGCAAGACATACATTTATTCAACAACAAAATCAAAGGAAAAAAAAAACAATGGAAACCCTAATCCTACCCTTGAACCCGAAACACAAACTAACCCAAACCAAGACATTTTTCAACTACAAATCATCAAATACACAAGACAATACTTGAACCCTATTTTTTACATTCTGGCCGAAGCTTATCAAACAATAATCCATCTTCAATTTCATACCAAACTTTGCAAATTATTATACAAAAGAAACATAAGATACCACTTTAAAGTGTAAACATTAAACAAAATTGAATCATATAGGGTAATCCTTTCACTTAGATTAAAGTGCCATGGGCACAAGTGAAAATCAACTTACCCCATCATCAACATCTAGCAATGAGCAAAATAGAAAACATAAACCAAGAAAATAAAGTTGAATCCTTTCTAGCCATCTTCATCACTTACATTAAAATGCACTAGGCACTAGTGGTGACTCACATAGCTAAATCATCAACAACCAACCAAAAACCAATTAAGGAACATATGAACTATGAAACTAGATTAGGGTAAAGATCATGAATTAGGCCCAAGGCTGAAGCAAAAAGAAAAGGAAAACATGTTTTTATTTGGTGAAAATCACATGAACAAAGAGCAAATCACAAGAACAACACATAATCAACACATAGTCACAAGAACAATTTATTTGGTGGGTGAGATACCAACTCTCACCCACAACAGCCCCTAATCTACATTTAAATGATGTTATGAGATGCAAATATAAGTTGAAAAAGGATTTTGATGCAAGAAAGTGGATGAAAATGCAAAGGGTTTTAGGTTATACCTTAGTTCCAAGCTAAACAAGAGTAGAAATGAAAATCAAGAGTAACCAATCACCAACACTCCTAAAAAATCACCAACAACAGCCACGTAACCTTGAAGGAACAACCCCTTTGATGATGTAAATGTGGAATCAAAGATGAAAGGAAGAGGATATATGAATATGGAATGAGTTTTAAGTGATTTAGTGGATGAAAGTTGAAGAAATTGAGGAGGAGAATGAGGGGGAGGTTTCGGCTGGGCCAAGGAGAGGAGGAGAGGGTTTTTTCAGCTGATTGTGTGCTAGGGTAAAAATGAGAGTGAGTCCCTTAGCCTCTCCAATTTTTGGGCTTTTATGTGGAGGTCATTTTAAGGGTATTTGTGACAATGTGTTTTTTGCAATCCACTAGGATTTGAGATAGAATTTGAATGGAGGGTCAAGATTGCAATGCACAAGGATTAGGGACACTCAAGAAGCACAAATGAGCTGGTTGTGAAGGAGTGCACAAGGTTTTGGAGGTTTTTTGGAGAGAAAAAATTGTTGAGGGCTCTTAGGTCTTTTTACATTGAGTTATAGCCTAGGATTTGATCAAAAATTTTAATCAATTGCTATGGATCATTTCACAAGGATCATGGGCATCAAAGAGCACAAAAAAATGGGCTGGAATTGAGAGGAAATTCGCAGCACATAGGAGAGAGAGTGAGTGGAATTGCAACTTGTACTATTGTACTACACTTGACCTTTCAAAATTCAAAGGAATATAGATTATTCCTTTCAAGATAATTCTTCTAAATTCATGCCATTTTGGGCCATTTCCCATGATTAAATGATTGGGCTCTGAATTTTATGATCTCACCAATCCCAAAATTGATTTGTTGACCCCACTCCAAAGGAAATGACCATTTTACCATTTTGTTCAAAAACCGAATTTCATGCCAAAAATATTCCCATGATGCACAAAAAATACACAACTCCACTCACTTGGACTCACATAAATTCCTCAAGAGATGCATAATGGTTTTTACCGAGAAATTATTTATTTTAGTGAAATGACAAAAATGCCCTTTTGGTCCCAAAAACCCTAATTTTGCTCCAAACTTCATTTCCACTCTAAGAATGATCCTGAGACCCTTTGGATGACTCTAAAACTCTAGAAATGCATGCATGATGAGAAAATAAGTCTTTTTGGCGAAATTACCAAAATACCCTTTGAACTAGGAAAAACCCTAGAAACCTTAGAAATGCTCTAAAGTGCTCTAAAATGCCATGCAATGCTTTTCTAACCCTAAAATGCATTCTGAAACTTCTAAGGTGCAAGCATGATACTCTTCCTAACCTCTAGGATGAATGCTAAGACTTGATTTATTTTTGATTGAAAATTAGGGTTTTGACCTAAGCCGGACAAAATTGGGGTATGACAATAATCAAATATAAAAAAAATGTAAATATAAATTAAAAATTGTTGTCACATCATATTTATTAACACAGTATATACATTTTAATCGATGATCTCATTCAAAATTTGTGGTTGATCTAGTGGCAAATTAGTAGAAAACTACAGCGTTTGACATGGGTTCGAACTTTGGAAGAGATACTTTAGTATTTTTTTGTAAATATTAATAGCATGCAGATACATTCCTCAGTAAAAAAAATAGAAAACTGAATACGGTGGGAATCGAACTTGCGTTTGTGTTGGATGTCAATGACTAGCGCTCTGCTAAAATACCACTACGAGTCTACGTTGCAAAACCAGATAAACATTTATATAACTTGTTAAATTATTTTTGGGCCCTAAAAAATTGTCATTGGGCCGGGGCCCTGTGCAGTAGCACAGCTTGCACAGGCCCATGGACGGCCCCGGATAGGGAGTAGAACGGCTAATATATAATCACTTGTATTGCAGTTCGGCAGACTGAGAACTTATTGAACAATTAGAAGATGATCGCAGAAACAATTTAATAAAACATCAAGTTCTTCAAACTATAAAACTGTTTCACAGACATTTTATCAAACACCTTATGACTTATCTTGCACCTACAACGAACTAGCCCGATTTGAGTTTGGGTGGCGAAACACACCTTGTTTTTCTTCTTATGCTCAACAATGGTCGTCGGAGCAGTGAATACCTTGACACGACTACGATAACGATTCTCGATGGCCCCACGGTGGTGTGAGTTGAAATTCACGCCCACGTTGAAGGCTACTAATTGTAAAGTTATTTCGTGTATTGATACCGTGGAGGATCCAAACATTCAATTTGTTGAGGAGGGATTGATAGAATGGATTGATGGTAAGGTCCGTAAGGAAGAGCGTTTAGCATCAACGAGCATGATCATCTCTTTCTTAGCAACACAACAGATGATTCCAAGGCAGTAACGTAGACATGAAGCCGCAAATTGTCATCGCCAAAACCTTACATCAGATTTTTTCCACAGGCTCCACCAATTCAGTCAAAGTTGCGGTGCCAAGAAGAAGAAGATTTTGATAAAATATGTAATAATCGGCAAATGTTATTATCCTTTTTTTATTAATAACGGAGGAAAACTAGCACTAAAGCTCAGATAGCTCAGATAGATTAAGCTCATCTTCTGTCAAGATCTAGAAAACTGCCGAGTTAGAGACTAGAAAAACAAAAATCTAAAACATGTAACATAAAAGGCTTAAATATGTTTTAGGCCCCTGCAAATATAGCGTGTTTTGGTTTAAACCCCTGCAAATTTTTTTTTACAAAAACTTACTTGCAAAATACAGTTTTTTTATTTTAGCCCTTCTGTTAGACTGATGTTAAAAAAAGCCAACGTGTCTACCACATGAGTTTCAAATGCTGACTGTACACGTTGACCCAGCAATAACATAAAACCAGAGAAAAACATCTTCTCACTATTCATTATCTTCTTCGTTAAAGCATCTTCTTTACTGCTACAAAAACCAGAGAAAAACATCTTCTTCGTTAAAGCATTTTCTTCGTTGCAACCATAGTTTCTTCAAAATTCCAGATCTGATTTCTGATTTCGAAAGACCCATTCATGTTCTTCTCTCAACAACACTCCTTCCTCTGATTTAGATCTAAGGTTTAGGGATGAGAACGAATTTATCCCCAAAAGAAACCCTAGAATCGAAATTGGTGTTCATTCCATAAACTGAAAACAGAAGCTAGAGATAAAGGAGGAAGAAGAAGAAAGGGAAATTCACCATATATGAAGCTGATTCGTTGAAGTTGGTAACAGTGGTAAAGCATGGAAGGTGGTTGTGTTGGTACTGGTCCTAAATTGAATAGTTGATGTTGGATGCCATAATAAAAAAAGACAATAGATGTGAGGATGGGGTTGTGGTGTTGTTGGGGAAAAAGTGAAATTAGAGTTTAGAAATAAGGAAGGGTAAGAACTTTAGGCAACAGATGTGAGGATGGGGGTTGTTAAAATATAGATTGTAAGCCCATTTTGTTGTTAGTAAGGCCCATTAGATAGTAAGGCCATTATATAGTAAGGTCCATTAGTTGGTTAGTATATAAGGTAGATGGTAGACTCATTTGAACTTAACCCTTCTCATTTTGTAATTTTCACCACTTTCAAGATAATAGACTTTTAAAGCTTTTCTCTCTAATTTCCATGGATGCCATGTTTTTCAACATGGTATTAGAGCGATACTGTTGTGCAAGTTACGGCGATCTTGAAGATGAAGAAGACGAAACCGATTTAGCATATAAATCAGAAGTAGAAGAAGAGTTTTCGGATCCTAACAAAATGGAGTGTGATTCAGTTTCTGAAAAAGTGGAAAACAGTTTTAGTTTCAATCAAGATTCAGATACAGTTTGTGTGGATCCAAAAATTACAATCAAACTAGAAGTTAAAGATGAAGAGAAATTTCAGAAGATCGAAAGTAAGTTCTTCGATTCCAATTCTGAAATTGATTTTCTACTTTTCAAGAAGATTCTTCTTGCTTCACCAGATTCCGTTCGCACTTCGCACACGGAGGTAGTCTTCGCATCTAATCTGTTACGTCATCTTCGCTTGGAATTTGGGAACCTTCCATCGCCAACAGCGGTTTCGTCATCGGAGACGATCGTCTTCGCAAAAGCTTCAAGATTCTCATTCTTCTCCTTTGATCCAGGCGGAGCTTCTAAAGACACTGGTTACATTGTGCGACACTTTGAACTCGTGTTGGATCCATCGTCTACATCAGTTCGCGTTTTGGTTTCGTTTCCGTTGAGAACGGATCTGATTGTGGAGTCGCTGTTTGCAGATCTGATATTTGCAAAGCTTCCCAAACATAGGGTTCACGTCTTCGATCCCGGTGGAAGTCACGCCATCGACGACTTCGCTGTTGTACGTCATCTGCTCGATGTGGCGCTAATAAAGTTCACCGATTCGATCTCTCCAACACTCCTAGAAGATTTGATTCTCTCCAACACATGATCAGCTACTATTTCGCTGGTGTTCATCATCCTCCATTTCTTTTGGTGGTGCTCGTATTCTCATGCTCAGTTTTCGTTTTGTCTTCGCCGTCGTTCACTTTCTCTCTGTTCGTGTTCTCTATTTTTTAGTGGCGTTCGTGTTTCTGAAATTTCAAAGAGAGACGAAGAGATGGAAGAATGGTGACTAGTTTCGTTTGGAATCCAGAATCTTCTGTTGTTTGTGGTGCTGCGAGCGTGGAAGAAAGTTGAATAGTGATGAGCATTTCAGTATTTGTCTGCCGTTTCAAAACTAATTGGTTACAAAAGCACATACGGGCAAAAAGAGAAGTCAACAAAAAAAAAGGCAAACCCCTAAACCTGATGGATCTTACATGAATGAAAGCTGATGGCATCAAGTGGAGATTTATTGGGCCACTCATCTTGCTTATTTGGATTTGGCTTTGTTTTTTTTTTTTACTGATTGCTTCCATTGTTTTTCCCCCTATATTTGAGTGTTTGGAAGCTATTAGAAATATAGATTCAGTTAGAGTTGTTGCAATTGTTAGGAATTAGTTAACTGTTTAGTTAGTTTGTTAAGCTCTATATAAAGAGCACCTTGTATTCATTTTCAAGTATCTTTTTTCAATCAATATGATTTCATTTGAGAAATTCTCTCAATCAAACTCTTTAGCATATTTAAAATAAGAGGAGAGACTTCATCTCTATGATCCTGTAATTTCTAACATGGTATCAGAGCAAATATGGTGTCCTCCATGAATTCAGTTTCTTTTAGGTTTTTTATTTTGTTAGTTTCTTTTCGTTTTGTTTTCTTTTCTATTATTTTAGATCTAGTTTACCTTTGATTTTCTATTTCAACAAAAAAAACAAAAAAATTCGGCTTCAAGTAATTCTTTATCCATTCCGTGTAGAGAAGAAAGCCAAGTTCAGTCGAGTTTGTGTTAGTATTCTGATCTTGGAAAATTCTAGAAACCGATGGTGGATGTGGATTTGGTTTTTAATTTCATCCCAGGCGTCGAAACCTAGTTTAGATGATTTACCGGAAGGTTGCGTGACTGTTATGATGAAGTACATGGATCCTCCTCAGATTTTCAAACTAGCTTCTTTGAATCGCGTTTTTCGCGATACTTCTTGCGGGGATTTTGTCTGGGAATCCAAATTGCCCCCAAATTATGAACTCCTGGTCCGCAAAATCCCTAACGGTTTGCCTTCCGATTTTGGAAAAGAGAGATTTATGAGCGCCTTTGTATCGTTAATTCTTTCGATAGAGGCACCAAGAAAGTTTGGCTAGATAGAAGCATGGGTGAGCTGTGTTTGTCGATATCAACTAAGGGTTGTCAATAACGAGGGTTGATGATCGTAGATATTGGAACCATATTCCCAGTGAAGAATCTAGATTCAGCACTGTCGCATACTTCCAACAAATCTGATGGTTTGAAGTGGATGGTGAAGTTGTCACATTAGGTAAGCTAATCTCTTGTGTTCAATTTGGTGATCTCTGTTATGCACAACATATGTTTGATGAAATTCCCCAACCAAATAAATTCATGCACGCCAGGGATTCATGATTTGGTTCGGGTGAGAAATGGTGTAAGGAGAGGGAGGTGTGCACGGCGCCAAGAGAGAGAGAGAGAGAGAGAGAGAGAGAGAGAGAGAGAGAGAGAGAGAGAAATTAGGGTCGGGTATTTTTGGGGGTGTGGGCGCCGCGTAAGGGAGAAAGGAAATTAGGGTTTCCACATTTAGGTTTTTGTTTTTATAGTAGGGACGCAGGGGCCTTTCTCACCCCATAATTTTCATTGCATATGTTTGATGAAGGAATCATTCATTCCCCAACCAAATAAATTCATTACGTTCTATTTTTTAACAAAATGGGAGGAACAGATGCAATGAAAATTATGGGGTGAGAATCCTCATTTTTTGGAGCCACGAGAGGTGGAAATTTTAGGAGACTAAGATAGTGGTAAGAAAATAGAAACTGGGGTGAGAAATTAATGGATGGATGGGTCTGGTGCAATGCAATCTATTTTGCTTCCTCGCTTTTGTGTCCACAAGTCTATCTTATGCTTCCATTCCACGATAATTTCAAGCCCTTGATATTGCACTTATCAAAACTAGTTCAGTTCAATTCCATTATTTGGGGCATAGAGCTGCTTCTGTTCCCTAATATTACAGCTATGCATGGAGTTGTTTCTAGTTAATTTCAGCTTCTGGAAAGTTGGCATTTTTTCAGGAGGTCTTCTGTTTATGGTGGTTAAGCATGATGCTTTTGCTATAAATGATTAAGCATTAGATTGTTGTGCTTCTGCTAAGTGGTTAAACTTTGAGGTATAGTTTCTGCTTGGTGGTTAAGCTTTTGGCCCTATGGCCTTGTTGATGTTTGCTTCTGCCCTATGCTGGTTAAGCATTTTGCCTCCTTCAAGTGATTAAGCCTTGAGTTGTGGCTTTTGCTTAATGGTTAAGCGGTTGATTATTGCTTCTTTCGAGTGGTTAAACCTTGACTTGTGATTTCTGCTCGATGGTTAAGCATTTGTTGACTTCTTTGGCACTTGGATGGTTATGCCCAAGAGTGGAGTTTGGTGATTCTTTTGAAGTGAATGTTGTGGAGACACTGGAAGAAGCTTGATGGGGCCCAAAAGTTGGTCGAAGACTTCTAGGAGCTATGCACCTCAATTGCTACCAATTCGGATTGTTCTTTATTTTTCTTTAATTTTGTAGTATTTTGTATTGCTTATCTCAAGCTGGAAGTGTTGTGAACACCGTCCAGTTTGCGGGAGGCTGTTAAAATATAGATTGTAAGCCCATTATGTTGTTAGTAAGGCCCATTAGATAGTAATACCATTATATAGTAAGGTCCATTAGTTGATTAGTATATAAGGTAGATGGTAGACTCATTTGAACTTAACCATTCTCATTTTGTAATTTTTCACCACTTTCAAGATAATAGACTTTTAAAGCTTTTCTCTCTAATTTCCATGGATGCCATGTTTTTCAACAGGGGTTGTGGTGTTGTTGGGAAATGGAGAGAAAAGGAGGAACAAGAAAGTTAAGAACTAAAAGGAACTGAACGGATTTGAGGATGGGGTTGCGGCCACAGTTCATGGTCATAAATCTCCATGAATTTGAAGAATCTGAATTTCAAGGGGAGACGATGGTGGTGGTGAGGGAAGAAGAGATGGTGGTGGTAAGAAAGGCACAAAGCTGAGAGGTGAAGATGAGTTGTTCTTCCACATAAGTAATCTCTATCTCTATTATACTCAACCATGAACAGTCCACGTGGACTGTCCATGCAATCAAATGGATAAATGACATCATTGATGATGTCAATTCCACCTAGGCATTTAGTGTACACATCACCCTGCAACAAAAATAAAATAAAATGCTCCTATTATAAGATGCAATAATAATCCCACAATTTTTGCATCATGTCAACGATATTCAATACCAATAAATAAGAACGGCTGTCCCACTAATAATGAAATTATTTGGAGAGAAGGAAAATTGTCAATAAGAATTCGCAATACCAATAAAAGCCAACGCCTGTCCCACTAATAATGAAATTAATTGGGGATAAGGACAATAGTTGTTTTATCTAACGTAAGAACTATTATGTGTAAAGATAAACAGAAAGTAAATCTATCAGGAGCACTATGGTCGAAGCATTACTTCTCCTGAGGAATATCCTCAGCATCATAGTTTGTACTTGCAATCTTAGTATGATGCTAAATTTCAAACATTGGGGTGGAATCGGGGTGGAGTATCAAATAAAATTGTTCCATTCTACTTGATTATCAAATATATTAAGAAATGCATTTAGTGTACACATCACCCTGCAACAAAAAAAAAATATAAAATGATCCTATTATAAGATGGAATAATAATCCCACAATTTTTGCATCATGTCAACGAAATTCAATACCAATAAATAAGAACGGTTGTCCCACTAATAATGAAATTAATTGGAGAGAAGGAAAATGGTCGATAAGAATTCGTTTTCAGAGTAAATACATTCTCATTAGCATCCCACAACAATTGGGAAACAATTATTTAAAAAACAAATATTAAATGATCCTATTATAAGATGGAATTATAATCCCATCGATTTTTGCATCAGGTGAAGATTTGTCAACGAAATTCAATACCAATAAATAACCAACGGCTATCCCACTAATAAATAAATTAATTGGAGAGAGGGAAAATGGTCAATAAGAAATCGTTTTAAGAGTAAATACATTCTCATCAGCATCCCACAAAAATTGGGAAGCAATTATTTTCACAAATAATTTAACCCATATGAAAATCATTAGAAGAACTCCATAAATCAGAAACTTATTTTTCGGGATGGAAATCATTAAATCAGAAATTGCTCAGGGAAATTGTGACTTCCATAATTTTGTGGATTCTAATGAAAATCATTATTACCCTCATTCCATAACCTTTAAACAGTAATTTCTAATAATTCTATTACTCAAAATTGGCGTGGTTATCGCTACAGTTAAAAACACGCTAATGTCTTTTATTGAGTCCAACTGGCAGTAGAGAGACACCTTAATTCAGTATAAATTAGACTGTATTTGATCACCCACACACAGTCTTCTTCATTAGCAGATATAGTGTAAGACAAGAGTGAGAAAAACACACCTATACGTTTTCCCCTCTACACCAATGGCCTCTTCAACCAAAAAGGTTGTTACTCCTCCCAAAAAATCGTACCTTTGGCCATCATTGATCCCGACCATGAATCATCATCCATCCTGGTGAAGGTGCTGAGAAAGTGGCATGTGTTTTCAGCAAATGGAGGCAACTCACCTGTTGCAGTTGAAATGGTGTTAGTTGATGCTGAGGTATACACTATATCTACTTAACCCAAACCAAAAGGAAAACAGATATTTCGGTAAATGCATTACTAAATCTAGGGTGAGATTAATATTCAATGGAAACTATATCCATGCGTTAGTTTTGTTGTCTCTAAATTTTATTATTCATGTTACATCAAAATATATGGTCCGAGTTTTGTATAAACCGAAAAAGCTAACACGTTTATATTCAGGGTACTAAGATTCAGGGTCATCTAGATAAGTATTATATCTATAAACATGACAAGAACATCCATGAAGGGTCGGTCTATAATATCTCTAAATTTGTTGTCGTCCTTAATGCTGGGAAGTACCGTGCCGCTAGGCACGTGTACAAGTTAAACTTCAACCTGAAAACTGTCATAGTACCCCCAGCACATGGAGATGTGCCAATACCTGCATACAGTTTCACCCCACCTGAAGAGGCTTTGGTACAGGTTTCAATCAGGATTACTTAGTAGGTATGATCATTTACTAATACATGAATTAAATTATTGTATTCTTGATTAATACAATATTTGACTATCATTTTCTTTTATTTGTAGACATTGCTGGGATACTCATTGGAATTCACCAAGAGCAAGAGTTCTATAAAGGGACCGTCAAATGCTCTAGGATGAAAATTGAGCTGGACAACCGGGGGTTAGTCCTTTTTCGAGAATACAAATTTATTTATAGTAATTAATTCTATTAAATTGGAAAAAATGTATGTCAAATTTTATTTTTATCTCAATTGAATTCTTGGTGACAGTTATCGCTTCAACATTACTCTGTTTGGCGAGTACGTGACCGAGATGAATCAAATCATCTCCTCCGGAAATACAACCAATGCTGTCATTGCAGTTTTGTTCTGCAAAGTCGGCTCCTGGTCAGGTATTATTAGTTGTATCTGGTGTTAAGTAGATCATAGACCCTCTGTAATCGTACAATTGACCACATAATCCTATCTTATACAATACAACTAATAATATCAATTTTCTTTGTAGGAGGTATATCAATCCAGACTACTATGCACACTACACGGCTGTTAATTAACCCAGACATATCAGAGGCTGCTGCTTTGAGAGAAAAGTAAGTTATTGATATTCTTACATATCTTATTGTTATTTAGTCTGTGCATAGAAACAGCAGTATAAATAAAATTAGGTCGTAATATAGAAAAACTAATAGAGTGCATTTATTTTAAATGTGGAACAGCATGTCTCAGGCAATCACCTCACCCACTTTGACTATTAGCCAGCAAAGCAAAAGTGGTGGTAGTCAGGATGATTTTCTGAGTGTTGATCAAAAATATACTATTGCTAATGTTAAGGAGTTTGTGGAGGTAACTTATTCTACAATAAGCTAATTTCTGAAGTAGGGGGCTAATTATAGAATAATAATGAACTATAACATTATAAATTGATTATTTTGTTTTAATACTCATACTGTGCAGGTGAATGATTTTGTTGTCTTGGCATACATTAATGCTGTTGTCAACGACAACGAATGGTACTACTGGGCTTGTCGCTGCAGCAAGAAGGTTGTTGACAACTCAGATATGTACTATTGTCCGAAATGTGACACACGTCACAAATGTTACTAAAAAGTATGTTTTGGTGATATGGTCCCTCTCCAATTAAAATGATGATGACCAAACATGTGAAACCTACAAAACTATGTATTACTTATATTTATTTAATAGTGAAATTCGTCCCACATGTCAGGTTTTTTCTGAAGCTTCGAGTCATTGATGAGACTGACTCTGTCATTGTTATTTGCTTTGATCATACTGCACGTGTGCTAATAGGAAGGTCGTGTGATGAAGTGTATGACTCATGGTTGGAGGTTGGTTCGATAGTCACAGTTAGTATCAATTATTTAAGTTTAAAATTTATTATACCTTGAGTGTTAAAAAATAAATAGTTCTATGAAATTTTCTATTATGTTCGTTGTAACACCCTAAAAATTTAATTAATTTATTTAATTAAGTATTTAGGAACTTATTTAATTTATTGGGCATAATTTAATTAATTAAGATTATATTAGTTTTGTGGTGGTATTAGGAAAAGAGGGCGCCACTTGCATGAGCTGGGCTTAAGTGAAAAGCCCAAGCCCATGATCCATTGAGACATGCGAAGTTGTGAGGTCATGTGAGGCTAGGGGTTTTTGGTTTCATTTTGCGAAATTGGAGAGAATGGAGAGGGGAGAGGCGCCGTTGGAGAGGAGAAGAGGGGAAGGGAAGTCGCAACTCCAAGGGGAAAAGAGGAACGTGATCTTGTTGCTGGGTTCTGTTCGTGACTATCTCTAGGGCTCCTACTCTTCGAATTCGAGGTAAGGGGATGTCCTATCAATTTATATAATAGGTCCTATGATAGGTTTTAAGTAGGGATGGCCTAGATCTAATCCGTGAGTATGATTCATGTGTAATTTCATGTTGTTAATTCGATTGGTATGTGTTTTGATGATTTGGTTGCTCAAAGATCCGTTGTTGGTGTTGTAGGCGCCTAGGGCGCCATGTTTATGCTTGTGTTGTTGCTGAAATTTTGATGTTTGGTGAATGATTTTGATGATTCTATATTGTTGGGATTGGTGTTGTGATGGATCTTGCAAAATTGTGGAAAAATGCTGAAAATATTGTTCAGGGGCGCCATGGGCGCCATAGATAGTGTTGCTGGAAATTCTGCTCCACGGTTACTGTAGCTGGGCGCTGGGTGCCAGCGCTGGGCGCTGGGCGCCCGTGTGTGTTGCTGTGTGTGTCTGCGCTGGGCGCTGGGTGCCAGCGCTGGGCGCTGGGTGCCAGCGCTGGGCGCTGAGCGCCCGTGTGTGTTGCTGTGTGTGTTGCGCTGGGCGCTGGGCGCCCGTGTGCGTGTGCTGCGTGTGGGTGTGTTGCATTTTGCTGGGCGCTGGGCGCCCATGGCGCCAGTTTTTCAGGATGTTCCCAAATGTTTTCGAAAACTGTTTTCGCTATATCTTTTGACTCGGACATCCGTTTTTAACGTTTCAAAAAGCGTTGTGAAGCATTTTCAGTTGTCTATCTGTGTGTCCCATTTTTAAAAATAAAAACTTATAATTTCAGAAGGTTGCTGGGCGCCAAGTGGCTGTCCCCTGTGGTCGCTGCTGTGACATTGAAAGGATGTTTTGGTGTCTTTAAAAATTCTCTTTTGCGTACGACCAATGGTTTTAACGAAGTAGTGTCAAAAATGATGATTTTGACGATGATGCCCTTAGTGGCTAGTTAAACGACTGTTTTGCCCTTAGTGGCTATTATTATTTATAATGACGTGTAAATGACTGTTTTGCCCTTAGTGGCTATTATTATTTATAATGACGTGTAAATGACTGTTTTGCCCTTAGTGGCTATTATTATTTATAATGACGTGTAAATGACTGTTTTGCCCTTAGTAGCTATTATTATTTATAATGACGTGTAAATGACTGTTTTGCCCTTAGTGGCTATTATTATTTATAATGACGTGTAAATGACTGTTTTGCCCTTAGTGGCTATTATTATTTATAATGACGTGTAAATGACTGTTTTGCCCTTAGTGGCTATTATTATTTATAATGACGTGTAAATGACTGTTTTGCCCTTAGTGGCTATTATTAATTATAATGATGTGTAAATGACGATGATGCCCCTGGTGGCTAATAAATGACGTTTCTGCCCTCAGTGGCTATTGTTTGAGTTGATGATGTTTATGAGTAAGTGACGATGAAAACCCAGTGACGTTTTGAGGCCCAAAAGGCTAAGTGATGTTAAGGCCTAAATGGCTAAGTGATGTTGTTGTGTAAATTGTAAATTGACAAGTGCTGTGCCTCTTATTTGGCAAATTGGTAAGTGACGGGTCACATAGTTGACCGTGATTTGTGTGTGTTTGTGAGTGGTGCATGTCATAGTGTCTCATGCCCCATATGCATAAACCCAGTGACGTTTTTGAGGCCTAAAGGGCTAAGTGACGATGAGGCCATAATGGCTAAGCGACGTTTGTGAAAAGGTACCTCAT
Organism: Astragalus membranaceus; assembly: GCA_039519185.1. Taxonomy (NCBI): domain Eukaryota; kingdom Viridiplantae; phylum Streptophyta; class Magnoliopsida; order Fabales; family Fabaceae; genus Astragalus; species Astragalus membranaceus. Next base: position 77,381 of record JAZGSX010000026.1, read on the forward strand.
GCATATGCCCGCGAGTGGGTTGCATTTCATATGCCTGCATGACATAGTGATGAGTTATTGTAGTGATGTGATGGATGATTGTGATGTGATTATTTATGAGTTATTGTGGTGATGTGATTGATGATTGTGATCTGATTAATTTAGAGCTGTGACCTGACTTATTATTTATCATATGATTTATTATATGAATTGAATTGGACTCACCCTTCTGTTTGAATGTTGCCCCTATGCGGTAACGTGCAGGTGATTGATAGTGAAGGACTAAGTACCTTCACTACTTCGAGTCGGGTCGTCTGCTCTGATTATGTAACACTAGGGGGAAATGACGTTGTTTATGTTACTTAGGATTGTTGTGGTGGTTGGATTTTAGTAATGTAAGCCTTGCATAGTTGCAATGCCCTTTTATGATTAAACTTGTTGGATTTTCCGCTGTGAAATTGTATTTTAATTGACAATGACGTTTTGAAAGTATTCTAAGACTGTTTTCGAAAAGCGAGTAATTTGGCGCATGATGTTTAACGAAGTAAGTGTGACATCCCTTGTGGTGTATTTAAAATTTGAAAACTCTGATTTTACGCAAATAAATTAATGGGTAGAAAAAGGGGTGTTACATTCGTCCCTGCAGGATCCCGATAGAGACTTCATGCCAATTGAGTTGAAATGTCTGAAAGGTAAGCAGGCATTGATAAAGGTTCAGTGCGAAGGTACAAATGGAGGAAGGTACCCACGGTCATACCGTGTTAGGAATATATCTGATAACCCCGATTTAATATCTCGGTACATGTTAAAGTGGAATGATAATGAGGTCAGTATTTACGTAGATGATGTAAAAGTGCGTATATGAAATATATGTGAGCCATTTTCATCAACTTACATACAATAATATCCAATATATTGCAGGGTGCAATTGAGGCACCTCAAGAAGTGCCTCTGATTGAAAACACTCCAATGGGGGGATCCGGTAGTGTACACAAACATGGTGCGGAGCTATCTCAGGTATATTTATTAAATTACGGTGGATCTGATAACATTTTAATTACAGCAACCAATTTTGTACGTTCGGTATCTCTTCGCTAATTATGGAAAACATTATAATATTTTTAACACAACACTAATCTTCATTTGTTTTATTTGAATTCAAATAGGATTTGATGAGTAAGTTTGAACAATCTGTCACCGATTCAAACACAGTCGGGAGGGGCAAGGAGACAGTGGACATTACTACTGATACTGATGATACCCCCCCAATGAAAAGGAAGCTTCCTACTGACTCTGGATCATCTTCCAGGCACCTGCCCATTAAGTCTGTCAAGATTGAGAAATAGTCCTTCTACAGCTGCTGAAATTTTCAAGTTCCCATTTGTTCCACATAAGTTTCGTTTGAATTATGCATGGTTCTATGCTTTCTCATTTTCTGATTTGGTCCATTACTTTAAGTTTTACCTGTTAGAATTTCATTAAGTACGCTTTATGTTAAGACAAAATCGTTGGTCGTTGGTATCTTCTAATGTCGATTACTGTTCTAATATCTGATTTTGGTTTGCAGCGTTTTAAAGTATTATTTTAATATCCGTACGCTAATCATGACATTACTCAAAAAAATAGATATAGCAATTAGCTACAGCAAATATACTATTCAATGCAAATTATAAAATAACAACAGGTGCACATACCTGCTAATAAAAAAATGTTGGAACAAAACTCATGATGTGTTAGCGATCCAGAAAGCATAAAAGTCGTTGTTGTAATAATTTTATCCCTCTCCACCATCATCATACTAAAACGGCCTTGATCCTCTGTGCTCATAGGTAGTCCCACGTGCTCTGCCATATAGTACATACCTACTAAAAATCAATATTTTGTAGGATTAAGTAGAAGCATCCAGCATTTATAATTTATCGTCCTAAATATGGATGCTAATTTGTAAAAATGTAATGGTTACTATTTGTGTCATTAGCATCCACAATTCAATTAAAATTGAAGTTCTAATTAATCAGAAGAATGGAATATGTGCCAGTGGGCAACTGAGAATTATGAATACAATATGAGGTAGTATAAAAACTGGGGCACAATTCATGTCCATTTTCCTCAAAACACATAGCGTATACATCGTACAATCTCATATTCATATGCATCTTTGAATGGCTTTTAGTTATTGACTAGCATTACCACAAGACCCTTCATTCTAATTTTCATCTGTCAGTATGCATATTTGCAAAAATTGCAAAAAATAATTTAGATGCTCCTATACCTTATAATATACGTAGATGTACATGTATATAAAAAAAGACATTTTTGTTGAATTTAGCAAAAATGGAAAAACTAGAAAAAATTAAAATCTAAAAAACGGATTTAAGACATTTCCTCAATCAAGTGTCATAATAATATTCAATTGCTACATGACAGCTATTACTATTTTAAGATTAGAAGACCATTAGAAACAAATCATCAAATAATGTGGCAATACATCAATCAGCAATAATTAATTTCAGGCACAATTTAAGGGACAACCTGATATTGCACTTTAATGAAAGATATTTTCAGGCAGTTACTCATGTTAATGATAAAAACAAATCAGCGGCACTTATTCAGTATCTAAACCATAAGTGCAAATTTCAAATTGGATACTTTTACTCCACACACCCTATTTTACGAAGGAATAAGGGAACCCAGGAAAAAAAATGTCACTACCGATATCAAGAAGATCAGCTTTGTTGAACATATAATCTATATTGAAGAGGACCAAGAAGTTGTTTCTACACGTAAGTTTATTTACTTTAAGGTCGGTCTTCATATGTCAACGATTTCATTCTTTAATTGTTTTACCACTACACATGTTAAATTTCGCTTGAAATCACAAACTAATTACATTGCTTTATAGATAAATGCGTACCGTGCTATCGGGTTTGTAAGTCACCTATACCATGACGCGATCGACCGAAAACTGCGATCCGGCTACTACTAATGAGACTCAGCAACCACAGCATCAGAGAAGGAAGCGGCGTACAAGAGGTTTACCTGCAATATATTGTTTGTTAGTTATTTTTTTTGTATAGTAAAATAATTTCATAAATGTTAACTGATAATATGATCAGATGAGACTTCTGAGCCTATGCAATCAGCTTCAAACATGAAGGGTCAATCTTCACGTGATAACCAACTAAACTTAGAGTCTAGCCAATTTCCAGGTAAATTTCAGCAATCATTTTTTAATTAAAGATATGTAAATTATATGACTCAGAGATCATCCAATATATTACAGTGACGACACTGGCCTCTAACAATGGGTTATTACCAAATGTTGTTGACCCGTCCGCGAACGCACCCTCACGTGTCCCTCTAGCGGACATTATACACTGTAAAATTTGACCAGTGTGTAACTACCTACTTCGTTATAAAACTTATATATATGGAGAATTGGTAATAACATATTTTCTATATGGTAAATGTGTTCAGCAAATTTGCCAAGACGACGTGGCCCACCAAAGAAGACACCGACCATTGGTGAGTTAAGTATCACAAATAATTGAATTATTAAATTTTATATGCAGATCATCCGTAGTAGATCCTTTGAATATAGGGGGAATCTAATACTTTCAATAGCACCCAATATTTACAAAGGTTACCTTTAACAGATATTAGAAAACATCATTGCTTAGAAGCACGTCTGTCGGGTTCACGTTCAAACATTAGGAAATTGTTGGGAGATGTTCGGAGCATCCAACCATTTACACCAGATTTGGACTTTGCAACACCTATACATCCCATTCAGGTCAATGGAACTCAACATCCTGTCCAAAACAACAACAACACAAACGCAACAAATGGGAGTAAGTTTTTCAAAATATAGAAAAATATTTAAGACTCTAGGCACATTATTTTCTAAAAAATTCAGTTTATTATCGCTTGCACTCATAAAATTTGGTGCAGGTGGTTCCTCAGGATATAAACAAGGCATTCCGGTTGGTCGGTATAATAGGACTGCCACTACTTCATTGTCACAAAATAGATTGCAAGGTAAATGTGTAATTTACTATAATTTCCCACGCATACACAAGTTATTTATTATGCTTAGTGTAAGCAATACACCTGTCTATTAAATTGCTATATATGATAATTTGACATCCCTCATTATATATAAACCCATTGAGTATTGTTATATAACAGTCACAACGTCATTAAGTGAAAGTGAGGATCTAAACTTTGTTGTGGAAGAGACTGCTGATACACCAGCACGCGTCCCTCTTGCTGACATACAAAACGGTAATTTGTCTTATAAATCCACCAGTTTTATGGTAATTACCCTATAGATCAAAATTTATATATTTTAATTTTAACGCATTATCAGTAAGCTTGCCAAGACGACGTGGCAGACCAAAGAAGACACTGATGTCCGACCCTACGAGTAGCACATATAAACTAAACGGTACGTTCAACATACCATTCCTAAATGTATAATGTCAATAAAATTTCATGAATGTATTAGGAATACTAATTGTTTGAAAATAATTTTAAATCACATATCTGTATAAGGATTGAAAATGTACCCGTCATGGAAATACTTACATGTTATTTGTGCCAGATTGTAGGACACATCGAGGTGCGGAGGCAGGTTTGTCAGTATCACGATCAAACATCAAAAGACTATTGGTCGACACTGGTGGTATTGAACCCTTTACCCCGCAAAATACAAAAAGAATCATTCAGTCTGCATACAGTAAAAAATATGATCATCTTACAAAGAGTAGTAAGTCTCTGTATTTCCTTTTTATGCATGATGCTTTAGTAGTCTTTTGTGTACTTTTAATTGTACTTATATTTCTAATTTTATGTCAATCTTCAGGTAGTTCAGGCCCACTTAATTTTTCCTGCCAAGATGACGGACCAACCAAGCTCAACCATGTCTTACACACGCCGGATACAATAGAACAGGCACCTATGTCGGCAGGTATTCATCACAATGACATTATTTTTCACAATGGTATAGTAAATAGATGCAACATATTGAAAGACATGAAATTTTCATTTCCAATGCCTTAATATGGATTTCTTATACCTGACATGCTCATTAGACCACATATTTATATATGTATATGTTTTATGCAGTTACACAGAATGTGGATTCAACTATAAACACCTTAGCAAACAAGAGGTCAAAAACCAGTTCGAGTCTCGACCAAACTGCTCAGCAACAACATATACTTTCATGTCTTACAGCCAACACTGGTCCATCTAACATGAATTTAAATGGTATGTGTTCGAGTATTTATAGACACATAGGGGGTATTGTGATTTTTAACATGCATGTGGACTATATAATCAAGTACCATATTAACCATTGAAGTTCCCATATTTTAACTAGGCGAAGGCACATCAGGAACACTTGAAGATGTAGTAAAAGAGGATGTTGCCAGGGTATATAAAGCAGGCAGCATGGACGATCATTCCACACCAAGAGCCAATTTGCCAATAATGAGACTTGATTTTGACTTGGAAGATCAAATTACTACTAACGACACAACATATCAAAGTTCAGGTACTAAGGATTCACATATAGAAAGACATACAACCTACCCATTCTGTCATTGTATTGGCGCTAATAGTTATATAAAATCTGACCCTTGGGTTTTTATTCAATTATAGCCGGGGTTGGTCAACAAAAACCATTCGGTAATCGATACACACTATACGACAACAATGAGCCTCGACGTAAGTCTTTTGATTTCATATTATATATCATTTTTTATTTTATATATATATATATATATATATATATATATATATATAAATATAGAAATATCATTTCATATTCATGTATAAATGACCTTTGTATATAAGCGATGTGTGTGTGTATATATATATATATATACACACACCCACATATATATTATTTCATATTATATATATACACGTATATATATATATATATATATATATATATATATATATATTGTGTATACTAGTATGTATGACCCGTGCGCTGCACGGGTCGACATTCACTTGTAACTTAAAAATTGACAATTTTTTTTTTATAAATTAAAAAAACAGAAATTGTATATTTAAGTGGATTAAACACCCACAATATGGGAACTCATATGAGGTTCATATTCCGTAAGTTTTTAATGGTTTTTTTACTAAAAAAAATTGCGAATAGGCAGAAAATTGTAGTTTGCAGGACACCATTAAAGAAAAGATGACTATAACATGAAGATGGGTGTTTTTGGTTTTTCAGAAAAGGGTAGGGATATTGTGGTAAATTACTTGTGAGTTAATCTCAACTTTCCTTTCAGAAAACCCTTTGTTCTTCGACTTTCCCCAAGTGAGTTTCCTCTTAATCCTTCTCACCGGCGCCGTCCCAGAACTTTCTCTCCCATATTCGATTCACAGTCCTCTATACTGAATCATCTACTGGTCTTGCTTTCGATCAAGAATGGCTACACACTATGCATCTTCTTCAAGTCGTGCAAAATCGCTATCGATAAGGGCTGCTCAACGAGTTGCTCCGGAAACAATCACCGAGGTATGGGTAATCCAATCGAATCTTATTGGGTTTAATTTAGGGAGAAAGAAGATTAGGTATTATTATGTTGCTCTGTTTTCAGATTAGATCAAATAATCTTTAAGAAAGTCTTGTGAATCGCTGATTGTGAATCGAGGATTCTGTAACAGTGGTTGATTTAGTAATATAATACATGATTTTGCCAGTAATTTGATTAATAATTTGCGACAACCGATTGTCTTGATCTTCGAAGGTTATGTTTTCATTCGCTGATTCATAATGCGTCTCCTATTTAGATACTATATATGCTCATGATTCCCAATAATTTCCTCTGATATTAAAATACTATATTTCCTATTGAAATATTATATGTTTTCATTCGTTGATTCATACTGCGGCTCGATACTGCGTCCTTGGAACCCAAAACAGTTCCTTTTCTTGACGATATATAGTTGATTTTTATATTTTCATATTTCAGTTATATTAAAACATCGTAAACGTCACACTTGACCATATGTAAGTAGTATATAAAATATATCTGGTGCAAGATAGTGAGTTGAGCAGTTTTGTTGTTAGTTATGCTGATTGTCGTGGGGACAGAATCGTAAGTAGCATAATCCTTTTTTTACAATGTCATTTGTTATTTTTGATTTCTTCACCGAAATGCGTACTATCGTGCATCTCATAGACGTCATCATATGACCGCTCTATTAGTGCACGTACGTTATGGTAAAAAACCACCACCTCCACAGAGTCGGCATCGTCAATGACGCGGAGCTTCAGAAAATACCTGAGATGGAAATCCAAGTTTATCATTTCGACCATAATAACAAAATCCCAACTATAAGCTAATGAGTGTTCTCAAAAAGTATAAGATAATGTATATCCTATTTTGTCATAAGAGAGTAGCTTACTTTTTTGAGACGTTGATGACATCGGTGTTGCATTTGCCGCAGTAGTACATGTCAGAGTCCTCGACAATTTTTTTATGGTATTTGCAAGCCCAGTACAACCACGCCTCGTCATTGATAATTGCATCAATGGTGGCTAAAACAACAAAGTCACTGATTTGCGCAACTCAGCAAATATATTTGGGCTTTGTTAAAAAAGTAATTTACTATATACCATGTATGGGCTTTCTAATTCAAACGTCATCATATACCAGTTTACTAAATGCTTTATAACTATTAACTTACATGAACCCATTCCTTGCATCAGACATATTATGCTTCTGATCAACTAAAAGGAAGTCATCCTTTGGCCCCCCACTCCTGCTATGCTGACTTATTGTCAACGTAGGCGACATGATGGCCTGCGACATGCTGCCATTGCAATAAAAATTTAAGAGACACTATTAGTTAACGCAAATAATGTTAATCATCTAAGTACATTGAATTCTCTGGTTTTTTTCAACGGATTTGCATTAAACGTGAGAAGCCATAAAAAAAATCTATAATTACGATGCATGAATCTTAAAACACTAAAGGAAGTAAAATGTTAACTTACGTCTCTTTCAAGGCAGCGGCTTCTGGAATATCAGGGTTGATCAAAAGTCATGTCGTATGCATTGTTGTTTGCAGTGAGATACCCCCTATATAGAAGTCAAACAAAAAATGGTATGTAACGACTCAGCTAAGAATCTAATTGAAGTATTAGATCATCAATCCTAGTAGTAAAATTCATTCACCATACGTACCATTCCACGTGTCGACTTTGCAGCATAGAAGTGCGACTACGGCATTGCTTGCATCTCCAGATGAGATGAATTCCTTAATTTCCCCAACATATTCTCCGAACAGTGTGACGGTGAAATGATAACTGCATAATACACAGCAGTATAAATGTTGTAATTTAACCTAATGCAATAAAAGGGCAGTTAAAAAATAAAGGAGTAATATAAAGATTGACAAACCCTCTGTTCTCCAGATCTATCTTCATTCTAGAAGATTTACCTGATGGTTTGGTGAACTCATACTCTGCTTGCACACCAATTAGGATATCGACGACATCTACAAACCAGGTTTTTAAAGAACACAATTAAGTACTAAATTCACAACATAAAAAACTTATAGATTATTTAGAAAAAACCATACCAACTAAGTAATCCAGGTTAAATCCCTTGTTGAAGCACTCAGCCGATGGGGTGAAGATCAATTCGGGATCTGGGATCAAGTCACTACGTGCAGCAGGGCGTATAAGGGTCTTCAAGTTGATGTTCAGCTTGTAATTGTGCCTTGTGGCACGAAACTTTCAAACATTCAGTGCTACCATGTAATTGTGCCTTGAAGTATAACAAATTATTTGGTTGTTGTTTTGTGTTCCCACGTGTGTGGATCCAGAAGGTTTGGTCAAGAATTGTCCATGGGAGCAATTACAGTGTATGCTTGAATGATACAGGAATCCCGTTTTAGTTGGATGTTTTTGTCCAGCTGTTAAAAACCGACTCATTTAATCCGCAGTCAATAACAATTAATCAATTTCGGATATGAAAATTCCCTGAATTAAAAGGGTTGACTAAGGAAATGTGGTAAATGGATGGTTGTGAGAGTTTCTTGCGTATGATCTTCTAAATGGATGGTTGTGAGAATTTCCAATACCATTGAATGCTGAATTTGGATCCTGATTTTTAGGGATTGAAACTGTGGTCATTTAATAGATTAAATGCTAGGCAGGAAAAGGCTGTGGAAATTTCCTGGGAGCCGTTGATTTGTGCAGTCGCAATTTTGTTAAATCTGGGCCGTGTAGATTGCAGCTGCAATTCTGGCCAACCATAGCCGTTGATATTTTTTAACATTTCCTGTTTTTAATATCGTCCACAGGATTAGTGGAAATGTGGAACAGACCATTATTATACACGGTTGACTTTAGTTGTAATAGCTGACGTGTTTGCCATGTGTAACAAAAACGCGGACGTGGACTTTTAAGGCTGATGACGTATTTTTTCTGAATTATCTACGTGGACGCTGATATGTACAATCCATGGTTTAGTATAATAAAGATATATACATAGGAAAGAAGTTAATTTATATTCAAATATAAGTGATTTCATTAAATCCATATGTATATACCTTCATTTTACAGCGGCCCTTGACTTTGGTCTGCCAACACATCAATGTCGTGAGTGTCAGGCGTTATTTTGGTTTCAAGAAAGGGCAGTCAAGAGCAACCATTCAAGTAGTTCGGATTTCTCTATGTGTTGCATGAAAGGTCAAGTAGACATCCCATTGCTTAATGAGCCACCTCGGTTGTTGCTAAATCTTATCAGAGGTCTTGATTCTAGAAGTAAAAACTTCCGTGACAACATAAGGGCGTATAACAGTATGTTTGCATTCACCTCAATGGGCGGTAAAGTTGTTGCAACACATAATGATGGCGCCAGTCCCCCAACATTCATCTTGAATGGACAAAACTACCATCGCATAGGTAGCCTGTTGCCCCCTGATGGTATGGCCCCAAAGTATGCGCAGTTATATATATGGGACACTAAAAACGAGGTAGCACATCGAATGAGTCATTTCAGGTATATGCCATTTTTATTTGCAATCCATTTTTTTTAATATATCAATTATCATTCACGTATATATACATTATTTTATAACTATTGGTCTATTAATTACAATTTCCTAAATAATCTCTATATATTTCTAGATATATAGTACATAATATTTCTCATTTTCAACAAACACATATTCACTATTTATCCCAAATTTACAGGTCTAATAATAACTCGCGTGTACTTGATGAGTCATTACTCAAAGACTTGAAAGCAATGGTCGATCAGTACAATGTCTACACACAGAAATACAGAGAAATTCGTGACCTTCAAGAACAGAATCCAAGGCAAATAATCAGTCTACGGTTGATTAGAGACAGATCAACCGATCCTAGGACCCATAATACTCCTACTTGCGATGAAGTTGCAGCATTGATAATTGGAGACGATTCCCATATTGAGCAAGGTAGGGACATAATTATTAAACACACGTCAGGTAAGCTTGAAAGGGTTTATGAAACACACACTGCTCTTCTTCCCTTACAGTATCCCTTAATTTTTGCCCGCGGTGAGGATGGTTTTCGAGAAAACACGCCACTCAAGCAAAAGCCCGGTGTAGTTAGATCTGCCAAAAGGCAAAAGGTCACATTAAGAGAGTTTATTGCTTTTAGAATCTAGGAAAGGGAAGTGGAATTTGGCCAGATTGTTAATGCGCGTCGTTTGTTCCAGCAATTTGTGGTCGATTGTTATACTATGATTGAGTCTACAAGACTGTCGTACATTCGCAACAACCAACAAATCATACGGTCTGAGGTTTTGACTGGACTACAAGATGCCGTAACTAGAGGTGAAACTGATGCCTTGGCCATTGGAAGACGTGTTATATTGCCCCCATCATTTACAGGAGGTGCTCGATACATGTTCAATAACGCTCAAGATGCAATTGCAATTTGCAAGAGGTTTGGGTACCCTGATCTGTTCATAACAATAACCTGTAACTCAAGTTGGCCTGAAATTATTGATTTTGTTAGGCCACGTGGTCTAACGGCGTCCGATAGACCAGACATAATTTCCCGTGTATTCAAGATGAAATTAGACCAACTTATAACGGACATAAAGACAGATGAGATGTTTGGGAAGGTCGATTCAGGTATTCAATTTTAACATATTTGTTGTTGACAGTTAATCCATCTATTTTTTCGCACAATATGCTACCGTTCCTTAAAATATTCTTTATGCCTATTTTTTGACACTTGAATTTTTCATTGATCTTAGTAATGTATACCGTTGAATGGCAAAAAAAGGGGCTGCCACATGCGCATTTGTTGGTATGGTTGTCTGCGGAGAATAAACTTAACACAACCATAGACATAGATAGGGTCATCTCAGTAGAGTTGCCAGATCCTGAATTGTATCCATATCTATATGATGCAGTGTCAGCGTATATGCTTCATGGACCATGCGGTCGTGCTAACCCGAATTCATCTTGCACCAAGGGTACACACTGTACCAAGTTCTACCCCAAACCATTTTTACAGTCAACAAAGATAGATGAAGATGGATATCCATGCTACAAACGCCACGACAAAGGCATCACAGTTGAAAAGGGGGGCACTATTTTTGATAACAGGTTCGTGGTTCCATATAATCCACATTTGCTGATGAGATATCGTGGCTATGTCAATGTTGAGTACTGCAACAAGTCCAACTCTATTAAATATCTCTTCAAATATGTCAACAAGGGTCCAGATCGTGCTACACTACAAGTGTTACGCAGTGGGGACAATAATGACGCGCCTGTTGATGAGATTCGCAATTATTATGATTGTAGGTACGTGTCCCCTTCAGAGGCTGTTTGGCGAATTCTTGCATTTTAAATCCATCAAAAATGGCCTCCAGTACAGAGGCTTACATTCCATCTCCCAAATGAACAGGCAGTGTTTTTCGATGATGATGAAGATATTGATAGTGTTGTTTGGAGGGCTCAACACTATGATACTATGTTCCTAGCTTGGTTTGCGGCTAATAGAACGTATCCCGAGGGTAAGGACCTGACATATGCAGAGTTTCCAAGTAGATTCGTATACAATTATGTTGACAGGGTTTGGCTACCAAGGAAAAAGGGTTACAGTGTTGGTAGAATAAATTATGTGCCTCCTGGTATTGGTGAGAAGTATTATCTGCGCATTTTGCTAAACATTCAAAAGGGCTGCACGAGCTATAAATCTCTTCGAAAGGTCAATGGCAAGGTGGAGCGTACCTTTGAAGAAGCCTGTTTCCAGCTCGGTTTGTTGGATGGTGATAGAGAATTCATTGATGCAATAACTGAGGCAAGTAAAATAGCTTCTGGGAATCAATTGCGAAGGTTGTTTGTGAACTTACTAACTATGAACACAATGAACAAGGCCGAATTTGTCTGGCAATCAACCTGGAAGCTACTAGCTGATGGCATTGTGTATAATACACGAAGACAGTTAGAGACACCAGGTATTCATAATTTTTATTTATTTATATATAAATATTTACGCTGATACTTATATCTTAAATATTATATTTATTTCTACATTTATATATAAATTAATTAAGAAATTCTTTTTAACTACTATGTAGGTCTTCAAATAAGAGAGGATGCATTGAAAAACATGTGTCTGATGGAGATCGAAAAATTACTTCATCAAAATGGGAGGTCACTGTCTGACTTTTCTATGCCATTCCCTATCATTGTTGAAGGTTTTGATTTTCAAAATAAACTGATCGCTGATGAATTGTGTTACGACAGGGATGAAATGTCACGCAAACATATTTTGTTACTTCATAATTTAAATCATGACCAGAGGCAAGCGCATGATGAGATCAGAAACTCTATGATATCAGGTAGGGTGGTTTTTATTTTGTAAATGGGTATGGTGGCACCGGAAAGACATATCTATGGAATACGGAGACTACCGGTTTGCGTTCCATGGGGTATATTGTGTTGAACACTGCATCCAACGGTATTGCCGCTTTACTACTACCCGGTGGTAAGACTGCACACTCAACATTTTCTATTCCTTTGGTTCCCCGGGATAACTCCACCTGCAGTATAAGTCAAGGTAGTCCAAGAGCACAGCTTCTAATTTAGGCCAAACTTATCATTTGGGATGAGGCACCAATGTTGCATAGAAACTCTTTTGAGGCACTTGACCGCACCTTAAGGATATTATATCCACTATAGATCGCGCAAACATGTACAAACCATTTGGTGGAAAGACAGTGGTACTCGGCGGTGATTTCAGACAAATACTCCCAGTCATAAGGAAAGGCTCCAAACAGGATGTACTTGCTGCGGCAATTAATTCATCGAGTATATGGTCAAGTTGCAAAGTTCTAAATCTCACTGTCAACATGCGGCTTGGTAGTTCGAGTATAGAGTGTGAGAGAGATGAGATAAGGGAATTTGCAGATTGGTTACTCAAGATTGGTGACAGAAATTCATCATCAAACGAGTATGGAGAGAATGATGTTGACATTCCAGAAGACTTGCTAATTTTGGATGCTACCAATCCACTACAGTGGCTGATAGATTTTGCTTATCCAAATCTTTTAGATAACATTAACACTGATCACTTTTTTGAAGAGAGGGCTATTTTAGCTCCAACTCTTGAGTCTGTTGAGAAGGTTAATGATTATGTGTTGTCCCAAATTCCTGGTGAAGAAGTTGAGTACCTCAGCTCTGATACTGTATGTCAATCAGACGAGAACAGTGAGGTTCAGAGCGAATGGTTCACTCCAGAATTTTTAAATGATGTTAAGTGTTCCGGTATTCCTAACCATAGGTTGCTTTTGAAAGTTGGGGTACCTATTATGTTAATGAGGAACATTGACCAATCAGCAGGTCTATGCAATGGTACTAGGTTAATGGTAAACCATATGGGCAAGAATATTATAACGGCTACCATTATTACAGGAAAAAACATTGGCGACAAGATATTTATACCCAGAATGAATATTATACCAAGTGATGCTGGCCTTCCCTTTAAATTCAGGCGCAGACAGTTTCCTATCACAGGGTGTTTTGCAATGACCATTAACAAAAGTCAGGGGCAATCACTCTCACAAGTTGGCATATATCTCCCTAAGCCCGTTTTCACTCATGGTCAACTCTATGTTGCACTCTCCCGTGTTAAATCAAGAAAGGGTTTGAAGTTGTTGATTATGGATGAGGATAAAAATTTGTTACGATCCACTAAGAATGTAGTGTATCGTGAGGTGTTTGACAATGTGTAGATGTTATTTGTAGAGTTGATTTTGGATTTGTGTTTTTTACCTGATGGCATTCTATAGTCGGTGTACTTTTTATGAAATAATATGATTTCATTTACCTAAATATCATGTGATGGATATTTACAATACATATGGTGTTAATTTAGATAACAGGACCAAGTTCTTCCATTATCATATCACATGTTTACATTTTTTTTATGCACCTAATAAGACTTTTGCAAGGGTACAAACTCAATGCATTTTTTATATTATTATTGAGTAGCATGTTTTTGTTATTTATAATTATAATTACAATGTACCTAATTGTTATTTATTTAACAAACCTTTTTAACGGTTACCTATTTTTACTGTGATATACTTTAATTATTTATTAATGTATTCTGACCACATAGAGGTATCTACAATGAGGTATGTACCATATTTTTGAGCATTTTGAAATTCCGTACTGCACATACTATTAAATTTGAAGATCTATATTACGACGTGACACAACATCCTGGAAATCGAAATGAATATCTAAATCAATAGAAAATTTGTCTGGTTGATATTGTTACCTCATTGTTCTTCGCCGAAGATGCACATTTAGCCGGGTACGGCAGTAGATCAGACTTTATAAGATAAAGACAATCCCTTTACAACCATTGCTGCGCCATTGATTCTGCTTCAACCATATGGTATTATCACGAATTCGGTGCACAGACGTTAACATTAATGCCTGCGATTATTAAAGGAAGGTGATTTCCGATTTCGTGATTAACGTAAACTGTAATACTCTAAACGCTTTATTGCATCTGTAAATATTGATTTCTGAATTTAAGGTGCGAAATCGAAATGGAAATCGAAAAGGAAGAAAAAATCAATCGCAGATGTTGAAGGGGTGATATATTTACCTCATTGTTCTTCACGAAAGACGCAGATTTCGCCGGCTACAACGGTAGTACGGACTGTAGAACAAGAAAGTGATCCCTTTACAACCTTTGATGTGCGCTTGAATATGCGATTAAATAGAGGTTGATATCGTGATTGATTGCACAGTCGTTAACATCATGGTTTGCGATTGTCAAACTGAGGGGATTTCAGATTCGTGATTAACGTAATAGGACAACTGTATGCGCTTTCCTGTTTCTGGAAATATGAAATACGATTTGCGATTTGGGGATTTAGGTTGAAGGTAGACGTTCTTCATTCTCTCGAAGCGCCGTTGCCGTTGATTTTCTGGAAGTCTATAGTGTTTGTGAAACGCGTATGGAAACTTCAGATGTTTTAACTACCTTATTCCCAAATTAACCTTATCTTCTTAATAAACAAATCTACCAAACATAATTAAAATCTTTTTTAATGAAACATAAAAAACCATTATCTATTATATATCAATTTCATTATTCAATTTTAACTACATTAAATTTTATAAAGATATAATCTTAACCTTAGAAGATATCTAATTTCTATCTTATAATAAAAGTCCTATTGAGAAATATAACAAATCTAAATAATTTAATTTGAATCCTTTTTTAGTTAGAATTATTGTTATCAATAGTAGTTAACAATTTAAATTTTAATCAAGATTGGATTCATGCAATCTAAGATGAAATATTTTACAATATAATTTAATACCAAAAATAAAATCGTCTGACATTTTGTAAAAATCGAATATTACATTATAGAGGAGTTTATTTCTACTAAAATCGAATTTATATTTATTAGAAACAGTTTTTTATTAAATAAAATATACAAACTTACCAAATTTTTCATACCTAAATAACTCGGCTTGATTTACACACTTAAGTATCTATTGTTAACAATGCAAAAAAAATTAATTAATATTTAGTAATATCTAAACGATGCACGGTACTTCATATTAATTAGTTTATCGTAAAGGCAAAAATTAGTAACAATTCTACACACCAATCATTGTACGTAAAGACATTAAAATTATTCAAATGAAAAACAGCGCGTAATCAATCTAATAGTATTGGTTGTAAACGTCATTATGTATGTTGAACATTTATATTTATCCAATGATATGCAAAACAAACCATACAGTGCATAATCTATATTTTCACTGGTATACACCTTAATAGGTTTAACTCATCATAATTGTGTCATCAAAAATTAAGACAAATCTATTACATTTAGTTAAGGAAATTAAGTTCAACCAAAACAGATTATACCTAAATTTTAAGTCTCACCTAATAAAGATAAATATAAAAGTGCCATTTTTTTCCAAACAAAAATATTTCAATTTAAGGTAAAAATAATTGTATACCCGTGCAGCGCACGGGTCATACATACTAGTTAAAATAACTAGAAATGAATATTAATGACAACTATGCTTTTAAAAAAAATTACAAGTCAGCACTCTCTTAGCCACGTGTGCTTTTTTTGTCGCGTTTGATTAACAAAAGGGCTAAAATCAAAAAACTGTATTTTGCAATGAGTTTTTTCTAAAAATATATTTTGCATGGGCTTAAACCAAAACACGTTATATTTACAAAGGTCTAAATCATATTTAAGCCAAGTAGGTAGCTCAGTTGGCGAGCTAAGGGATACCGAAATAGTACACCAAATGAGTGCGAGAAAGAGGTCTCGGGTTCAAACCCTGGAAACTAACATTTCCCCCACCCCACTAACCTTGCTTATCAAAAAATATATATAAGCCAACATAAAATTAGTAGCACGACCATGGACAACCAATGTATTTGCATAATGATTCGACTCCCTTTCGATGAGTTAACGTGATACAACAATCAGGCAATTGCACAAGATTTACCACTTCCTAAAGTAAAGGGTGCAAGTGAGCACTAGACGTGTGCCTTTTTTTACCTTGTTAATCAAGACAAGAGAAACACTCTCTATAACCACTTTAGGTAGATGCATATTTCACACAAATTGCAAACTCCAAATAAGACCCCAAATCTCATCTCAACTTCCAGCTATTGTAAAATTACCCTTGAGCTTGATTGTAAAAGTGTAGCTGACAGAGCTAATACCCTTAGTGTAGATACATGAGTTTGGATCTATTAAAGAATGCTAGAGTCTAGTCCCTTTGTTCCCAAAAATTTACTGTAATATTTATTAGGAGACAAGTAAATGAAATTTTTAGAAACTTTGAAAAGGCGGTTTTATCTGTGTCTCCACCACACTTTTTATTTTATTTTGCACCATATTGTGTTGCATAGTAGAAAATAAACTTGCTACATAACTGGCCCAACAGGACATGTGACAGAAACAAAACATGTTTATATTTTCTTCTAGACCTATATTTCGTTTTTTCAAAAATATGAAAATTGAGCACTCGAAGTCCACATATCTCCTTTAGACACTCAACGTATATTATACTCAGATAAATCATCATTTTAGTCCTCACTCCTTAGACTTTTCGATCATCTTCATATCAGTTTCTAAAGTATAAATTATGTGACACATAAGATACTCACCATGTTTGTTTTCCAACGACATTTGGGCTACTCTAGCATTTTTAAAGAAAACAAAATTTGAAATGATAGTCCTCCTAGCAAAGAAGGAAAAACACATGACAGTCAACAACTTAGTTAGAATGTGATAAAAAATAACCCAATGTAGTACCACACGAAAGTCAAGATTTAGGAGGCAGGAACCACACAAACACAAAAATTCAAGATATTTAAAACTTCCATTACAATATGGCTAATATGATTTTAGAAGAAAGGAGCTCTACAAGGTGTCCCCTTTCATTTGTTACGCCGCTTAGATGGTTCGGTTCAGTAGTTTCCTCCCCTTTCTCCCGATGAAGACTCTCAATGGAGATGAAGGGAGAGTCAGAATCATTAGGTTTCCTTAAAACAGCTTCGACCTAGTGGAGTTCAGATTAAAAAATTAAAAAATAGTAATGACAAAGTTCAAATTAATGGAGGATGGAGTGAAGGGAAGTTTCACTACCTTACAAGAAATAGAGCAGTAGCGATATAAATCAGGCTCAATCAACTTTCTACTGCAAATTGCACATGATAATGATAGAATCATTCTAGTATTTAGGAAATTAAACAAGCCTGCTAACAGTGCAGGATAATTGTATTGATGAAATATTGAAAATAAGCAAGAATTAGTGGAATTCTGCTAATAATTACAAGTGAAATAGTAAAGATAATAGGCACTATAAAGGCCTGAACTCTCCCAATAGACTAAGCCAATTTTCCAGGATCCCCTCCCTAACTTCCCACTATCCTTTTTACCCTCCTAAGCCTCAACTGCCACTCCCCCACTCACTCTCAGTAACTTCTTGTGCCAGTTACTTTGGATTGCCTGCAACATGACTCACGGTGCACCCTCCCTTTCGCTTCTTCTTTCTTTCAAACACCTTGCCATATCTCTTGCGATTGCTATCATTCCCCTCCCCTTCAAAACCATCCTTGTCCTCAAGGATCAGCTCAGGAAATTCTGTCTGTATCTTCTCCAGCTGCTCCCATGAATTCTCAAACTCTGGAAGATTCTTCCACTTCACCAGTACCTCATACTCCCCATGATCAGTTTTTCGCACTGCTATAGCCTCCTCAGGGATCACCTCCAGCATCCATTCCTCATTCAAGCATTTAGGCAGTGGCTGTGAGCTATGGGTGGGAGTCACTGATTTCTTGAGCAAGGATACATAAAAAACTGGATGGACTTTACTATCTGGTGGAAGCTTCAGCTTGTAAGCCACGGTTCCAATCTTCTGTTCAACTTCATATGGGCCATAATATCTTGGGCTCAGTTTCTGGTTCATTCTCTTAGCTAGACTCCTCATCTTTTATGGTTGAATCTTCAAGTAAACCATATCTCCAACTTGATCATTCACCTCTCTCCTATGCTTGTTGGCTTGAGCTCTCATGACATCTTGTGCCCTCACCAATTGATCCTTCAACTCCTTCAGCATGTCATTTCTCTTAGCAACCAACCTATTCACTTCTTCCACAGCAGACTTACTCACATCTCCCTTAATCAAGATTGGGGGTTCTCTTCCATATAGAGCATGGAAAGGAGTGGTTTTGAGAGAAGCATGATAATTGGCGTTGTACCAATATTCAGCCCAACTCAACCACTGGGGCCACTGCTTAGGCTTATGTCCTGTTACGCATCTCAAATAAGTTTCCACGCACCTATTTACCACTTCAGTTTGTCCATCAGTCTGAGGATGGTAAAAGCTGCTGTATTTCAACTGTGTCCCTGCCTGTTTGAACATCTCTGCCCAGAAACTGCTGAGGAAGATCTTGTCTCTATCAGAAATAATTGAAGTTGGGAATCCATGCAATTTCACCACCTCCTTCACGAAAATATCAGCAATGCCCTTGGCAGTATATGGATGGAAAATAGCGATGAAATGAGCATATTTAGTAAGCATGTCCACAACTACCAAGATAGTGTCCTTGCCCATAGCTTTGGGTAACCCTCCTATGAAGTCCATGGAAATAGCACTCCATGTTTGGGTAGGTACTGGCAGTGGTTGTAATAACCCCCTTGGGCTCAAGGTTTGATACTTATTCCTTTGACAAACCTCACAAGCTTGCACCTAGTCTTGAATCATCTTCCTCATTCCTTCCCAATACACTAGGCCAGCAACTCTTTTGTAAGTCCTAAAGAAGCCAGAGTGGCCTCCTATGGCAGTATCATGCAATTCTTTTAGAATCCACTGTATTCTAGGTGAATTCTTTGGCAAAACAATTTTGTCATCCTTGTACAATTTTCCTTGCTTCAATTGGTAACCTGGGAGGCTATTAAATCCCCAAGTAACTCCTGTACGATCTTCTTCAAGTGTTCATCTGCCAGTACTTCTTCTTCCAAGCCTTCCCATGCTTCACAGTGAACGATAGTTATGGATGAAAACTGCATCTTCCTGGATAGAGCATCAGCTACTCCATTTTCTCTCCCTGGTTTGTATTTAATTTCAAAGTCATAGCCCAACAGCTTCGTGATCCACTTCTGTTGGCCCTCCCCCATCAACCTCTGCTCAGTGAGGAACCTCAAACTCTTTTGATCTGTATGTATCTTGAAATGTCTTCCCAATAAATAAGGTCTCCATCTTTGCATTGCACTCACCACTGCCATCAATTCCCTCTCATACACTGATTTACTTTGGGCTCTGTCAGATAGTGTTTGACTCATGAAAGCAATAGGCCTGCCTTCTTGCATTAGGACAGCACCTAATCCCTTCCCTGAAGCATCTGTTTCCACCACAAACTCCTTCTCAAAATTGGGGACAGCAAGTACCGGTATTGTTGTCATCGCATGCTTGAGTGTCTCAAATGCCTTCTGAGCTTGTTCACTCCACCCAAAGCTGTCTTTTTTCAACAATTGTGTTAGAGGCCAAGCTATTTTCCCATAGTTTCGAACAAACTTCCTGTAGTAACCGGTGAGGCCCAGAAATCCTCTGAGTCCTTTAATATCTCTAGGTGCAGGCCACAGTATCATGGCTTCTATCTTCTTAGGATCTGCTGCCACTCCATTCCCAGATATTAGATGCCCTAGATACTCCACCTATTCTTGGCCAAATAGACATTTCTTTCTATTTTCCAATAACTGGTTCTCTTTCAGTAAGATCAGAACCTGTCTCAGGTGCTCACAATGCAATTTCATGCTACTGGTGTAAATCAGTATGCCATCAAAAAAGACTAATACAAACTTCCTCAAGTAAGGCCTTAGCGCTTCATTCATCAAAGCCTGGAACGTTGAGGGAGCATTTGTGAGTCCAAAAGGCATCACAAGGTACTCATAATGCCCCCCATGCGTTCTAAAGGCTGTATTTGCTATATCTTCCTCCTTCATACGTATCTGGTGATAACCAGACTTCAGGTCCAACTTAGAAAAGACTACAGCTCCACCCAATTCATCTAACAACTCCTCTATAATAGGAATAGGGAACTTATTGGGTACAGTTACCCTATTTAGTGCTCTGTAATCACTGCAGAACCTCCAACCACCATCTTTTTTCTTCACTAGAATTACTAGACTTGAAAAAGGACTCATGCTGTGCCTAACAATCCCAGCATGTAGCATTTCTTTATCAATTCTCTCAATTTCATTCTTTTGATAAAAAGGATACCTGTATGGCCGTACATTCGGTATTGCTGCACCTTCTTTCATGATAATAGCATGATCCTGAGCTCTTGGAAGTGGTAATCTAGTAGGTGGTTGAAATACTTCTGGAAACTCAGAAAGTATCTCTTCCCAGACTATGTCATCAGCTTCTGTCCCTTACTCTCCTTCATCAGTCTTTGAGCATTCCACATAGAACCCCATGCCCTCTCCTTGCATCCCTTTCATAACTGCCTTCCATGAAGCTTGCACTGTGTAGAGTGCAGGATCACCAATAATGGAGAAACTGTGATCATTTCTATGCCCATTTCAGACTAAGGTTTCTGAAATTTGCTTCAATGTTGCACAAGCTAGACAACCAATCCATTCCCAACACCATTTCCACACCTCCTAACTCCATTAAAAAGAAATGTTGCTGAAAATTCACCCCTTGTACAGTGAATTTCAACTCCTTACACACTCCCTTGTTCTTCACATGTTCTCCTGTCCCAATTTCTATCAAATACACTGGAGTGTCCTCCACTTCTAGGTTCAGCTCAGCGATCAATTCAGGGGCTATGAAATTACTTGTAGCTCCTAAATCAATGAGTGTCAACCCTCCTGCCATGTATCACTCCCCAAACTTTGAAAGATTTGTTAGATGTTAACCCTTCCTTGCTATGCAATGATAGGTGAAGTGTCTTCATCTCCAACATCTCTTCCTTCTCCTCCTCCTGAGTGTTATCATCTTCCTCCTCAGACCCGTCTTCAACATCACAAAGCAGCAGCTTCATGTGTTTGAATTTGCATACATGGTCTCTCCCCCATATCTCTCCACATTTGAAACATAGACCTTTTGTTGTGTCTCTCCTCCAACTCTGCTGGGCTTAGTTTCCTTCCCCTAAAACCCTCATTCTTCTCTACTACACTCTTTCCTCTATTCCCTCCATCTTTCTTCTCACTAGGGTTCCCCCAAGTGGTACGAAATTTGGAGCCAGAACCCTTCCATTCACCCTTCTCTTTCCTTTGATCATTTTTCTTGTTCAACACAGAATTCTTTTCCTCAATTAACAGAGCACGATCCATCAAATTAGCAAGGTCAGCGTAGTCATATAACTTCAATTCTGCCTGTAACTCATCCTTCAGGCCATTGAGAAAAATACTCTCAAGCATTACACGTTCATGACAGTGTAATGGAGCGATGTGTAATTCAAATTTCTCCCTGTACTCCATAACTGTTCCCTCTTGTTCTAAACTCAAAAGGGGGCCCATAGGGTTATTGAGCAATCCTGTTATTGAGAAATTTTAGAGGTGTAAATGTTGTTTTAGTTTTACACATATGGGGAAGAAAGGAAGTAGTTCATGGTTAACTGTAGTGAAAAGAGCATTCAGATCTCCTACACAAGATACTGATAAAAGAAGTGGTAGAAGAAGAGAAGATTGTGATCAAGAAGAAGATGAAGAAAAGGTACTCACTCTAATTCACTTCATGCATCCATTTTTTCTATTACTTTCCTAGTCATTTGAAGAAATTGAAGAAATGAAACTTGTTTGTTTTTGTAGAAGAGAGAAAAAAGAAGATGGATTTTTAGGAAAACTGTGAATCATGAAGCAGTGAACAATACTCAACAAACTCCACCAAAATTGAAACATGATGTGGCTACTGCATCTGGAGCTTCAAGAACAGGACAAGATGAAAAACATGCTCTTGCTATGGCGGTTGCTACTGCAGAAGAAGCTATGGCTACTGCTCAAGCTGCTGTTGAAGTAGCAAGGTTGACCAAAACTTCAAATCATGCTAAAGAACATTATGCTGCTGTTGTTATTCAAACTTCTTTCAGAGGTTATCTTGTAAGTCTACGCAATAGAAGAAGATTAAAGCAGGTGGTGTTGCTGTTGTTCTCACTGCTTAGGGTTTGTGTCTTTTTATAAGTTTCATTTGATGCCTTTATCAAGTCGAAACAAAAACTAACTAATCATTTACGTGGTTCGGCACCTCTTGCCTACATCCACGGGAACATCTCAACATAATTTATTCATCACCTCAAATACAAATTACAATATACTAACCCAACATAATATGTGTATCACCCTACGACTAATCATTTTAATCCTTTTATTTTACCAAACATACTTTTGGGCATACTTTCTTACAAAATATTGTTTTAATGTTGTAGAGGTTGGTTTATGAAGCAAAGGCTGAGGCAGCAATTGCAATTGGTTTCGATGATTTTATCGCAGATGCATTGAGAGGCACTGGATTCTATCAGAAAGCACAATTGGAGACTAAAAGAGCTGATGGTAAAGAGGCTACATTTGCTGAAGAAGTATTTGACATCCTCTGTTTGACATCATGTGCTTTTGCAAGTGTCCTTGGGCATTTTCTATCAATGATCATTTTGACCCAAAAAAAAAAAAGAAACTATGAGCGCCGTGAAATAGGGAATTCGACTCAGTATAATTCGACTCAAGTTTGGAGACAACTCCAGGCCTCTCTTCAGAAATAGGGAATTTATTGTCTATGAGCGCCGTGAAACCATGGAAGATGGCACCCTGGTAAGTTAGTACTAATTGAGAACGCTCTTAATTAACTAACTAACTACTAACCATATATTTTAGAAATTATCAAAAAAATCAAAATGTTAATTGGATTTTGTAGGTAGTAGCAGTTTCTTCGTTGCTGAAGGAAATAGCTGATGGGTTGCATCCAAAGCAAAATAATGCAATCAGAGGACTATTACTACAATCAGGAAGGGTAGTGGAGAAGCTTGAAGATAATTCATGTGTGGTTACTTATGTTGTTTAGGTAATTAATATTCTTTTCCTCAACAGAGAAAAATATAATTATTATTCATACAGTTTATATTCATATTCATGGAAGGAAAATGCATTAAACACAAAGCTGGCTTTTCCTCATTCATAGAAGATCTTGACTGGCTTTTCCTCATTGCTTTTGTCTTTTTCTTTTCCTTTTCAGTTAGATCCTGCAGGGTGGCTGCCCAAGTGCTTCGTCAACCGATTCAACACGAAGCGGGTTATGATCATTTAGAAATGTAATTTTTAATGAAATGTAATTTTTGTTCATTATGATAGTTTTGCTTAGTTTATGTTAGAATTAATTTTTTGGATAGTTTTGCTTAGTTTATGTTAGAAGTAATTTTTGTTCATTATGATAGTTTTGCTTAGTTTATGTTAGAAGTAATTTTTTGGATAGTTTATGTTAGAAGTAATTTTTTGGTTATGATCTGGAGATTAATTTTGATTGTGAATTTGATTAATTGTCCAGGTAATAATAAACATGAAACCTCACTTTTTTTTTTAAAAAAAAAGAGACTTTTCATATCGGTTCCCATAGAAAACCGATGTTAAAAATCAGTATTCATATCGGTTCCCATATAAAACCGATATGAAAAGTCTTTTTTTTTAAAAAAAACTGACTTTTCATAACGGTTCTAGGGGCAACCGATATGAAAAGTCTCTTTTTTTAAAACAAAACTGACTTTTCATAACGGTTTCTGGGGCAACCGATATAAAACAACTTTTCATAACGGTTCAGGAACCGATATGAAATGTCCCTATTTTTTATATCTCCTTTTTCGGCATCGGTTCAGGAACCGATATGAAATCTCAATTTTAACCGATATGAAATGTCTTTTTTCCATTAGTGTTCATTTAAAATCGGAAATTCTACCCATCTCAGTCCCCATCATTGTAAATTGAGTTCCTCATTTAAATGATAAATTGAGTTTCGGTAAACTTGCAAATCAAAATTACAACTACGGAAGAAACTCGTACCTTGAGCCCCTCAAGTACGATCTGGGGATCCCCCAAGCGATCAAAACATGGTCGCAACCCTTTGTTACCAGTTAAATCCGAGCCGAGTCTTGGTAAACTGTTTCAAAGGGACCGGGTCTTCTAGGATCGAAAAATCCTCGGAACGACCATTGGCCACAGCTGCCAATACCCCTATAGGGCGAGTTAAATCTGGGCCGAGTCCTGGTAAACTGCTCTATAGGCCAACCGTTTATGACCACCTCGAGTCCCTCAGGTGCGAAACAAAAATTCAAAGAAACGATGTACATGAGTTGCAGAATTAAAAAATCATTCATAAGATCGATCCAAAATCAAAATCGATTAAATATATTATCAATTACAAGCACAGGACCGAACCCTCCAAATCCCAAAAGTACATGACGAAGTTCTAAATCTATACAAAACTCAATCGGAAAAGCATACACTTAGAACTTCTAAAAAAGTACTGACAGTTATTAAACAACAGAGGTCGGGAAAACAATGGTCTTCTGCTCTGTCACTGGATCGACCTTGATGATGCTCCCTCCATCAACCTCATGATCGGCATTAACGATTGATGGGTCTAAAGGGAGAGAAGGATGAACCAGCTGAACCTGTAGAAGGGCACATTGAAAACCTTCTCTATACATTTCAAGCGCGGCTTCGGCAGCCTCTTTGGCATCCCTCTGACTTTGATTAAGAGCAGCCTGAAGATTAGCAATACGAGCATCAGGATCGGTACTAGCTTCCGCCCTAACTTCTAAAGTTTTCTTCAGACTGTCTTCCAATTCAACAACTCGTTCCTCCGAGACCCCCAATTTTCTCTTAGCCTCAGCCTCGGATTCCTCTAAAAACTTGACCTGATACTCGAAGCTCAGACTTGACTCGACCAAGCTCATTGGTCTTCGTCGACAATTCTTCCAACGCCTTAAAACGTTTGGACTTCTCTGCCTCCAGCATCTCTACAGATATGCCAAGAAAAACGGCCAGTACGAAGAGAAATATCATAATCAAGCTCGACAAAACCCATGGCCAATTCAAGCCACTCTTTTTGTTTTGAATCCCTCAAAACAGAAAGCTCGGTATGTCCTATTATCGACAAAGTGCAAGATGACATCATCTCATCAAGCCAAGATCGCCCCTCAGGCGACCAGGCTTGGGGGCCACTGTTATGGTAATAGTATCTGTTATTTACACCCCTAAGGCCCAATTACTTAGAGGCCCATTCAAAAAAGTAAAGTCCATTCATCAATGGCCAAGATCATTACGCAAGATCAGACGGACCAAATCCATCAGGCCAAGCACCTTCAATCTCTATAAATACCACACTCAATACTCATAAATGTAAGCAATTTCTAAGACAAAACACTGACTCACTCAAATACTGACTTTAGCATCAGAGCATCGCAGATCAAAGACAACTCCTACCAACTGTTTCAGACAACCCATTAAGGTCGGAAGCGCGGTAGAGAACATTAAGTTACAATAATAAACCGTTGATATTCCTTTTATATCCTATAAATTTCGTTTTTCCTTTTGTTCTAATTTTCCATTCCCCGTAAAGTTGTTTTTTCTGCTTAAATGTTGGATAGTTTGTGGTTGGAAATATGTTGCATTGCATTTTGATGCATCAATATGACCAAACTCACTTTGTCGCCTATTCGTGTTGTCTTTTACCATTGAGGCGGAAGAAATCAATACACGTAAAGCAAGAATTCACAAATAAATATAATCTTTTACCTCTAAATTCATATGTCAACGACCGAAAAATAGAATGGCTCGTTCCATGTCAAGATATATGGAGATATGTACAAAGGATGTAAAGCTTACTAGAAGTTGATGATCAAGATAAAAGTACTCATCATTGTCCAAATTGTTGGATACCAAAAATAAAGGAAACTCTACCAAATACTTTTCAAATCAACATACAGGGAATATACAAGCAAAAGTTTTTCAGGTCATATACCTTGTCCAAATTGTTGGATGAAGAAGCACTCATCATTTCCTTCTTTCAAGTTGAAATGGGAATATTTGGATTTATATATAATTCAGAATGAAAAAGATGTTAATAGAGGAATTTCTGATTCAATTGGGTGAGTTTGAAAAATGAAGTAGCACAGGGGGGTTACTCTAGGACTAGAAGAATCCGGACCTAATATGCGTTCTGTTCTGTACTGTGCTTCCGATCTTAGAGATCGGTATTACGCAGTTAGTAGATATTTTGTCCTTGATTCTGTCTCTGTCTTCGGGCTTGAGAGGAAGATTTCGTTCGACCTGGAGAGGTTCGATCTTGAGAGGCGATGTTGAGATGTTCGATCTTGAGGTGTTCGATCTTGAGGGGCGAGGTTGTACCTGCAATGATACTCCGACGCTCAAGTCAGTATTTGAGTGAATGAGTGTTTGTTAGAAAAAGTGCTTACCATTAATGAGCATTGAATGGGGTATTTATAGAGTTTGAATGTGTTTGTGTTGGCGTTTTAGGGCCGTCCGATCTTGTGGGCTGATCTTGGCCATTGAAGATTGGACTCTCTCAATATGATTGGGCTTCTTATTAATTGGGCTTTTTGGAGAGGGGGTGTAAATAGAAAACAATGTAATCACCATAACAGTGGCCCCCCAAGTCTGGTCGCTATGAGGAGCGATCTTGACTTTGATGGGCGACGTAGCCTTATACTCTTGTTTTTGTTGAGTGGAGATTTCTTCGGTCTCGAGCTTACATCGAGACTGGGGTTCTTGAGCGATGTTAACTGTCCGTCGAGCTTTCGAGCGAGGTAGATGGTTTTTTGAACTCAGTGCTGCTTTTGAATCAGTGTAATCTTGGAATCAGTGTCATCTTTACTGTTTCTGACAAGGTGTCTCTTCGTAGTGGCGGCGCATGATGGTGACGTTTTTTCTTCAGCGTGCGGATTTTACTGGACTATGGGTTGGATGTGACGTTTCGACTTCCCGGCCCAGGCCCATTAGATCCGCCTTGCTATAAATAAAGGGTCTCACCTCCTCATTTGTTGCTTGCTGTTCATTTGTTTTTGATTTCCCGATCTTCGAGAGCTCCCGAGCTTCTTTAAAGTGAACGAGTTTGAAGAGTTTTTTCGAAGTACTTTTAAGGTCGGTTTCTGTGGATCGACAACCGTGTATTTCCAGATATAATCAACTTGCGACATAGTTCCGAGGTTAGTCTATTTTTGACTATTCTTTTCTTTTCGTTTGTGCCTGGACCTCCCCCAGTCCCCTTTGATTTCAGAATGGGGGTCGTCAGGTCGGGTTCCGACTCGCTCGCGAACCCATTTTCGATCTTTAACCCTGACATTTCGTCCCCCATTCCTGTAGATTCGCTCTGGCGATGACGAAACAAACTCGGAGAGACGTTACTCAGTACCGGAAAGAGTTTACGAACGCGATGGCTTCTGGTGGTGAAGTCCCAGAGGTTCGTACCGAGCCTCTTGAAGTTGCCGCCCCGGACGTGCAAGAGCATTCTGCTTCCGCCCCTATGAGTGATAAGGCGGAAGATAATTTTGAGAGTGAAAGTTCTTCTCCTGCAACCGATGCTAATGAGCCAAACGACGATACTCCTGAAGATGTGGAGGAAGATTGCTTGGTGGATGTGATGGCCATCACCTCTGAGTCTGATGAGGAAATCCTAGTGGAGGAATCAGAGGATTCCGAGGTCGATCTTGGGACAGGCTCCGAGGTTGATCTTGTGTTGAGTTCTGAGTCTGCCGACGAGCTCGACAGAGGAAGTGTTGGAAAACAAGTTGAATCTCGCCCTTCGAGTCAACCAGGTTCCAGCCGAGCTTCTGCTGCTTCTCTGGATGGGTACTCTAGTACTGGTTGTGGGGACCTTGATGTACCGGTGCGAGAGGTCTCTCAATATGATTGGGTTTCCAGAAATATTTTGGAGATCGAATCGTTGTACCAGCACGGGTTTAATTTGGAGAGGGTCGGGAGGAAAGCTTCTGGTCGCTCGAAGCGAATTTGGAGAGTTGAGGGAATGAAGAATGGAGAGCACGTGGCTTTGTGGCCTGGAGAGCTCAAGTTCACTTTGTATCATATGCTGATAAATGAGATGAATATCCGGCCTCCTTTTACCTGGTTTGAGCAGACGGTTTTGGCGACTTTGGATGTTGCGCCTTCTCAGTTGCATCCAAACGCGTGGGCTTTTGATCGAGCCTACGAACTAATGTGTCTTCACCTGGAGAGGCCGGTCTCGCCGTTGCTCTTTTTTCATTTGTTTGAGATCAACCAGAACAGCAGTGAAAATAAATTCGGTCGTGAGCATGTCAGTCTTCGTTCGAGGCGAGGGGCCAAAATTTTCAAAGCTTACGCGGACTCATTAAAGGGGAATTGGAAGGAGTTGTATTACTGGGTCGAACCGGTGACCGATGAAGCGATCGAGAGAGTGGGAAAGTTTTCAGAGGATGGTCGGACTTTGGTGTCCACCAAGTTTCCCATTGGTTGGAGTCAGGCCCATTTTGAACGATCCACCAATTCCTTTTCGGTTGGTCAGGATCGATTGAACGCTGCCGATCTTCTTACCAAGAGGATCCTGATGTTTATTTCTGAGAACATTCCGTTTTCAAAACATAAGTATTGGGGTATCCCTGCGGCTAAGATAGTTCAAGCTGGGAAGCGAAGACGAGTGCAATTTGTCTTAGGTAGTTCGTTTTTCTTGTTTTAGTTTTTTGCATATTTTTGACTGTAGTTTGTATGACCCATTTTTGTTTCTTTTCCAGATACCATGGCCCCAAAGAAGCTCGCCGTAATGAAGGCGCTGGCGATGAGGAGCGTCGATATATCTGACGATGTTGAGGAAGTAGGTGCTCCGCTTCCGACGTCTCCCCAGGTTGAGACTGTTGTTGGGACGGTTACTGCTGCTTCCCCGATCAACACTGTTACCCAAGAGGACCTTGCCTATGAGGCTCTGGTCGATCTTGTTTCCAGTTCTCCTCCCCCGGCTGCTCCCGACATTGGTGCAGGGACCTCGGCGAAGAGGGTGCGCACCGAGGCAAGTGGCGAGCAAAGGCCGGAAAAAAGGAGTAAAACCTCAAGGAGACCGAAGCATAAGAACAAGGCCGTACCTTTAGAGGAGGGCTTCTTGGAGCAAAACTATGCCCAATGGCGGGAGGATCCTGTCGGGGCGTCTGTTAAACTTTTGGCGAACCTGGCCGATGTTCATAAGATCGAAAAAGAGAAATACGAGAAACGGGCTAAGGGTAGGTGTTTTCCTGTTTGTTCTTTGCTTTTATGATCTTTTTCCCACAACCTGATTTTTCTTATTTTCGAGCTTGCAGTTTTGTTGGAGCTCGAGAAGTCTAAAAGAGTGAAGCTTGTGGAAGATGTGTCTTCGAAGTCGAAAGAGCTCGCTCGAACAAAGCAAGAACTTCAGACTCTGAAGGAAAGCCAAGGGGAGGTTGTACGCCGGGCGGAGTTCGCGGAAACTCGCGTAAAGGAGCTGGAAGAAAAGGAAAGAGTTTTGGAGGGGCAATTGGTCGAGGCTAATCAGAAGATTAAAAGTTTGGAGTTTCGTGTAGTCGGTTTGGAAGATGATTTGAAGAAGGCATCCAAGGCAGGGGTCGGAACAAGCAGCGATGCCGAGGCTCGAATTGTGGAGCTTCAAGCAGCCCTTCAGCAGAGCAGAAAAAATGCTAAGGAGGCTATGAAGATTGCAAATGAAGCTAGGAGGGAGGCTCGTGAAGCTGCTAATTCTGCAATTGAGCTGTATAGGGAGGGTTTTGAGTGTGCCCAGGAGCAAATTGCTTTGGTCAATCCTTTCGTCAATTTGGATCGGTCGATTATCGATGCCGACCACGAGGTTGAAGGGGGTATGATCGTTAAGATCGATGCTCAGACGGAGAAGAAAACTGTGATTTTTTCGACCTCCACTGCCTGATGTTTTAACAGTGTTTCTTTTTGCAGAAGTTCCTGGTGTATGCTTTTACCTATGTAGTTTTCGTATAGATCCGGAACTTCTTTCGGTCTAGCTGGAGATATTTGTAATCTTTTTTGGGATATGTCTATCAGACCTTTACGAGCTTTAATGAATGCTTTTGAATTTTGCATGTCATGTATGTCGTTTTTGCGAGTTTTAATGAGTGCTTTTTTAATTCTGCACGTTTGCGTATGATGTAAGAACGTCGGTAAATGAGGAGCTCGATTTACCGGTTCGAACCTATAGAACAGTTTACTAGGACTCGGCCCAGATTTAACTCGCCCTGTAGGGGTATCGGCAGCTGTGGCCGATGGTCGTTCTTAGGACGTTTCGATCCTTGAAGACCCGGTCTCTTTGAGATAGTTTGCCAAGACTCGGCTCGGATTTAACTGTTTTCTCAAAGAGTTTGCGACCTTGGGTGGTCGCTTTTGGGGAGATCATCTAGGATCGGACCCAGTTGATTCCCGGTGGGGGGAATTTGGTCCCAACATTCTGTTTGATGAAAATCAAGAATGTGTGGAGACTTGGTGAAAACTTTTCAGAAGCTTCGAAAGCGTTTGAAAGAAATGTCAAGTTTCTTTTTTGATTAATAACTTGTTTCGAGTTTACATAAGATCGGTGTACATGATTTCTTTCTAAGGATAATAACTTTTCAGTTTTGTTGCGTTCAAAGTCCTCTCAATCTTTCTTCCTTGGAGGGTCTCCAATTTAAAGGCTCCCGTACCGGTTTTAGATAAAATTCGGTAGGGGCCTTCCCAGTTTGGGGCGAGCTTTCCTTGGGAGGCGTTTTTCTGACCGATGTCAGCTCTTCTGAGTACCAGATCGCCTGGATCGAAATCTCTGTGAACGACTTTGGTGTTGTATCTGGTTGCAACCTTTTGTTTGATGATTGCTTCTCGGAGCGAGGCCCGACCTCGGATTTCATCGATGAGGTCGAGTTCTTCTCTTAAGGCTTGATCGTTATTGTTTTGTGTTTTGGGATTTGCCGTTCTCCAACTAAGTTCGCCGATCTCGACGGGGATGACCGCCTCGCTGCCGTAGGAGAGCCTAAAAGGTGTTTCCCCAGTGGAGCTTTGGGGGGTCGTCCGGTATCCCCAGAGGACGTAAGGCAATTCTTCTACCCAATTTCCTTTAGCATCGTCCAAACGTCGTTTCAGCCCGTTCAGTATTACTTTTTTTGCAGCCTCTGCTTGACCGTTTGTTTGAGGGTGCTCTACTGAAGTGAAATGGTGTTTAATTTTCAGTTCGAGCATTAGTTTTCGAAATCCCGAGTCTGTGAATTGAGTTCTGTTGTCCGTCACTACTACCTCGGGGATCCCGAACCTGCTCATGATGCTTTTTTTGAAGAATTTAATGCAGTTTTTTGCAGTGATGGTCGCCAAGGGTTCCGCTTCTATCCATTTGCTGAAGTAGTCTACGGCGACGATCAAGAATTTGACTTGTCCTGGCGCTTTTGCGAAAGGTCCGAGTAAATCCATTCCCCACCATGCGAAGGGCCACGTGGAGGATAAACTTGTGAGGTCTGTAGGGGGAGCTATGTGGACGTTGGCGTGGATTTGGCATTTCTTGCACTTCTTCACATGATCACTAGCATCGCCAATCATGCTCGGCCAGTAGTAACCGGCTCGCAGAGTTTTCCGTGCTAAAGATCGAGCTCCCATGTGCTGGCCGCAGATTCCCTCATGAATTTCTGTTAATACGTAGGCCGCTTCTTCTCCCTCGATGCATTTTATTAGCGGGGAAGAGAGGCTTCTTTTGTAAAGTGTTCCGTTGATGACTGAAAAAGCCGAGGCCCTTCTCCTGATGTATTTGGCGTCGTTCCGGTCTAGGGGTTCTGTTCCTTTGACGATGTATTCTACAATTGGGGTGATCCAGCCGTCCGTTTCTTCGAGCATACAGATTGTCGGGTTAAACAGGGGCTCGAGAGATACACTGGGTTTGTGTAGCGTTTCTTGGATGGTTGTCCTCTGGTTCCCTGGGGTTTTTGTCCTTGCGAGCTTGGCGAGGATATCAGCTCGTTGGTTTTCCGTTCTTGGGACATGAACTATCTTGCTTGTTTCAAATTCAGCCATTAGCGACCGTACCTGAAGTAGGTATTTCTGCAGGATTGGTTCTTTGGTCTCGTATTTATTTCCGATCTGGGAGACCACCAGAAGAGAGTCGGTATGGAGTTTTATTTGTTGGACTTGGAGGTCAATTGCCAGGCGAAGTCCGGCGATGCAAGCCTCGTACTCTGCTTGGTTGTTTGAGGTGGGAAAACTGAATGTAAGGGAAACTTCGATGATGACCCCCGTCGGGCTTTCTAGCATGATTCCAGCGCCACTCCCTTTTGGATTTGAGGACCCATCGACATACAGGATCCATATGTCAGATTCGGTGTTAGCAGGCGTCATTTCGGCGATGAAGTCCACCAAAACTTGTGCTTTAAGTGTTGTTCGAGCTTCATATTTAATCCCGAATTCTGAGAGTTCCACAGCCCATTTGATCATTCTTCCAGCCAGATCGGGTCTATGGAGTATCTGCCTGATGGGGTAGTTAGTTCGGACGACTATCTGATGGGCGACAAAATAGGCTCGAAAACGTCGAGCTGCGACAATGAGAGCCAGGGCGATTTTCTCGATTTTCTGATAACGACTTTCAGCTCCGTGAAGAGCCTTGCTTGCGAAGTAGATCGGGCTTTGCCCGATTTCGAGCTCGCGCACCAGAACGGCAGCTAATGCTTCTTCCGAGACTGCGAGATATAGGTATAGGGTTTCCCCTTCCTTTGGTCGAGTTAAAATTGGAGGCTCGGAGAGAGATTTTTTTAGTTGCTTCAAAGCTTCGTCTTGTTCAGGCGTCCATTCGAAATCTCTTTCTTCTTTTTTGAGGATTTTAAAAAGTGGAAGAGATTTGAATGCTGCATTTGGTATGAAACGAGATAGAGCAGCTATCATTCCATTGAGTTTTTGCACTTCCTTCTTGGACGTCGGAGTTCGCATTTCTGTGACGGATCGACATTTATCTGGGTTCGCCTCGATTCCTCTTTCTGTTAGGAAAAAACCCAAGAATTTCCCTGCTCGAACTCCGAAAGTGCATTTCTCTGGGTTTAATCTCATTTTATTCTTTCGTACCTCACAAAAAATCGCTTTTAGATCGCTTATATGGTCGTCATTACTTCTGCTCTTGGCGATCATATCGTCGAGGTAGACTTCTACGCTTTTACCGATCTGGTTTTGGAACACTTTGTTCATCATTCTTTGGTAAGTTGCTCCAGCGTTTTTTAACCCAAAGGGCATGACTCGGTATGCGAAGTTTCCTCGGTCGGTGATGAAGGCGGTTTTTTCTTGATCTGGGGGAAACATGGCTATCTGGTTGTATCCGGAGTATGCGTCCATGAAAGATAATAACCGAAAACCGGAAGCGCTGTCGACCAGACGATCGATGCTGGGGACCGGAAAAGCATCTTTTGGGCAAGCTTTATTAAGATCGGTGTAGTCGACACACATACGCCATTTTCCGTTAGATTTCTTCACCAGGACTGGGTTTGATAACCAAGTGGTGTATTTAACCTCGGAGATAAAGTTGGCTCTGATGAGGTCGTCTACTGCTAAGGTGGCAGCAATGGCTTTCTCTTTGCTTTGAGCCCGCTTTCTTTGGGCGATCCATTTTGCTTCTGGGTTTATTGCGAGTCGATGGCAAGCAACCTCTGGTGGGATCCCAGGCATGTCTTCGGCCGACCAGGCGAAGATGTCTTTGAAATCTTTAAGACATTGGGTCAAATCGATTTTGATTTTTTCTGGAAGGTCGATCCCTATTTTGACATTTTGAGAAAGGTCTGAACCGAGCTGTATTTCGGCGAACTTTCCATCAGGCTCTGGTCTTTTGATTTTTTGTTTGAGCTCTTTGGTTAGCTCGTCGACGTCTTGCTGATTTTCGACTTTCGGATCGTAGCCGGTTTCGACGTTAGTGGCGGCGTTAACTTCAGTCGATCTACCTTTTGGTAGTTTGGGAGTCGACAGTTTTTCCGAAGGGGGAACCCCTTCATGCTCCGAAGCTTTTCGTTCGTTCTTCGTCCATAGGAAAAAACATCTAGAGGCCGACTCTAAGTCAGAGTTTAGAGTGATAACCTTGTTGCAGAGAGAGTGGAACTTCATCTTTAAGTGTGTTGTGGATGTAACCGCCCCAAGCCTGCCGAGGGTCGGTCTTCCTATAATACCGTTGTAAATGGATTCACAAGGTAAGACAAGGAATTTGGTCTTAACGGTTCGAACCATTGGTTCGGTTCCGTAGGTAACCATTAGCTCCAGATGCCCAAGGGGTTTCGTCCGAGATCCGTTAAAGCCGGACAGAGCCGTTCCTCTATAAGGGGTGAGTTCCTCTTTGTCGATCCCCATTTTGTCCAGAAGATCGACAAAGAGGATGTCTGATGAGCTCCCCTGATCTACCAAGATCCTACGTACTTCTTTATTCGCTATGATCGCCGATATTAAGAGAGGTACGTGTTTGTTGGCCTTTCCGTCAATAAGGTCGTCGTCG
The DNA here is from genome assembly GCA_039519185.1 of Astragalus membranaceus. Lineage (NCBI taxonomy): Eukaryota > Viridiplantae > Streptophyta > Magnoliopsida > Fabales > Fabaceae > Astragalus > Astragalus membranaceus. The sequence continues at coordinate 112,895 of JAZGSX010000026.1, forward strand.
CTAAAAGATAATGGAGGTCGATTGCTCTTGATCGGGGTTGTTGATGTTGAAGCCACGCATAACAGTTCCTTCCATTTTCTTTTCATTGATTTTCCCGATCCTTCATGATCGAACCCTCCGGTTATCATCATGATAATCGAACGTTTTTTATCCAGTTTTTCGTGGTCTGGGTCGATTACTTCTTTTCCTTTTTCCCTGGGATTTTCATTTCTTTCTCTTCCGACATTGTGAAGTCGTTCTCCCTCCCTTTTGACATAGGAAGATAGCTTTCCCCGTTTTATTAAATCTTCAATGTCGTCTTTTAGGGCGTTGCAATGGTTTGTGTCATGGCCATTGCTTCTGTGGTATCGGCAGTATTTGTTGGCTTTCTGCCCAGGCCGGACAGGTAAAGACCTGGGAGGCTTGACGTCCCTGAACTCGACGTTCCAACATTCCCCTAGTAACTGGGCGTTGGAGACGTTGAGTTCGGTATATACCTGGTGGCGATTCTTTTTACCGGTGTTCCACGAATTTTTACGAGGGTCGATCTCGATGTGGCGTTTCGAAGGTTCCGTATGTGAATGTTTTGTCGACTTTGGAATTTTCTTCTTCATTAATAAAGCACTGGGATAGCTCGAGGAATTCTTGAAGGGTGTTAGGTTCCCAGGTGTTGATGTGCTTTCGGAACGAGCTTCCAGGGAGCAGACCTTGGGCCATGAAGAAGATTCGGAAAGCGTCGTCTAACTGCCGAACCTGAAGAGCCTCGATGTTGAATCGCTCTATATATTCTCTCAGGGGCTCATTTCCCCTCTGGACAATAGATGCTAAAACATTTTTGTTTTTGGGTTTGCTTTTGGAATGGGCAAAGTGCACCGAGAAGTGTTTCGCTAAATTGTCCCACGAGGAGATGGTATTCGACCTTAACGTCCGAAACCATTCGGAAGCCATTTTGTCTAGGGTTAAAGGGAATATTCGGCATTTCATTTCCATGGGTACGTTTCGATACTGCATGGTTGTATCGAATTGGTCTAGATGCCTGTCGGGGTCGCCCGTCCCGTCATAAGTCTTCAGTCCTCCAGGTGGTTTCTCGAGGTACCGGGGAACCCGGAAGTTGTCGATCGATTTTGTGAAAGGACCTTTTCGCCCAGGTTGATTCGCCCGTGACGGTGGTTGGTGTCTGTGACGAGGTTCAGGATGTCCGTATCGTCGCGTTTAATTGTTTTGAATGTTGTCACGGCTACTTGATCGTCTTCTTGACGAGGTCGAGTCTTCAAGATCGTCAAATTGGCGTGCCAAAGGAGAACGGGAACCATTCCCTCGGTGGCGGCGTGGAGGAGAATGAGGATCATCAAGATCGTCATATTGTCGAGCTGATGGAGAGCGGTAATCATTCCCTTGGTGAGGGTATGGGGAAAGGCGAAGATCGTTGGGACTAATATGTTGTCGAGCCAGAGGAGAACGGGAACCACTTCCTCGTTGACGGCGTGCGGGGGAACGGTGATTGAGCTTTCTCCGAGGGGGTGATCGATGGAAAAGTCTTCTTTGAGTTGGGCGTCGTTCCTCCAGGGAGCTCTGCCCGGATGATTGCTGGTCCTGAAAGTTTCGACCTTGTAGTCTCGCTACTTCGGATTCGAGGTTAGCGAAGCGGTTGTTTCTTTCTTCATTTACCGCTTCTTGCCGAGCCAATAGCTGAACGAGCTGTTGGACCGCGCCTGTCAAGGCCGGAAGTAATTGAGGAGGAGATGGTAGGCTCGTTTCATATGCGCCCGAATGTGCTCGGGACGGTCCCGTGTTGGGAAGTCGGCTTCGTGTTTGCGACGAATTCGTAAGTTCCTGGACGTGGCCTTCAGGGGTTTGCTGAGGGCCGAGCTCAGGTTCGGCCATGAGACTAGTCGGTGTTGAACGGCGCGTTGGTGCCATTTTAATAAGTTCCAAGGTGAGAAAAAATAGGGTATTGATTTCTCTCACTGTGGTCGCCAATGTTCTGTACTGTGCTTCCGATCTTAGAGATCGGTATTACGCAGTTAGTAGATATTTTGTCCTTGATTCTGTCTCTGTCTTCGGGCTTGAGAGGAAGATTTCGTTCGACCTGGAGAGGTTCGATCTTGAGAGGCGATGTTGAGATGTTCGATCTTGAGGTGTTCGATCTTGAGGGGCGAGGTTGTACCTGCAATGATACTCCGACGCTCAAGTCAGTATTTGAGTGAATGAGTGTTTGTTAGAAAAAGTGCTTACCATTAATGAGCATTGAATGGGGTATTTATAGAGTTTGAATGTGTTTGTGTTGGCGTTTTAGGGCCGTCCGATCTTGTGGGCTGATCTTGGCCATTGAAGATTGGACTCTCTCAATATGATTGGGCTTCTTATTAATTGGGCTTTTTGGAGAGGGGGTGTAAATAGAAAACAATGTAATCACCATAACAGGTTCATATATACAGAAAAAATAGGCAGATATTCAGTAAACATTTATATTGTTAAAATCAAGGACAATGCTGGTGGAGTTCCGTAGGAAGGATCAGTGTTGTTTTCATGACACACATAATAGTTTTTCAAAAAATAATTAAGAATAATGAATAATTTTAATAAAAAATCCACATGTCATTGTGTGATTGAAAAATATCACCAACTACACCGATTAAACAACACATAAGTTTTTTTTCTCTAAAATCAAGGCATTATAGACAATCTTTTTATCTGACATGTTGGTTGGATGACATGTGTTCATTAACTTTCACTTTAGTCTTATCACTTCATCATTCAAAAATTTCCAGTTAGGAAATTCATTTTCATTTTATTGACATCAGTTACTATATTTTCTAAGAAGTTGTCATTTTCATGATGCATAAATTTATTAGCATCGAGAGTACTAGTTCAAAAGTGAGTTGTTACTCCTCTCCGTCCAACGGTTGCCAAAAGCACTTCAGTTCAGTATGATGTTGATTAGCTCAGAAAAAGTTCAACAATATCAAGTGAAGCCAACCGAGATAATGCATTATTTGTTAATAAATAAATCATTATTAATTATTTGTCAATAAAATATCTGTGGAATAGGTTTGAAACCGTCATGAACATTTTACGGACAAATTTCAACTGTACATAGACATGATTATTTCATTTCCCGATATCCGGAATTTCAGATTAAAAGTCATGTTTTCTATCATCAAATTGCAATAATATATTACTAGCGCCGTGACCCGTGTGATGCACGGGACCAAAGCTTTAGGGTTTACTGAAGTATTATAAGACTAAAATTAGTTAATAGTAATTGAACTCATATTTTAACAACTAAGTTATGTATAGCCAATAAGAGAAAACTATAAGGTAGAACATATTTGTTGCTAAATTAATTTTCATTTTCACTAATCTGATTACGGATGAATCAATTTTCACTATTTGAACAGTTAAAATTTCTAGTGAACCATAAAGTACCCATAAAATATAAAAGGCTAAAGTGCTCCCGGGGTCCCTTATCTTTGGTTAAAGTAACGAATTAGCCCTTTATGTTTTTTTGTCCCAAATAAGTCATTTATCTTTCAAATTTTAGACACATAAATCATTTTCCATAAACAGTGCTGATTTATGTGTAAAATAAAAAGGATTTATGTGTTAAAAATTTGAAACATAAAGGACTAATTTTGGACAGAAAAGGATTTATGTGTCAAAAATTTAAAACATAAAGGACTGATTTTGGACAAAAAAAAAATAAAGGACCGATTTGGGACAAAAAAAAAAATAAAGGACCAAATCGTTACTTTAAATAAAGATAAGGGACCCCGGGAGCACTTTAGCCAATATAAAATTACGAATGTTGTATAGAATGAAAAGAAAGTAGTTACCGAGAGAAATGAAATTGCTCCATTAAAATATAGACAACAAATGATAATCAAGTAAGTCATTATCACATTACATAAAAGTTATTTTTTTCAACAAACAGGTTACTAAGGAACAAACTCTGCATATTTGAACAGTTAATTTTTTCCAACCGCTTAAGAACCCCAAAACACACTGTTTCGCATTACTATTTCCTTTGAACAACTAATTTTTTTTAGTCTCTAAATTACCTTAAAACACGGTGGCTAGCATCACACTTTACATAATTTATCGGGAAATTAATTTTCATTTTTCACCAATCCGATTATTGAGAAACAAACTTCATCTATTTATAGATATAATTTTTTTTCTTAAATTTAAATTATACTTAAAAAAAAATATAAAAAATGAGAAGAAAAACAAAAGAGAGGGGAGGGGGGTGGCGCCAAAGTGGGGAGTGGATGTATATATAAAGATATTTTCATTAATAGAAGGGGCTCAACTATAAGGTAGAACATATTTGTTGTGAAATTAATTTTCATTTTCACTAATCTGATTACAGACGAATCAATTTCCGCTATTTGAACAGTTAAAATTTCTAGTGAACCATAAAATACCCTTAAAATATAAAATTACGACTAATTCCGACTACTTAAGAACCCCAAAACACACTGTTTTGTATTACTATTTCCTTTGAACAACTAATTTTTTTTAGACTCTAAATTACCTTAAAACAGAGTGGCTAGCATCACACTTTACATAATTTATCAGGAAATTAATTTTCATTTTTCACCAATCTGATTATTGAGGAACAAACTTCATCTATTTATAGATCTAATTTTTTTTCTTAAATTTAAATGTATTCTTAAAAAATGAAAATATAAAAAATAAGAAGAAAAAAAAGGGGGGTGGGGGGGAGTTTGGAGGGTAAGTGGGAAGTTTGGAGACTACCCTTGGATTTATATTCTTAGATTCGATAAACCTAATGTATATTTGTTTGATCAATTTACGGTTCTCTTGTGAGTGTTTCTTCTTAGGTTTTAAAAAAACTCGAAGATGTAAAAGTCATGAACACAATTTACTTACTCGTAAGAGAATGGAGGTGCATCTTGATGAGAAACACTTTTTCTTGGAGTTACCCTCATTGGTGTTGTTTTTGTCAAAATTATAGTGAATAAGAAATTCTAGCTATCTGCAAAACTTTTAGAGTAAAAAATAAAATAATAAAATCCTAAATTGTTTCTTCAAAATTATAGTGAATAAGAAATTCTTATATTTTTTTTTTGGTTCGGACCATCCCTGGCTACCCACGAAGTGATAAGAAATTCTTATATAAGTACACACCTAACATTTATTGTTTACAAACAACCAATCAATTTGTTACAATTAACAAAAATAAATTATAATTAATACCAAAAAAAAATTAAATTATAATTTTTTGGTGTCTCTCAATTCTCCCTCTCTCTCTCTCTAAAATTAAGGTTACATTTTTTATTTACACATAATTAATGTATCCTTTAATAATTTACTTGATTTATATTAAATAATAAAAATATGTTAGACCAGCAAAAAAGCTGTTTTAGAAAAAATTACATGCTGAAAATAAATTATTTATTTTTTTAGATTACCGTCTTTCAATACATCTTTTTTTTTATAAGCAATGTTAGTGGGTGTGGGGAAACGTTAGTTTCCGGGGTTTGAATCTGGGACCTCCTTCTTACACTATTTTGGTGTGCTCCTTCGATATCCTTTAGCTTGCCAACTGAGCTACCTACTTGGGGCGGGGGAAAGTTGATCATCCTGCTTCATTACAAATTTCATATAAAGCTTATAAATTTTTTAATGAAAAAGTTATAGTAAAATTTAGTATTTGTTTTTTAACAAACTTTTAAAAATTCAATAAATTCTATGATACATATTTATTTTCCGTTTTAGTGTTAATAATGAAATCATTAATTATAAATTGCTATTCTCTAAACAAATTAATTATAAATGCGTAAAAATAACACGGTAATATTTTTAGAGAGAGAGAGAATAATTTTTTTTGGGTAAACCAATATATCCTCCACACACAACGATAGAGAATAACCCTTCAAGGTAATAAAGATCAATTTAAGGGTTGACCTCTCCCTAAAAAGAGAATAAATTAATTTTAATAATTTGATTGGTTGTTTCTAAGCATTAATTGTTAGACATTAATATCTGATAGCTAAGTACTAAAATACACCATTTGTAATTGTCTTGAGATAATTAAAGTTAAAATAAAAGAGTCTTGAGACAATTAATCCATAATTTGGGATTCTAAAAGACTCAATTAATATAAAATGTATATTTGTAAAACAAATTGGTGAATTGTACGTTGGGTTTTTAAAAATATCATTATTTTGAAAAATATACCACTAGTGTAGATATCTGAGTTTGGATCTATTAAAGAATGTTAGAGTCTAGTCTTTTTGTTCCCAAAACTTTACTGTGATATTTACTAGGAGGCAAGTAAATGAAATTGTTAGACACTTTGATGTGGTGGTTTTATCTAGGACTGGATAAACGGGCGGGTATGGCGGATTCGGGTTCAATAAACCAAATTCCGAAGAAAACCCAATGAACAGACAGAGCACCCACTTCTGACCATTTTTAGACGCGGTTTCGGCGGTGGCGGTTTCATCGGGCGGCGGTTTAGACGGTCGGATCTGCTCGGTTTGAATTGAGGTTGATGAATGGTGAATCTCACGATTTCCAGGAAGGAGACTGAGAGCTTGATGGAAAAGAAAATTACAGAGAAGATGGGGGTAAGAGAGAGACGAGGGAGTAAGAAGACAATATGTACTGCACTCTCTTTTTTGCCTTTAAAAATATAATTATTCTAAAAAGATGAATAAATGTTATGCTTTTTCTATTTGAAAAGTCATACAATGGTTTCTTAATTCATGTGGTATTAATTACTGATAAAAAAACTCACTATACAGTACTATTAATTTGAAGGTTGTGTGCAGAGAGATATGTGCTGTAACACCCCGGAAATATTTAATCGAATTATTAAGTTTATTGGAGGCGTGATTAATTTAATTAAAATGATGGGTGTTGTTCAGGAGGTGGAACGAGTAAAGAGGGTGGTGTTGGCGTGGGAGGCTCAGCGCTCGTTGAACCCACAGCTTAAACCCTAGGGGTCTAAGCCAAACTTCTCTCATTTTCACATTGTTGAGAGAAAGAAATCAGAATTGAGAGAGAGTGAGGAGCGCTGCGCTAAAGGAGTGGAAGGAGGGGAATCTTCTCAAGTTTTTCTTTAGGTAAGAGTTCTTAATCCTTCTATGCCGTTTTTCTTCCTTTTCCTAATGTTGTAGCCTTCAATCCCTAACCTCCATTGTGTTGATTCCTCATTGATCAAAGAAGTGAGCGTGGCTACGGTTTCGAAGGAAGAAGGAGAAGCTTCGTTCGTTGTGTTGCTGGGTTTTGTACGTGACTCCTTCGTCGTTGTTCCGGATCATACAAATTCGAGGTAAGGGTGAGTGTTTCGGTTTAACATGATTGGGTATATAGTGGCGTTTTGTGGGGTTTGTGGGAATTGATATTGTTGATGAAATTGATGATGTTTTGATGAATTGATATTGTTGATGAAATTGATGATGTTTGATGAATTGATATTGTTGAAGAGTTCTGATGTTGTTTTGATGAAATTGATGTTATTTGAAGAATTTGATGATTTGTTGGAATGAAAATTCGATGGTGTCCTTGATTAAATTTGATGATTGATTTGGTGAATAAAACGTGTTTTTGGTGTTGGTGATGTGCGGAAAAGAATTGTGATGTGATCGGGTTGGGGGAAAAATTAAGTTTTCTGAAATTTCTGCACGTTGCACTGTTGCTGCCCATTCGCGCCTCGCTCGCGCTGCAGTCGCGCTCCAGGCGCAAGCGCGCTGCGCTGTGGCACGCTGTTACTGCCCAATCGCGCCTCAGTCGCGCCCAGCTCGCGCTTCAAGCGCGAGTCACTGTTTCCCACTGTTTTCTTGCTGTTTTCACACTGTTTTCTCAGTTTTTTAAAGGTGATGTTTTCTCCACAAAAATATGATGTTTCCTCCATAAAAATGTGATGTTTCCACTAATAAAAATGTGACGTTTCCCAATTCAAATGTAGTGTTTTCCCAAGCTTGAAAATGTGGTGTTTTTCCGAATTTAAAATGTGATGTCCTTCAAATTAAGATGTGATGTTTTATAAATTAAAACGGGATGTTTTTCTAAACTCTAAACGTGTTGTTACCCAAATTTCAAAGGTGATATGTATGATGATGATGTAACATGAATTATGGTGATTTGTGACGAATATACTCTATGAGTATGATTATAATGATGTTGTAATGTGAATGTGATGAATTACGACGAATACACTCTATGAGTGTTTTATGACGATGATGATGAGTACTCCAGGTGAGTGTCTTTTTTTTGGTGAAATTGCACATGTGTCCATAGAGTCTCATAGCATGTGCACATTGTGACGAATAGGCTTCGGCCTCTTAATGATGACGGTGTGCCCCTAGTGGCCTATTATGACGAGTATGGTACCATCATGCATATACCCAGGTGTGGGTTGCATTATCATGCATATTCATGACTGTGACTTGTTGGCAAATTGTGTTTTGAGTTGGTGTTTGGCGATGATGATGTGGTGTTGATAATGATGTTGTATGATTGTTTGTCTTCATTACTCTACTATGTGCTTGATTATGTTTTGTTGAAATTCTCACCCCTTCTGCTTGGAATGTTGCTCTATTGTGGCAACGCTGCAGGTAACTGCGAGTGAAGGTCTTGCTGCCTTCTGTGTTAGCTATTGGGATGTCTGTCGAGTCGCTCTCTGATACTGTAGCACCTAGGGGGCGTAGTTGAAGTTTGTTAGTTGTTGATTAACTGTTTAATGACTATGTTGAGAATATGAGATGTGTTTGAGGGGTTTAGTGAGTTATTATCTTATTCCGCTGTGACGTGTTGATTTATGAGGTTTAATTTTTATGACGGTGGTTTGTTGCACAAACTTTAATGAGTGCAAACGATGAGTTTCTTATGACGATGTGGCATTTCTTTTCTATCAATTAAATTAATATTTTTGAAAAGGAAATTTACTCTGATAATGGCGTGTAAATTGAGGGGTAGAAAAGGGGTGTTACATTAGTGGTATCAGAGCAGTTCGGTCTGTCCGGCCGGTGGTCGAGTCGTCAAGTTGAGTAGCATTTGAGTTTTGTTACTCGTTTCTGAATTCTGTTTTCTGTTACAGTGCTAGAATGGCAGGACGGAACGATGCTGCACTTGCTGCTGCTTTGCAGGCTATAGCTGGGGTTGTGGGCAACATGCCAGGTGCTGGTGATGCTGGGACGCGCAGTTTGGCTACGTTCCAGCGAGAGAACCCTCCTACTTTTGAAGGCGGGTATAACCCTGATGGTGCCCTTGAGTGGCTGAGAGAGATGGAGCGGATCTTCCGCGTTATGGATTGTACCGATGCCCAGAAGGTTCGTTATGGTACGCACATGTTGAAGAAAGAGGCTGATGACTGGTGGATGACGGTTAGGCAAAGGTTGATGGTCGCCAATGAAGAGATTACTTGGGCTGTGTTCCAGAGAGAGTTCAGGAGGAAATACTATCCGGAGGATGTCCGCGGAAAGAAAGAGGTCGAGTTTCTGAGACTTGAGCAAGGTAACATGTCTGTAACGGAATATGCTGCAAAATTTACTGAGCTGTCCAAGTTTTATCCACACTATGATGGGGAGGGTGCTGAGTTCTCCAAATGCATCAAGTTTGAAAATGGGTTGCGTGCTGATATTAAGAAAGCCATAGGGTATCAACAAATTTGTGTGTTCTCTCTGTTGGTTGATAGCTGCCGAATTTTTGAGGAAGACAGTAATGCCTTCTCCAGAGTTATGAAAGAAAAGCAAAAGAACTTCTCGAGTCGTGGTAAGCCATATGAGGTGTCTGCTGGTAAGGGCAAAGGGAAGTTTGTTGGTGGGTCTAAGCGAAGTGGGGGAGATGCTGTAGCCAGCATTACTTGTTACACGTGTGGGAGAGCAGGTCATAAAAGTCCAGATTGCCCAAGCGGGGATAAGAAGAGATGTTATCGGTGTGGGAAAGAGGGGCACATATCTTCCAGCTGTGATAAGAAAGAGATGGTATGTTTTAATTGTGGGGAGAGTGGTCATATCAGTACACAGTGCTCAAAACCCAAGAAGGAGAAGTCTTTTGGGAAAGTGTTCGCCCTGGCTGAGTCTGACGTGGTGAATGAGATTCGAGGTACGTGCTATATCAATAAGTTTCCTCTTATTGCTATTGTTGATACTGGTGCTACCCATAGTTTTATTGCTGCCGCATGTGTTAAGAGACTAAGTCTTGTCTTATCTGATATGTTGAGAGAGATGGTTATCGATACTCCAGCTAAGGGTTCGGTAACTACCTCCGTTGTATGTTCCAAATGTCCTGTATCTATATATGGTAGAGAATTTTTAGTTGATTTGATCTGTTTGCCGCTGAGTGGAATGGATGTCATTCTGGGTATGGACTGGTTAGTTGATAATCATGTTCATATCAACTGTCGCGAAAGGTCCGTGAGTTTCGCTTCGCCTGAAGAGAGGTCTGGTTTGTTATCTGCGGGTCAGCTGCACAAGGTGATGAGAGAAGAGGTTCAGCTGTTTTCTCTGTTAGCGTCGTTGTCTGCTGAGAGCCAAGCGAAGATTGATGAGTTGCAGGTGGTGTGTGAGTTTTCGAGGTGTTTCCTGACGAGATTCCGGATATACCACCAGAGAGAGAGGTGGAGTTTACTATTGATCTGGTCCCTGGCACTAAACCTGTGTCTATGGCACCATATAGAATGCCTGCGTCTGAATTGGCAGAATTGAAGAAGCAACTTGAGGATTTGTTAGAAAAGAAGTTTGTAAGACCGAGTGTGTCGCCGTGGGGAGCTCCAGTGTTGCTAGTGAAAAAGAAAGATGGTAGTATGAGGTTGTGTGTAGACTATCGTCAGTTGAATAAAGTTACAATCAAGAACAAGTATCCGTTACCGAGGATTGATGACTTGATGGATCAGTTAGTGGGTGCTAAAGTATTCAGCAAGATTGATTTAAGGTCTGGTTATCATCAGATAAAGGTGAAAGATGAAGACATCCAGAAGACGGCGTTTAGGACAAGATATGGGCATTATGAGTATTCCGTAATGCCTTTCGGTGTGACAAATGCGCCGGGGGTATTCATGGGGTACATGAACCAAATCTTTCGGGAGTATCTGGACAAGTTTGTAGTGGTTTTCATTGATGATATTCTGATTTATTCTAAGTCGGAAGAGGAGCATGCGGAACACCTGAGGTTGGTGTTGGAAATTCTGAGGGACCGAAAGTTATATGCGAAGTTGTCCAAGTGTGAGTTTTGGTTGAAGGAAGTCAGTTTTCTCGGTCATGTGATTTCTAGTGAGGGGATTGCGGTGGATCCTTCTAAAGTTGATGCAGTGTTGCAGTGGGAGTCCCCGAAGTCAGTTACTGAGATAATGAGTTTTCTGGGATTAGCGGGTTATTATAGAAGATTCATTGAGGGGTTTTCGAAGTTGGCTCTGCCGTTGACCCAATTGACTTGCAAGGGTAAGGCCTTTGTTTGGGATGACCGATGTGAAGAGAGTTTCAATGAGTTGAAGAAGAGGTTGACCACGTCTCCGGTGTTGACCCTGCCTAATCCGGTTGAGCCGTTTGTGGTTTATTGTGATGCTTCCAAGATGGGTTTGGGTGGCGTGCTTATGCAGAATGGGAAAGTGGTCGCTTATGCGTCGAGACAATTGAGAACTCATGAAAAGAATTACCCTACTCATGATTTGGAACTTGCTGCGGTGGTATTCGCGTTGAAAATCTGGAGACATTACTTGTATGGATCGAGATTTGAGGTGTTCAGTGATCACAAGGGCCTTCAGTATATGTTCGATCAGAAAGAGTTGAATATGAGGCAGCGCCGGTGGTTAGAACTATTGAAAGATTATGATTTTGAATTGAGTTATCACCCGGGAAAAGCTAATGTGGTTGCAGATGCTTTGAGTCGGAAGACTTTGCATATGTCGGCATTGATGGCTAGAGAGTTTGAGTTAATTGAGCAATTCAGGGACATGAGTTTAGTTTGTGAAGTTACACCTCAGAGTGTCGGGTTGGGTATGTTGAAAATTGGCAATGATTTTATGGCTGGTATCCGAGAAGCGCAGAAGTTAGATGTGAAATTGGTTGATCTGATGAGTGGGATTGGTCAGTCTGAGAATGAGGACTTCGAGATAGATGCGCAGAATGTATTGAGATATCGAGGAAGGATTTGTGTTCCCGAAGATGAAGAAATGAGGAAGGCAATTCTCGAGGAAGGCCACAAGAGTAAGTTGAGTATCCATCCTGGAGCGACAAAGATGTATCAAGATCTGAAAAAGATGTTCTGGTGGCCTGGGTTGAAGCGCGACGTGGCGCAGTTTGTGTATTCATGTTTGACCTGTCAGAAATCGAAGGTCGAGCATCAGAAGCCTGCGGGGATGATGCAGCCGTTGAATGTTCCAGAGTGGAAGTGGGATAGTATTTGCATGGATTTCGTGACTGGGTTACCCAATACGGCAAGAGGGCATGATTCGATTTGGGTGGTTGTGGATAGATTGACGAAGTTTGCTTATTTCATTCCTATCGGCATTAAGTATCCGGTGTCGAGATTGGCAGAAATCTATATTCAGGTGATTGTGAAGCTGCATGGCGTTCCTTTGTGCATTGTGTCAGATAGAGACCCAAGTTCACTTCGGACTTTTGGAGTAGTTTGCAGAAGGAGTTGGGTTCGAAATTGAGGTTGAGTTCAGCTTATCATCCTCAAACTGATGGGCAGACAGAGAGGACGATTCAATCGTTGGAAGATTTGTTGAGGTCATGTGTTCTAGAGCAGGGAGGTGCGTGGGATACTCATCTTCCATTGATCGAGTTTACCTACAACAACAGTTATCATTCCAGTATAGGGATGGCGCCGTTTGAGGCGTTGTATGGTCGGAGGTGTAGGACTCCGGTGTGTTGGTATGAGACTGGAGAAACTTTAGTACTTGGACCTGAGCTAGTCAGAGAAACTACTGAGAAAGTGAAGGTGATCCGGGAGAAAATGAAAGCGTCGCAGAGTAGACAGAAGAGCTACCATGATAAGAGAAGGAAAGATTTAGAATTTGAGGCGGGTGACCACGTGTTCCTGAAGGTCACACCTATGACTGGTGTTGGACGTGCGCTGAAATCGAAGAAGTTGACTCCTCGTTTCATTGGGCCGTATCAGATTACGGAAAGAGTTGGAAGTGTTGCATATCGGGTGGCCTTGCCACCTAATCTTTCGAACTTGCACGACGTGTTTCACGTGTCGCAGCTTCGGAAGTATATTGCGGATCCGTCTCATGTGATCCAACCAGATGATGTAGAGGTGCGGGATAATCTCACTGTGGAGACCGTGCCTGTACGAATTGAGGATAGGCAAGTGAAGACCCTTCGAGGTAAGAAGATCAATCTGGTGAAGGTTGTTTGGTTTGGAGCAGCTGGTGAAAGCCTGACATGGCAGCTGGAAGATAAGATGCGAGAGTCGTATCCAGAATTGTTTGAATCAGGTATGTTTTCGAGGACGAAAAAATCCTAAGTGGGGGAGAGTTGTAACACCCCGGAAATATTTAATCGAATTATTAAGTTTATTGGAGGCGTGATTAATTTAATTAAAATGATGGGTGTTGTTCAGGAGGTGGAATGAGTAAAGAGGGTGGTGTTGGCGTGGGAGGCCCAGCGCTCGCTGAACCCACAGCTTAAACCCTAGGGGTCTAAGCCAAACTTCTCTCATTTTCACATTGTTGAGAGAAAGAAATCAGAATTGAGAGAGAGTGAGGAGCGCTGCGCTAAAGGAGTGGAAGGAGGGGGAATCTTCTCAAGTTTTTCTTTAGGTAAGAGTTCTTAATCCTTCTATGCCGTTTTTCTTCCTTTTCCTAGTGTTGTAGCCTTCAATCCCTAACCTCCATTGTGTTGATTCCTCATTGATCAAAGAAGTGAGCGTGGCTACGGTTTCGAAGGAAGAAGGAGAAGCTTCGTTCGTTGTGTGGCTGGGTTTTGTACGTGACTCCTTCGTCGTTGTTCCGGATCATACAAATTCGAGGTAAGGGTGAGCGTTTCGGTTTAACATGATTGGGTATATAGTAGCGTTTTGTGGGGTTTGTGGGAATTGATATTGTTGATGAAATTGATGATGTTTTGATGAATTGATATTGTTGATGAAATTGATGATGTTTGATGAATTGATATTGTTGAAGAGTTCTGATGTTGTTTTGATGAAATTGATGTTATTTGAAGAATTTGATGATTTGTTGGAATGAAAATTCGATGGTGTCCTTGATTAAATTTGATGATTGATTTGGTGAATAAAACGTGTTTTTGGTGTTGGTGATGTGCGGAAAAGAATTGTGATGTGATCGGGTTGGGTGAAATATTAAGTTTTCTGAAATTTCTGCACGTTGCACTGTTGCTGCCCATTCGCGCCTCGCTCGCGCTGCAGTCGCGCTCCAGGCGCAAGCGCGCTGCGCTGTGGCACGCTGTTACTGCCCAATCGCGCCTCAGTCGCGCCCAGCTCGCGCTTCAAGCGCGAGTCACTGTTTCCCACTGTTTTCTTGCTGTTTTCACACTGTTTTCTCAGTTTTTTACAGGTGATGTTTTCTCCACAAAAATATGATGTTTCCTCCATAAAAATGTGATGTTTCCACTAATAAAAATGTGACATTTCCCAATTCAAATGTAGTGTTTTCCCAAGCTTGAAAATGTGGTGTTTTTCCGAATTTAAAATGTGATGTCCTTCAAATTAAAATGTGGTGTTTTTCCGAATTTAAAATGTGATGTCCATAGAGTCTCATAGCATGTGCACATTGTGACGAATAGGCTTCGGCCTCTTAATGATGACGGTGTGCCCCTAGTGGCTTATTATGACGAGTATGGTACCATCATGCATATACCCAGGTGTGGGTTGCATTATCATGCATATTCATGACTGTGACTTGTTGGCAAATTGTGTTTTGAGTTGGTGTTTGGCGATGATGTTGTGGTGTTGATAATGATGTTGTATGATTGTTTGTCTTCATTACTCTACTATGTGCTTGATTATGTTTTGTTGAAATCCTCACCCCTTCTGCTTGGAATGTTGCTCTATTGTGGCAACGCTGCAGGTAACCGCGAGTGAAGGTCTTGCTGCCTTCTGTGTTAGCTATTGGGATGTCTGTCGAGTCGCTCTCTGATACTGTAGCACCTAGGGGGCGTAGTTGAAGTTTGTTAGTTGTTGATTAACTGTTTAATGACTATGTTGAGAATATGAGATGTGTTTGAGGGGCTTAGTGAGTTATTATCTTATTCCGCTGTGACGTGTTGATTTATGAGGTTTAATTTTTATGACGGTGGTTTGTTGCACAAACTTTAATGAGTGCAAACGATGAGTTTCTTATGACGATGTGACATTTCTTTTCTATCAATTAAATTAATATTTTTGAAAAGGAAATTTACTCTGATAATGACGTGTAAATTGAGGGGTAGAAAATGGGTGTTACATGTGCCACTGCTTTATCTTTCTTTTTAACAATGTGTGTAGGCTGTGACAGAACTTCAGGCTTTGCAGGGTGTAATGCAGCAGGTGGGTATAACCGAACCCGCCCAAACATACCCACTCCCAACTGTTCTGTTGAAATCCAACCGAAACAACACTATTTAATCGGATACCTCGGTTTTCGGTTCGGTTACTTTTTTTTGTCCATAAGCAAAGCAAAATCAAATATTTACCTTACCATAAAAACACGACATGTGACTGGAACAAAGCATGTTTATATCTTCTTATAGACCTATATTTCATTTTTTTTAAATATTAAAATTGAACACTTGAAGTCCACATATCTCATTTCAGAAATGCTATTTTGACCACTTTGTGGACCACAAAGTGGACCAAATACAACAATGTACTATACGGATACATACCCCTCTCTTTATAAAATAAAATTTTATATATTAATAATAATAATAAATAGTTTTATATTTAGAAAATTAAAGACACAAAAATCAGAAAACCATCTCCATGAAAGACCGATCCAGCACCTCCAAAACCATCTCCATGAAAGACCGAAACCCCTTCACCGCTTCCTCCCTCTGAAATCCGGCTCCTCCTCCGCCATTCTCCGCTCTGTCCGTTGCGTACTAGGGTTTCACCCTCTCAGTACCACGCTAAACCGAAACCCCTCCACCCTGTCCTCCCTCCTCCGCTGTTACCGCTCTGTCAGTTTCTGTTTACTCTTCTGTTACTCGTTTTGTCGCTCAGATTCACTTCCTTCTTTCTGTGAGTGTGTGTGTGTGTGTGCATGATTGTCATGCACCATTGCTGAATGTGACTGAAACACGGTGAGGTGAGCAGTGAATTCAGAAGCACAATTAGTGAATTCATGATAGAAGATTCAGAGTATTCCAAGGGGGCTGAATGTACAACAAAAAACCACTAATTCGAACTAACTTACCATCTCTGAAGACCTTAAGACATCCATGGGGGTTGACTTCAATTCTTTCAATGAAACATGTTTGAAATGCTGTCGTAAAGTCCATCTTTTTTGGGTGCCGGCTTGTCCAGATTGTAATTCTTTGATCACTTCCGCCTACATTATAAAATCAATATTCTCATCATAACTATATTAACTAACTAATTTTTAAACTCAAATCCTTCCAAATAAAGGATTTTAAGATGGACTCACAGCATAGAAGGAATTAAATAGGAAACGGGTCAGCAAACCCGTTCTTTCCAATTCTTCTTCCATCAACATCGGCGAAACAAAACAGAATAGCTGAAAACAAAAATTTACCCTAAAATTAAACTTCATAAACAATATTCGAAAAACAAATGAAATTCACAATTCAATATTGGGTGCATTTGAATACCAGGTTGTCCACCCATTTCCTTGGTGCAAGACCCTCGAGAGACATTCTTGTAAGAATGTGGTCATCCAACCTAACCAACGTTCTGCATCGCCATAGAACAAGCACGTTGTCAAAATTTCTACTCATTGGCAACAACAAAATTTCAAGTACCTTCCAGTTATAAATTCTAAAAAGAAGTAACACGTACTCGTTCGCCGTTGTCGATGTGCTTGGGCGGGTGCAAAAATTGTACAAAGAATACAGCAATTTTTTGAATTTATTTTGATCTCTTGTCGCCTTTGAGCCATTTGCGACGGTAGGTGCATAGGACGCACCTGGGACATGATCACTCACACCAATTTCATTGCTTCCTGATGCCCTTCTATCATCTTTTCTTTTATAGACTTTGATTTTATCCTCAACACTCGAAAGCCTAATGTTAATCTCCTTTTCTTTGGTAAATATCCCTTCACAATATCTCCTTTCAATCTCCTCAATAGCTTCATTGAGGACTTCGTTTGATCGGTCTCCTTCGCTCAACGCCACAACCTCAACAAACTGAATACAAAAATATAATATCAATTCACCAATAAAACTAAATGAATGAAACTGAATTTAGGAAACTAAACACTAAATGAATGAAACTACACATTAACGAATTCCAATATTTTAGGAAACTAAACACTAAATGAATTAAACTAAACGCATTGCAGCTAACCTTTTTGCTTTCAAATATTCTACCAACTATACACTTTCCCGACGGCACGTCAAACCAAGCTAAAAACCGTGGAAAACGTGTATTTTGTGGAGTAGGCCGCAACAATAAGTGTTCAACGGTCCAAATCTACATCACAAAATAGATTCAACAATCAAATTTAAATTTTGTTTACTTTAATAACAACTCTAAAAAGGATAACAGAATTGTACCTGAAGTAGAGCTGCACACCCGGCAATACTCACTGATTCAATGTTCTTGCGTTCATTCAAGAGGGGAGCAGTACGGTTTAAGCTACCTACTAAGTTGTTATAAACCTTACCACCCCAATCATACCTATGAAGGCTATCTAAATCATCCAATAAGCTAAAGGGTAGGGTATTGATCGTGCGGGTGGTTTGGGGAAAGTAAAAAGTGGCAAAAGCAAGGAGAAGGTAAAGCCTACAAAAGTCCTCTACAAATTCATCTGATGTTAGGTCTCCCATTTTTTTAACAATACAGGGCATATTAATTACTTCCCCATCAAACAACTGTTTGACTCTAGAGTCAACTCTATCATCATCAAAAACAGGGTCTCCAACTATGCGAAGCCCCAACCCAAAACAAACATCTAACTTTGAAAATGAAATTAGCCTATTCCCTACTCTAATACCTACACTATGTGTATCCCACCTTCTCAAAACTTCCCTAAGTAAAACACCACTAATGTTGATCTCTTCAACAAGATCAATCAAGGAATGGAAGGGAGTTGTTAGAAGACGTTTCTTTTGTAGTGGACTTAAGTTTCTATTAATCTCAACTAGTGCCTGAGTCTTTACTGTGTGTCTCACTCGGATCTGAAAAATACATCAATTAAGACACAATAACAAGAACACCGAGTTATACTCAATTATAGAACAAATTATGGTAAATGACTAACTTAAGGACAATTGTAAAAACTTCTAAACTATGTGAAAATAAAATTACCTCAGTTTCTTTGGTCCTTCCCATAATGGAACGTTATTATACGTTTACTGTGGAAAAAATATATACTTCAATTAATGTACTTCATAAACAAAATCAATCACTAAAAACAGTGTTAGTTGTTAGTGTTGCTTACACTAAACTGTGCCGTAATTGAATCAACAAACATTGCATAAACAAAATCAATCACTAAATTCAAATATGAACACTAAATTGAAATTCAATTTGTATCAATTACCCAGGTTTTCTAACAATAATTAACCAAGTTACCACATCAATTACCCATGTTTTCTAAACAGTTAACCAGACACATTTGTATCAAACCTACAAATATTTTACCACTTTGCACAATATCATTTCCATTGACAATCAAAATAAATGCCAATCAAAATAAACCAAACAACAAACAACAGGTTTTCTAAGTTACCACATCAATTACCATTACCATTAATAATAATTAACGAAGCTACCACATAAATTACCCAGGTTTTCTAAACAGTTAACCAAGGCTCATTTGTACCTGAGGACAACAAACAACAATGTCATGATGTTTTGTAATTACAAGATTTTTTAAAAGGAATTTTGGGACATTTAGGGTTTCTACATTCACTCAAATAGAGACAAAGAGACAATCTAAGTAAAAAAAATATAAATTACCTGAGTACAAGAAGCTGGCGCATGAGAACAGGTGCAAAACCGGCGACAATCGGTGGGGAAAGGACGGATAACAGCGGAGGAGGGAGGACAGGGTGAGGCTGAGTGTTTATCGCTGACAGAGAAACCGAAGAGAAACCGAAATGCTTGATGTTTATCGCTGAGAGAGAAGAAGAGGCGCGGCTGAGAGAGTGGAGAGCAGTTCTGTGGCTGAGAGAGACGAAGAGGCGCGCGCAGAGAAGGAGACGCGGGAGAGAAGAAGAAGAAGAAGAAGAGGCGCGGAGAGAGTGGAGAGCATTTCTGTTTTTATTTTAGTGTTTTTAATTTTTTGAATATAAAATATAAAGAGAGGGGTATGTATCCTATGGTATGTATCCTATCCGTATAGTAGTGCTGTATTTGGTCCACTTTGTGGTCCACAAAATGGTCAAAATAGCATTTCTGATCTCATTTAGACACTCAACGTATATTATACTCAGATAAATCATTATTTTAGTCCTCACTCCCCAGACTTTTAGGTCGTCGTCTTCATATCAGTTCCTAAAGTATAAACTATGTGCACACAAGATATATAATCACCATGTTTGTTTTGGAACGCATTTGGGCTACTCTAGCATTTTTAAAGAAAACAAAATGTGAATTGATAATCCTCCTAGCAAAGAAGGAAAAACACATGATCACCGTGAACAACTTAGTTAGAATGTGATACAAAATAACCCAATGTAGTGCCACATAAAAATCAAGATTCAAGAGGCATGAGCCACACAAAGACCAAAATTCAAGATATTTAAGAATTTCATTACAATATGGCTAATATGATTTTAGAAGAAAGGAGCTCTACAAGGTGTTCCCTTTCGTTTGTTACGCCGCTTAGGGGGTTCAGTAGGTTCCTCCATTTTCTCTGGATGAGCACTCTCAATGGAGATGAAGGGAGAGTCAGAATCATTAGGCTTCCTTAAAACAGCTTCAACCTAGTAGAGTTCAGATTAACAAGTTAAAAAATAATAACTTCAATTTAATGGAAGATGGAGTGAGGGGAAGGGAAAAAGGAGTTTCACTACCTTGCAAGAAATGGAGCAGTAGCGATATAAATTAGGCTCAACCAACTTTCTACTGCAGATTGCACATGATAACGCCTCGTTCTTTCTTTCTGAACCATAGTGTGGAAGAGGCTTTAGGGTAATAACCGGTTGCTTATTGCATCTGTAGGTGCATTAAACATAGAATTGTCATTCCTCTTCTTTGTGATGATTTACCACAAAAAAAAAATGAAGAGAGAATTGTTAAAACAATAAATTAATCAAATACTAAAAATAGAGAAGCATTTGTTATATATATACCGCTGGAATTAACATATACGAATTATATAGCCAAAGTTTTCTGGCCATATACCACCTTGTTTGCTTTTTCAAATGAAGAATCACTCATCCTTTTGATAGAATGTTTTTTTCTTCATAACTAGGGACATTGTTAAAAAAACAAAATAAAATACCAAAAATAAAGGAAACTCTGCTAAAAACTTTTCACATCAACATACAAGGAATATATAAGCAAAAAATTTTCAGGTCATATACCTTGTCCAAACTGTTGGATGAAGAAGCACTCATCATTTCCTTCTTTCAAGTTGAAATGGGATTATTTGATTTATATTTCAGAATGAAAAGATGTTCATAGAGGAATTTCTGATTCAATTGGGTGAGTTTGGAAAATGAAGTAGCACAGGGGGGTTAGTTTAGGACTAGATTTCGGACCTAATATGTGTTCATATATGCAGAAAATAAGCAAATATTTAGTAAACATTTATATTGTTAAAATCAAGGACAATACTTAGGTGCAGTTCCATCGGTGTGGTTGGTGTGTTTTCCAATCACACCATGACACACATATTAGTTTTTTAAAAAGTAAAGATAATGAATAATTTTAGTAATAAATCCACGTGTCATGATGTGATTGCAAAACATCACCAACTACACCAATGAAACAACACCTATGTTTTTTTCCCTAAAATCAATGTATTATAGACAATCTTCTTATCTGACATGTTGGTTGCATGACATGTGTTCATTCATCAACGGGACTTTCACTTTAGTTTCATTTTTTTTTTACCAAAACAAGCTTATGTCATTTCAATATCAATAATGTTTGTTACACACAAATGAGCAATATAATGAGAAAAGGAGCTAGCATAGAGTCTTGATGCCCTTGCAAGAGTATCAGCAACAATATTGGCTTGCCTCCTAACATATTGAGAAATAAACTTGATACAATGGGAAATAATAACACCAAAATCAGAGTTGTTGGACGACGCTTTATTCACCGCATTAGTCACTGAAATACAATCTGTCTCAATGACTACTGCTTCCAAGCCTAAGTCCATCAACCAATTCAATGCTTGCCATAACCCCATTGCTTCCGCTTCTTGAGGTTCCGGAGTGCCTTCAAACCACATAGTCTTCCCCTCCATGAAACTACCATTCTCATACCAATACCATACTTGTTTTCGGAATCAAATAGTGCCACATCAATATTGCATTTGAGAGTACCTGTTGCCGGTTTCTTCCATGTCATTTGAACACCATCGGTTTGAGGGACAGCTGCACTACCTGTTGGCTGATTTCTCCTCGCAATTTCCCACGCATGTAGCTGGTCATTTGCAATTTGAAGAGCCACCGTAGCTGGTCTATCAATGCCCTCCAATATTTTGTCATTCCTTTTCTTCCACATCACCCAAATAGCCATTGCAAAAGTCTTTTGTTGTTCAATAGATAGTTCATCCAGCAACTGAAAAAGACAAGTTGAGAGACCAATATTCTGCTGCATACACCGATGGACAACAACAGCAAAACCTGTTGCTTGCCACACCTGTAAAGCCTGTGAGCATTGAAAAAACAATTGCAAATTAGATTCAAGACCATTATTACATAAAGAACACTCTTCATCACAAGGTACATGACGTTTAGACAAGTTTCATCTAGTTGGTAAACACCCTCGCACTAATCGCCAAAACAAAATCTTAGCACTTGGAGGTATTTTTAGACGCCAAATTTTCTTAGAAGGTGTTATTTTCATGATGCATGAATTTATTAGGAAAGAGAGTACTAGTTCAAAAGTGAGCTCACTACAAGAAAATCGCTGATTTGTGACGGAAATATCCGTCGCAAATGCAGGAAATTCCGTCACAAAATGACATTTACGACGGCATTTGCGACGGACAAAATTCCGTCGCAAAAACGCTCGTCGCAAGACGGATTTTTCCGTCGCAAAATATTCCGTCGCAAATTAGTCGCAAATCCATCGCAAAATTTCGTCGCAAATTCGTCGCAAACTCTGACACATTTCGTCGCAAATCCGTCGCAAATCCGTCGCAAATTTTAAAAAAAAATTAAAAAAAATTAAATCCAACAGTGGTCCTTATACCCTCACTAAACCAAACTTCTATTACAATTCCTTCTCTTATACACTAGTAATTATCATCGAGACAATTTAGATTTAGATTTAGAAAAATATTAATCATTCAAACTTCAACTAGTATACATCAGAGAAAAGTGTAAATGAAAAATATTAATCCCTGCCACTGAAGCCGCATTCTGCAAAGCACACCTTGAATTTGCTACTCACATTAAATCATAATAAGCATCTTCTATGACAATTTTCCAGAGAAAATTAGAACAATATATACACGAGGTGAATTTTGGTTAAACTAAATCTAAATTTTGTACAACAGAGAAACAAGCCTCCAATAAACCTTGCCACTCAATTTCAGTAGCTTATCAAAAAAGGCCAACTCACAAATCCAAAATTTTAACCAACTAGACGTTACCATGTTGGAGGAGCGGTTAATTCAACGCAGAGATGACTGATGTATCCTCCCATGAGAGTTGCTCCTGCCTTTATCAGACTTGTCAAGATTCCTGCAAAATGGATCCTGGCTGTGGAATCAAAGAATTGACTACTTATAATTCGGAGTTCGATAATAGGAAAGATCTTCACCTTTCATCATCAGTTGAATTACTTCCCAAATTACTTCCCAACAATTCAAGTTGTTTCCAAGATGGTTTAGTAGCCTGTAAGAAATTTTATGGCCTGGTTATGGCAACCTGTGATAGGTACCAGTCTAGAGAAAAACATGAAAATGGTGAAATAATATTGGTCTGCATACTGACATTGAGGCGTGACTGTTTCCTATATCTGCTATGGACCTCCAGGTATTCTTCATAGGACTGCAACCAAAAAGCAGACACACGGTCAACATTAGTAAAAGAAAAATGCAGTCCAACATATTCAATTAATAACAAATATATAAGCATAGGAGCTCAAATATGACACATCAAAGAACTTCAGGAGTGGTGGACATGACAACTTGTCTTTAACATCAGTTAACAAGAAAAGCAATTGAAAATATTTTTATGTTGTTTTATGCATATATGACTTCAAATGCCTGGACACACATATGTTAGTTTTATGAATTCCGTAGGATCTAATGATACATGTTATGATCCCACAATTTAGGAAGATCTTGACTTTCCATCTCAATCTTAGATAGAAACTATATCATTCATGTATTTCAATACTGAAGTGAAATACCTTGATGATAACTCCTCTGACTCCTTGCAGACCTCATCAGCAGCATCATTTACAAGAAATAAATCATCTACTCTGTCAATCATTCTCATAGATTCTCATACATGAAAATAAGGAACCATATGATAGATCACAAATCCTACTCCCAATAACCCAATTCCAATAAGAAATGAGTAATACGAAAATCTGATGAATGAAGCTTTACCAGACTTAACTTTGTTTTAGCGATACTTTTAATTGAGACAAAAACTCAATAAAACTCAATACTTTACCAGACCCTAAATAAAACTTGTAACAAAAAATCAGAAAATCAACATTAATCACATGAATAAAACCCTAAATAAAACTTGTAACAAAAAAAACCCTAAACAAAACTAGAGCAAAAATTCCCAAGTTTGGAAGACTAGATGGTATATATTATCTTCAATACCTTAATGATAAATACATGTTGATGAATTTACCTATTGATATATTATCTTCTATACCTTAATGATATATTATCTTCTATAACAGTATTGATTCTATATATATATATATATATATATCAATTTATAGTATCAAAACAAAAGTTTCATGGTATGGATCAATTTACCTATTGACAGAGCAATTCCAGCCAGCTAAATTAGCTACAAGTGCCAAAGCACTCCTCCACCTTTGCACCTAACTCATATTCCCCTGAAATTGCTGCTCGTGTCTAGCAAATGCAGCTGCATAAGATCCACTCTGATGACGAACATTAGATGGATCTATACCATAGAAAATAGGCACTATAACCTATCCATTCCTCTCTTTACATTCAACGATTTTAACAAGCTCAGAAAGCTTTGATTCCTCGATTGCTCTTATAAGTGTGGTTGATATTTCATCACCTCTCACAAGATTGTAGTCTATGTAGACTTTGATTTGATATTTCATCATCCATATTATCTCCACTAAGATAGCAAAATACATGTTGTTGTCATTGTCAATAATAAATAAACAAAAGACAGAACCTCCATGTTATACCTATCGTAATTTGTTTTCAATAGATTTACAATTTAGTACGGAAGGTCAATTTTCACAAGTTTGGAAGACAAGACTAAAAATTCAAGCAGCTTATACACACTATAGGACAAAGGTATGGTTCTGAAAACAAAAACAAAGAAGGTTAGGTAAATCATTGACTTGGAATTGAGCAGTAATGGGATTTGGCTATGGCATAATAAGTATTCATGTATACTCTCTACCAGATACTAGAAAATAAAAAGGCTATGAATACAAAACAGTATATGATCCTAAAACACAGATTCATAATAGTTTTGCCTTTCAACAAATATAGCAACAGCAAAAATTGCATATACATACATAGAAGACATGTAATTAAGCAGGGGATATAGCATAAGCAACCAAAATTAAGGAGGAAAATCCACACACAAGAACAAGGCATGTAAATGATTCTAACCTTCGATATTTTACCCACAAAACAAGTAATGCGCTATACCTGAAAAATAAAGCACGGAATATATAAGCACATCCTCGATTAGAAGAGATATGAAAAAAGAGCAAGCACTTTCGGTTGTTGAGAATCGTGAGCTTCACTTCATGAACAAGTAGCTTAACAAGGTTCAACACACTAACGAACTTTCACACTCAGGATCATTGAAATCATAAGCTGAAATATCTATGTAAACAGTACATTACCTATTCCCAGTATGGCTTTCAAACTCAACTCTTTTTCTCTGTAAATGAAATTAGAGGAAACAATTTATAGCAAAATACAAATTTGAATTAAGATTAAGTTATGCAGAGAATAGTATGGTCTGCTAATTCTGACTGTTGCACAAATAATCTTAGACGTTCAATCAATGAAACTCAGCTCTTGCCATCCAAGATTTAACAATCTCTGGTTTGGAATTGAAATCAATACAACAATAAAAGACAAATTTAACAAGGCTAACTCACACAAAAAGCCTCAGGTTCAGGCTCTCAGAATTAACAAGCACAAAATAGGTGAGGTCACGTTTTAGGGAAGCAGAGAACAAAGCTCATGTTTTCCTATTGTATAGTTTGGACAAAATCAAAATAGGGTTTAGGATTGGACAAAATCAAAGCTCATGATCTAATGCCTGGGCAACATGGTAAAATACATAGATAATAGAATTTGTCAATTAAAAGCTTAGGCAAACTGTTTAACAAATTATCATTCACAAGTAAAATACATGCTACTTGGCTACTAAGTACTCACTAAATGCTTGCTCTTTATCTATACTTCATTCATTGTGTGTATTTTGCAACCAGCCATATATGTTACATTGAATCAGAACAAGTCTAAATGTATTAACCAACAAACAAAACAGGAATAAGAAATGAGGAGATTGAAATATAAGTTGTAGAGTACTCTTTAAAGATAATAAAGGAATAAATATTGAATTTCTCCTGATGCTGCATTTTGTCACATATTTAGAAGTGGAAATACCTATATGTGATTATCCAATGTTCTAGCAAAGACCAATTACTTCACAAATAAAAATCTCTTATATCTCAACTATAAATATAAAAAGGTATGTACTTGATGATAGAACTCATAACAAGAAACAAACCACATAGTAATAGCAATCATTAATTGATCACTTGATTATATATATCCTTTCCTTGCCTGAGAAACAGCACAGCCGAGTCCGTATCTTGAGTCATTGGCAACTCTGATACCCTCTTCATCAGAGCTAAATTTCATTATTGGCATGATTGGTCCAAATGCCTAGAAGTCAATTAAATGCACAGATGAATCAGGTAAGCAGTTGTTGCAGCAACAAAATAGACAAATATTTTTTAATATAACAGTCAGATTTGCATACAGCTCTGCATCCATAGGATGAAAAGGTAGATGGTATATATTATCTTCAATACCTTAATGATAAATACATGTTGATGAATTTACCTATTGATATATTATCTTCTATACCTTAATGATATATTATCTTCTATAACAGTATTGATTCTATATATATATATATATATATATATATATATATATATATATATATATATATATATATATATATATATATCAATTTATAGTATCAAAACAAAAGTTTCATGGTATGGATCAATTTACCTATTGACAGAGCAATTCCAGCCAGCTAAATTAGCTACAAGTGCCAAAGCACTCCTCCACCTTTGCACCTAACTCATATTCCCCTGAAATTGCTGCTCGTGTCTAGCAAATGCAGCTGCATAAGATCCACTCTGATGACGAACATTAGATGGATCTATACCATAGAAAATAGGCACTATAACCTATCCATTCCTCTCTTCACATTCAACTATTTTAACAAGCTCAGAAAGCTTTGATTCCTCGATTGCTCTTATAAGTGTGGTTGATATTTCATCACCTCTCACAAGATTGTAGTCTATGTAGACTTTGATTTGATATTTCATCATCCATATTATCTCCACTAAGATAGCAAAATACATGTTGTTGTCATTGTCAATAATAAATAAACAAAAGACAGAACCTCCATGTTATACCTATCGTAATTTTTTTTTTTGCATATAGGGCAAGTTGAAGTTTCAGAAATTAAAATTCAGAAATCAAATGCAATAATGTTTACCTAGAAGCTTCAAAGTAGAGGAACACTTACCGAATGCTTCTTCCAAGCTTGATATAGGGACAAAGGAGGCTTAGGGTTTGAAATGAAGCTGACAAATTAGGAATAGTGAGTTAGGGTTTCGAGTTAATCAAAAATTAGGGGTTTTGTGTAGAATCAAAGTATAATAGAAGAAGAAAACATACCCTTGAGGAAGAAGAAGAAGCCATTTTTTGGTTATGGTTCGGATTGGAGGTGGGGAGGAGTGATTCTGCTTTTCAGTGGTGGAGATGAACCGCGGTTGAAGAGGGGGAGATGAAATGGTGGTGGTGAGCAGCGAAGGATCGGCTGAGCAACGGCGGGAGCGGAGGCTGGTGGAGGCGGAGGCGGAGAATGAAAGATGAGAAAGAGATAGCGCGACTGAGAGTGAGAGACGTGAGAGTTGTTGGGTTGAAATGAGGGTACGGGGGTTTAAAGGTTGGATAAATGAAATTTGATGGTTTGCGACGGCTTTCCCACGGGATCTCCGTCGCAAATTTGCGACCGTTTTCTAATCCGTCGCAAACGCCAGCGGGAAATTTCCCGCTTCTTATTTTTTATGCATGCCGTCGCAAATCCGTGGCAAATTACCGACGGATTAAGCCCCGTCGCAAATGTTGGTAGCTAAAACAGGTTTTTCTTGTAGTGGCTGTTACTCATCTCCATCCAACGGTTGCCAAAAACACTTCAGTTTTGTATGATGTTGATTTGCTCAGAAAAAGTTCAAAAATATCAGGTGAAGCCAACTGAGATAATGCATTATTTGTTAATAAATAAATCATTATTAATAATTTGTGAGTAAAATTTCCGTGAAATAAGTTTGAAACCTTCATGAACATTTTACGGAAAAATTTCCAATCACACGATTATTTCATTTCAAGATATCCTGAGTTTCAGATTAAAAGTCATGTTTTCTATCATCAAATTAAATTGCAAGAATATATTATTCTATAAACCTAATGTATATTTGTTTGAGAAAGTTTACGGTTCTCTTGTGAGTGTTTCTTCTTAGCTTTTAACAAAACCCGAAGATGTAAAAGTCATGAACTCAATTTACTTACTCGTAAGAGAATGGAGTTGTGCATCTTGATGATAAACACTTTTTCTTGGAATTACCGTCATTGGTGTAGTTTTCATCAGTTGCCTCAATAGCTATCTGCAAAACTTTTAGAGTAAAAAATAAAATAATAAACTCATAAATTGTTTCTTCAAAATTATAGTGAATAATAAATTCTTATATAAGTACACACCTAACATTTAATGTTTACAAACAACCAATCAAATTGTTATAATTAATAAAATTAAATTACAATTTTTTGTTGTCTCTCAGTTCTCCCTCTCTCTCAAACTCAAAATTTAAAGTTACATTTTTTCTTTCCACATAATTAATGTATCATTTAATAATTTACTTGATTTATATTAAATAATAAAACTATGTTAGACGAGTCAAAATAAAATCTGGCTTAGACAAAGTTACATGCTAAAAATAAATTATTTATTTTTATTGATTACAGTCTTTCAATAGATCCTGCTTCATTACAAATTTCATATAAAGCGTATAAATATTTTACTCAAAAAAGTTATAATAAAATTTAGTATTTTTTTAACAAAATTTAAACATTAAGTAAATTCTATATGATACATATTTATTTTCTATTTCACAAGTGTTAATGATGAAATCATTAATTATAATTTCTATTCCCTAAAAAAATTATAAATGTGTGAAAATAATACAGTAATCTTTTTAGAGAGAGAGAATTTTTTTTGGTAAATCAAAATATTATCCACAGGTAAAAAAGATCAATTTCAGGGGATTGACCTCTCCAATCAAACAGATATTATTTATAGGCGTAAAGTCTCATAGCAATTTAGCATCACCATGCCTATTTATTATTGTACCGTGTTGATTATGCAATGGATTTGATAATGTTGTTCGACCAATCATATTAATGTAGCAGTGCCTTCTCTTTACGGGCTATGTGCTCAAAGGGCTATGTAACGGTCGGTCAGTCAAACAAACTAGATCTTGTCCACCGCCAGACTATCAAACAATTCCTAACTAGCTTGGGCCTAAATGTGAGGCTTGCTGTCTGTCCCATTAAGTTACTATATAAAGACAACCATCCCTAGCCATAAGGTAACTTTGAATACCCTAATAATACTGAGGTTCTAATTGTGACCTGATTGGAGTGACTTTAAGATACACCTACCAGCGCCACCATCACATTGTTGCTGCATAACTCCTTGTTTTGAAATGTGATATCTATAATTGAAGAAAACCATAAGAGTAGGTGCTATAGAATTTCTGAAAAATGCTCAACTATTCCAATATACTTATTGCATATATGGCCTAAAACGGGACAATTGATCCCATTAGCAATTTTTGTCAGTATTGCTCACCATATATTGTAGGGGTATTTTGGTAATATTACCACTCTCCAATAAATTAATTTCATTACAAAATACATAAAGTACGATACTAAGCAGTGTATTTAGAGTTCGAAAAAAAATTTAATGGATCAAATACGCGAAGCTCGTTCCTCAATAACGAGTTTAGTGAAACAAAATTAATTGTATGACAAAATACGTAAAGTGTGATGCTAAGCAGTGTGTTTTGGAGTACTTTAGGGTTCAGAAAAAATTTTAACAATTCAAATACGCAAATTTCGTTCCTCAGTAACCAGTTTGGTAAAAAAAATTGTGACAAAAATGTATTTTGGCGTACTTTGGAATTCTAAAAAAAAAATTATTGTTCAACTGCGCAAATTTTGTTCCACAATAACTGGATTATGCCAAAAAAAAATATTTCAAGGAAAAATATGTAAAGCGTGACGCTTATTAGTGTGTTTAGGGGTACTTTAGGGTTTAGAAAATTTTTAGGTACCCATCACAAAAAATAACATAAGAAATCAGAAGTATCATACAAAAAAGGAGGGGGTGAATTAAGGGTCATAGATTTGGATCTATTTCTCCGTGACAAATTGTTGTCGTTATTCCGTTGATGAAAGAAGATCGAGAGATGAAGGATGCGTACTGAGATAGGGAGAATTAGGCGAGAGAGGACTGAAGAAGGGAAAAATGAGCGCGAGGGAGATGAAAATCGAACACTTTCCTGTTGAATGGTTGGATATGCTGCGTGTCACTTAGTAGTTGTTGTCATCGTCTACGCGATGAACCGTCACATTGCTGTCACACTTTGTGGTGTCCCTTTATTCAAAGGAAAACCTCTGAGAATTCATTTATTGCCTATTTATGATAGAATTAAGGCTAAGTTATCCTCCTGGAAAAGTTCATTATTATCAATCATGGGTAAAATTCAGTTGGTTAACTCTGTCATTCTGAGCATGTTGGTTTACAACTTTCGTATTTATGCTTGGCCTGCTAACCTCCTCAATACTGTTGACACTTGTTGTCTGGGGACATTAATTCCAGAAAAATTGTCATTGTTGCTTGGAATAAGGTGTGAATGCCATTTCAAGAAGGTGGTTTGGGTCGGAGATCTGTTAAAGCTATCAATAGGGCTGACATGTTAAAGCTTGGCGGTACTTCCTATCTACCATCTTACAATGGGCTCTTCTTATGAAAGCAAGAGTCTATAAAAATAATAATCCGGTGAATTATCATGTCTCCTCTTCTAATTGGCTTGGTTTTAAATCTTGTATTTCTGTGATTCTTGAGCATTCAACTTGGAAGCTTGGGAATGGTGTGAGAATAAATTTCTGGACTGATTATTGGCTCTCTAGACCTATCATGGACATTATTGGCGTACCTTCTAGTTTACATAGAGATCTTAAATCTACTTTGAGTGACTTTATTGTGAGCGGTAAATGGTCCATCCTTGCAGATCTCATTATTCATTTCGCTCAGCTTCATTCTGAAATTCAAGAGATTGTTATTCCTGTTGCTCTGGTGGAGGATCAACTGATGTGGAATTGTTCTAATTCGAGTGATTTGACTTTCAAGGATTCGTTGTCTTCCTTAACCCTACTGGCCAAGTCGTTTCTTGGGCCAAGACTGTTTGGAAGAATTTTATCCCCCTGCTAAAACTTCTTTATTCTTTGGAGGGCTCTCTATAATATAATTCCCATTGATGATCAACTTTGGATTAGATGTTTCACCGTTGTTTCTATGTGTAGTCTTTGTGGTAGTGCTTTAGAGACCTCTCAACACCTCCTCCTTGCTTTCCCTTTTGCCAAACATATTTGAAATTTGCTTGGAGGTATTCTGAGCATCCATATTGATACTTCCTCTTTTCAAAGCATTTTATCCATGACCTCTCATGGTTGGAGCTCCCAATTGACTGATATTGTCTCCGCTGCGATTGTTAACTTTTTTTTGGGCAATTTGGTACTGTAGAAATTGTGCTAGATTTGATAATCATATGATCCCCTTACACCCAGCTATCAATTTAATTATTTCCAATGCGACTTTAGCTGGAAATGCCTCTAAATCCACTATGTCTTCCTCTATTGCTGAGTTTAGAATTATAAAGGCCTTCAGTGTCATAGGTAATTACAGAAGTTCCTCAAACATTAAAGAGGTTATTTGGATCCCCCTGCTCCTTACATGATAAAATGCAATACTGATGGCGCTGCCAAAGGGTGTCGTCGTGATCTTGCTGCTTGTGGCGGTATTTTTAGAGACGAAAGTGCTGCCATCGTTGATTATTTTTCAACCTCCAATGGCAACAGCTATGCACTTCATGCTGAAATAAGTGGGATCATGTTGGCTATAGAGATTGCTTTTGAAAAAGGTTGGAAGCCTTTGTTGTTAGAATGTGATTCTCTTTTAGTGGTCTCTGCTTTCAAGAATTGCAAAATAATTCCTTGGAAGCTTAGAAATAGATGGAACAATTAATTGTTTACAGTTGACTAGGAAAATGAATTTCGTTTGCACTCACATTTATAGAGAGAGTAATGCCTGTACTGATAAGCTTGCAGGAAAGACATGGAACTACTTCAAGTGGTTTTGTTAGGTGGGATCTTATTCCTAGTTTCATAGCTGAAGATTTTTTCAGGAATAGGTTAGGCTTGCCTAGCTACAGATTTTGCTAATCTCATTCTTGGGTTTAGTGTTCTTCCTTTCGGTGGATTGGGTTTTCCGTTTGCTTCCTTTTTTAGTGTGCTGCAAATGATTGGTAATGGCTTTGGTGTCGACCTAGTTGGAATGAGAGTCATTATAGTGATGCTTTTGCATACCATTATAGGATTGTTTTTATTTCCTTTCGATTGTAATATTGTTTTTGCTCATGGGTACATGTTTTGGTGTATTTTCCCTTTTTTATCAATAAAATTTAGGGGGGGGGTACTCTTTTTCCTTCTTGATGTTTTTCCCTAAGGAAGATTTTACATCAGAAGGTTTTAACGAGACTCCATATCCATTCTTTTGCCAAAAAAAAAGATAGTTAAGTACTTAAATACCCCCTTTGTAGTTGTCTTGAGATAATTAAAGTCAAAAGAGTTTTAGGACAATTAATCCATAATTTCGGGTTCTAAAAGACTCAATTAATCTAAAACGTGTTGGAAGTTTATGAGACACTACACTCACTCACTCACACACAAGATAGAGAGAGATAAAACAGTTACGGTTTTGATTGATCTAAATGAAAAGTCTTGCTTTATTACATCACTGAATGATACTTAAATACTCAACACATGACACATGAAGAGTCAGCAATTAAGAAAGCATTTAAACAAAACTAAGGAAAATTTCGACACCCTCAAACTTCGACAGATAAGTTCTGAGGTCGAACTACCCTACTGCATAGTCGAACTAGCATAGTCGAAACTAACATACTTATTTAACACACCCCCTTAAGCTAGTTACTAACACAAGCAAATAACAAAACACACTAAGGTCTATCTAAGTAAATTTATTACAATCAATCACATTCAGCATGCTCCTTAATCTTTTGAATGTCTCTGCCTTCACTGCCTTGGTGAACAAATCAGCGACCTGCATATCTGATCTGCAGTAGCTCAGTTTCAGCCTTCCTTTTGTAACTTGGTCTCTCAAGAAATGATAGCGTGTTTCGACCTCCCATGTGCCACTGGATGTTTAGCCAAGTTAATTGCAGACTTGTTATCGACATATAACTCCACAGTACCTTCCTTCTTGATCATTAGCTCTTGCATCAAGTTGTCTAGCCAGATTGCCTGACAGGCACCCATTGACGCAACAATATACTCAACTTCACATGAAGACAGTGCCACCATTGATTCCTTTCTTCGAACTCCATGAGATGGTACCTGCACCAAGCAAAAACACAGAGCCAGCAGTGCTCTTTCGATCAGATTCATCACCTCCCCAATCAGCATCAGTGAAGCCATAGAGACATTTCTCATTGTCTCTGCATTTACTAGGAAACACAATTCCATATGCCACAGTGCCTTTGACATATCTTAGGATTCGTTTTGCAGCAGCTAAGTGAGATGTTCTAGGCCTGCCCATAACTCTACTAATCAGACCTACACTCAAGCTAATGTCAGGTCTGGTGTTGCAGAGATATCTCAGTGCCCCAACTACCTTTCGAAACTCTGTTGCATCCACCTCTGGTTCATTAGCATCTTTGTCGAGCCATAGCCCTACCTCTACTGGCGTTTCGACGCTGTTGCAGTCATGCATGTCGAACCTGTGCAGTATATCATAAGCACATTTTTTCTGTGACAACAGCATGACTTCGTCGGTGTTTTGAAATTCGATCCCTAGGAAATAAGAGATCTCTCCTAGGTCAGTCATTTCAAAGATATTCATCATTCTCTTCTTGAATTCTGCCACTTTATCTTCATTGTTACCCGTAACCAATAAATCATCAACATAGAGGCATAGAATTATCAAATCTCCACCACTCGACTTCACATACACCCCATGCTCAGAAGTACATTTCTCATACCCCATGTTGATCAAGCTCTTATCTATCTTCTTGTTCCAAGCCCGTGGAGCTTGTTTTAGGCCATACAATGCCTTTCTCAATCTCAACACTTTGTTCTCACTTCCTTGTCGAATAAAACCAGCTAGTTGTTCGACATACACCTCCTCTTCCAATTCTCCATTTAAGAAAGCAGATTTTACATCAAGTTGATGTATCTTCCACCCTTGCATACTAGCATGAGCTACCACAGCTCTCACAGTTTCAAGTCTTGCCACGGGTGCAAAAACTTCTTCATAGTCGACACCATACCTCTATAGAAATCCTCTAGCCACCAATCTTGCTTTGTGCTTCACTACTTCACCTTTAGGATTTACTTTCACTTTGTATATCCATTTCACACCTATTGCTTTCTTTCCTTTGGGCAATTCGACCAATTCCCAAGTCATGTTCTTCTCTATAGATCTAGTCTCCTCTTTCATAGCTTCCATCCACTTGGAATTCTACATTGCTTCCTGCCAAGTTACCGGTTCTGTCTCAGCAAGAAGTGCAAAATGCACTATATCACCTTCGTCATTGACTGCACTATCAGTCATCACCTCACAGTCACTTAGCCTTGCAGGAACCTGTCTTTGTCTCAATGATCTTCTTGGCATTTCTCGACTACCCTCTTCACCATCATTCTCTTCGACGGGCTCAGTTTCACCCTCAAGCTCTACCTCTTCGACACCAGCAGGCACGTCGAATAAATTCTGTTCGACAACAGTCGAACTTTCTCCCTTGTCACTCCACTCCCATGTCTTCCCCTCATCAAACACCACATCTCGACTTATCACAATTTTATTATTCACAGGATTCACCAATTTGTAACCCCCAGTCGAATGATAGCCTATCATAACCATCACTTCTCCTTTAGCATCTAACTTTGCTCTCTGTTGGTCAGGCACGTGTCGAAAACAAACAGATCCAAATACTCTGAAATGTGACACGTTTGGCTTGACACCTGTCCAAGCCTCCTCAGGGGTGATGTCTTCCAATCTCTTTGTTGGATTTCTATTAATGATATATGCCACAGTATTAACTGCCTCTCCCCACCATCTTTTAGGCATGTTCTTGCTCTTTAACATGCTTCTCACCATATTAAGCAATGTCCTGTTTTTTCTCTCAGCTACTCCATTATGCTGAGGAGTGTATGGAGGTGTGACTTCATGTGTTATTCCTTCAACTTCACAGAACTCATTAAATTCAGTATTCACATACTCTCCACCACCATCAGTTCTTAACACTTCGACAGTCTGTCCACATTGTTTTTCGACTAGGACTTTGAATTTTTTGAATACACCCAACACATCACTCTTCCTCCTAATCAAATAAATCCAAAGTTTCCTAGTGAATTCATCAATAAACGTAACAAAATATTTGTTACCTGCAGGAGTTTCATGCCCTATGGGGCCACATACATCTGGGAAAATCACCTGCAGCTTCCTCTTTGCTCTACCGGGCACCTTTGGATTGAAGGAACCCCTAGCCATCTTGCTCTCGACACACTCTGCACATACACCCTTTGGAACATGGATATGAGGGAGACCCTTCACTACTGTCTTGCTTTGCATCTTGTTCAAATCACCAAAATTCAAGTGTCCATACCTGAAATGCCATTGCCACTCTTCATTTTCGACTACTGTGGCTAGGCACTTCTGCTTCAGCACACCCAATTCGATCTTAAAAGTCCTGTTCTTGGAGAGCGTTGCCTTTATCAACAACCTCTGTTCAGTGTCATACACCTTCATTGCCTTATCTTCCAGCACCATCCTGTATCCCTTCTCCAATAGCTATCCAATACTCAGTAAATTGCTCTTTATCCCTGGCACGTACAGTACCCCTATGATGAGACACAGTGAGCCATCCTTCTTTCTTATCCTCACTCTCGCCACAACTTCCACCACTACAAAAAAACTGGTTATTAGCGACGGAAATCTCCCTCGCAAAATGACGAAATTCCGTCGCTAATGACCGTTAGCGAGGGAATTAGCGAGGGAATCTGAGTCCGTCGCTAATTAGCGACAGTACATTCCGTCGCTAACTCCCTCACTAATGGCAACCTTACTGTTGTTAGTATCGCCTCGCAATTATCCCAATGGAGATGATTTCAAGCAAAATATGGGGGTGAGGGACGGCATCACCTCACCATTTTCCATCAACAACACACAGTCATCTAACCTAGGGTTCATGAAAACAACAATTAATTTATTTTGGAAACTAACCGTTATGAGATTGAGGTCCGGTGCGGTACGTGGTTTGGTGACGGTGCGCACTCCGGTGCGGTTGTGAGACTTCAAACACCAACAATTTCAATCCTAAACAATTTCAACTTCAATTTCAATAACTAACTTCAATTTCAACTATTAATTTCTACAACAACTTCAATTTCAACTATTAATTTCAATTTCAAGCAAAAAACATAAATCAATTCACTATTAATTTCAGTTTCAATAAAACAACTTCTTCAATTTCAACAAACAATTTTTATCCTACACAATTTCTATAAATCCTAAACTTAATCCTAAAACCTAAAACACAATTTCAATTTCTACCCAATTTCAATTTCTAATCCTAAACACAATTTCACTAAAACAATATCAAAAATTAATTTTACAATATCACAAAACTAAATTCACTAAAAAAACCAAACAACAATATCACAAAATTAATTTTACAAATCCTAACAAAACAATATCAAAAAAAATCAGTTGGTAAAAAAAAAATTAAAATCAGTAAAAAAAACCTCCAAAGTAGAGCTCTGGTGGTGAGGAGGGCGAGCTCCGGTGGTGGTGAGGAGGGCGAGCTCCGGTGGTGGCGAAAATGGAGAGCTCCGGTGAGAGAAGTGTTCGCGTAGGAGAGAGAGAGAGAGAGGAGAGAGAGCGACGTCGCGTAGGAGAGAGAGAGAAGAGCGACGGTTGAGCGGCGGTGTGGTGGCGGTGGTGCGGTGGTCGTGGGGTGGTGGTGCTGCAAAGGGTGTGGTGGGGTTGGGGTCGTGAGAGAAGAGTGAGGGAGTGAGAGGAAACAGAAGAGGAAAGGAAACAGAAGAGGAAACAGAGAGAGGAAAAGGGATCTGATTCTAATTTTAATTAGGGTTAGCGACGGAATTTGCGAGGGACTATTCCGTCGCTAATCCCTTCACGCTAACCAAGGTGGAACGGTCAAAAAACATTAGCGAGGGACTACTGTTAACTTTTCGGCAAGTGTACCGAATCGTGCAAGTAATAAACCGGTAAGTACCGGGATATCGTCCTCAAGGATCGAAATTATTTTACTAAAGATGTTAACAACTACTAATAGGAACCAGGTTTAAAAGGGTTTGGTTTGATAATTGTTGAGCTGTCAAGCTCGAAGTAAAGCAATAAAATATTTTTGTGTTTTTAATAATAATAGCCGAAAAACGAGTTGAAAAGGATACGATGGTAAAGGATGCTAGGGACGAATTCCTATTGATTTCACCCTATTGCCACTGATTTAATTTGAGAGTTAATCTCTCTCTCTAATCTTGCTATCAAACTCACAACATTAACCAATTCCTAGTTCCTTAGGTAACTAGTCCTTTGTCGATAACTAAATCCCTAATCCCTTAGGTGATTCTAATTAACAACAAGCATTAAAGCAAGAGTTTGCATTATACAACAACTCATAGATTATTCCTAAACTACCAATTGAGGGTATCGAATTTCAAACATTCAAGAATAAAACTCCCATTTCATAATTGAACAAAATATCATTGTATGAGTTTTCCAACCATAAAAAGCATTAAGCGTAGAAATTCGATACACAAAATACGAGAGAGTACGATACAAATCTGATCCTAAACCAACGACAATAGAGTTACGTCAATATTCCTTCATCCCTAACATAAAGAGATTTAGCTATTCATGATTAATGAAGAGAAACAAGGAAAATTACAAGTGGAAGATGATGATGAACACATATGAAGCTTCAATCCTTGTTCCCAAGTCTTGATTCCTCGGTAGCCGTCAGCCGGAATTGCTCCTCTCCTGTCCTAGGGTTCCAAAAACGGCCAAAAGTCCAGCATAAACACTGCAAAGCAATTAAATCCCAAATAACACAACTTCTTAATTTTCTCCTAACACTTTCCATTCATTCATCAAATTATTAAGTAAAATTCCCCTTTTTTGCAGTGAAAAACATCATGTGATGGGGATTCATCACAACCCCCAACTTGGACATTTGCTTGTCCTCAAGCAAAGACACGACAAGACAAAGCCAAGACAATCTCAACATCAGATAACATGCAATCAATGGTGAATCCCTTTCCAAACAAGATAATTACGAACAATCAAAAGACAAGTTGAGCGGCAACTTTCAGACTGGTCACTCCATTTCCAACCCACACGTGGTATTCTTACTAGCATCATCTTGCTCAATAGTGCGTGTGTGACACTTAACTCAGTTGGACCATAGCTAGATTCAAAATGTATTCACCTAAAACTAGAGGGTTTCCTTCCGAGAATGCCAAAAATGGTTCAAAATATAGGGTAGATTAACGTTTCCACATAAGGATCAAGGGGCTTCAAGCACAACAAAGGGTCTTAAATAGGCCTTCCAGATTAGACCAGTGCACTAACTATTACCACACACATTTCACACGCAACACAACTATGCACACTTGTTTTTGGGCTGCAACCCCTTTCATTACATTAGTATTTGGATTTGATCCACATTGGCTTTGGGACATTGCAGCAATTATTAGTTTAAACAACACAACACGGCATACACTTTAGCGTTACGGGTAGACGCTACAGTGCTGCACACACGCACCCCTACACACACGGCATACATTATAGCGTTACGGTTAGACGCCAGAGTGCTGCACACACACATTAACACACACGACATACACTATAACGTTACGGTTAGACGTTACAGTGCTGCACACACGCACCCAATGCACTGGTCATTCTACAATCATCATGCCCAGCCTTAGTACAACTGATGCACCCCCAACTTAGCTTCTACAACTACCCTAAATTTTTAGTGAAATTTTGGCGATTCCCATGGTCCACCACACTAGCTTAGCTGCCCACATCTCTAGGATCACTAAGTTCCACTGGTTAGTGTTTTAAGTGTGGAAGCAAGATTGTACTAATTTGATCACCACAGGGGTATTATTCGCTCAGTTCTCCCGAATCATCACTAACTTTGCTCAACTGTCTTTTTTTTTAGCAGGAAATTCACCACATGACTGCATTTTTTTTTGATAGTAAAACTGACAATAGGTCCTCCCCCCCCCCACTTAAACATAGCAGTGTCCTCACTGATTAATTTAGGGGAAGACCTATTTACAACGACTAAGACTAGAACAAAAATAAAATTAAAATTAAACCTACGAAACTATAACCACTAAAGGAAACACGAAGTGCACAATCAAATAAGGCAAAAGAGAAGGGAAAGATAAAAAGTAACCTGGCGGTGAGTAAACTACTCAACCGCGTCTAGAGTCTGGAGGATGCGCCTGAAAAATGTCTGCCTCAGGATCCAACTGCTCTCCCCGCTGCACCATGCACATAGCTCTGTACATGTTTCTCATCCCTACTTCCATCCGCTCCTGTCTGGCTGCCATCTGCTGCTGATCCACTGCTAGCAAATCCATTCTTGCCTGAAGATGCTGAAAGTCCTCAGCATGTGGATCAACCCAAGGTTCATCCATGGAGAAGGTTGGTTCTTCCTCTTGGTGCTGCTCTTGTGGATGTTCTTCTCTGTGCACTGGCTGCTCAAAATACCCACCCCCTGTTATGGTCTGAATCCAAGACCCGGTGATTGCAGCAGATGGTTCAATAGTTTCTTCATCGGCATCAGCAACAACTCCTGCTCTCTCACATAGCAAGGCAACGAGGCTGGCATGCCTCCAATAGCTAGGCGGGCTTCCACCCTTAAAGTTGGCAAAACTGCTTATTTCCTCTTTAAGCTCCCATCCTATATTGACTGGCTCTCCTCTCATAATGCACGCAGTGAGGCATGCCCTCTCAATGTTCAGCTCTGATTGGTTAGAGCTTGGGCATATAGTGGTGAGGACGAAAGATGCCCATGCTCTAGCAACTGGGGTGAGAGAAGTTGTCATAATTTTCCAAGGTACCCCACTCTTATTCCTCACCCAATCCATTCCCGGCTTGCATAGTGCCGCAGAGATCTCAGCTGCTCGCTCAGGGTTGTTCTTTATCCTTTCCCTATCGGCTTTGGTTCTGAGCCGGCTGTCCCAGATGTCCACAGGTCTGATCCCAAACAGCCCATTGATGGTGTTAGAGTCATAAGGGATATTATGACCCCGCACGTAACTTGTGGCCTCGGGGAATGTCAATCTCCCATCAACTGCTTGCTTGGGGAAGATATTCGAGAAGAATTCATATACTAGGGCCTTGCTTGCTCTTCTCGGGTAGGATACAAAATTATTCCACCCCCGGTTGTTAATGTTTTGTCGCATATCATCGAAGTCACCGGGGTGGAGAGTGATCGCCCTTTCTTTCACAAAATTGGGGTTTGCCTCAATTAACTCAAAAAACTTTTCACACCCCAAAGATCGAAACAAGTCGGAGTTATAGGATGGATTGTGTGATTGGGAAGATGAACCCCTGCGGACTGCCTGCCTCTTTCGTGACCTCTCAGCCATTCCTGCATAAAACAAAGTGCAAGGTTGTACAAGTGGGTGAAGGTTAGTGCACATAGAACAAATATTCAAATTGCTCAAGATCATTACCACATTGCTTCCTTGATGGAAACAATGAGTTCACCTGGCTAGTTTACCAAACCTATTATAAGCACAAGTTTTTGTTCACACATTTTTTATTGAGGCATTTTTACAAACATATAGCATGCATAACTACTCCACATATGAACAACAACAACCAACAACCTTCACATTCCCCAAATTTGTTTCTTTTTATTTGCCATCAATTAGTTTAACAACATCACAACCAATTAACCAATTCAAAAGTAATAATTTTATCAATTCCAACTTGCTCAAAATCTAGTAACAAAGCATAATTTTGGGAAAAAGTATTGAATTTACTTACTTGGTTGATGATGTTGAAGAACTAGATGATGCAACAAGGGAATCTTGGCAAGAAATTCTGGTGATTTGGCCTTGGGTAGCAAAAAAAATCGTGTGACCTAGAGTGGGAAGGAGAGAAAACGCGAAGGGTGAAGGAGAGAAACGCTGCGTGACTGCAGCGCATGTGAGGCGTGGCTTTATATACCAAAGCTGCGCTTGGAGCGCGACTTAGGCGCGAGTGAGGCGCGATTTGGCAGAAAGCACGCCCAGTTTTTCTTTGCGTTTGCGCTTGAAGCGCGACTTAAGCGCTAGTGAGGCGCAATTGGTCAGAAACGCACGCCCAGTTTTTCTTTGTGTTCGCGCTTGGGGCGCGACTTAAGCGCAAGTGAAGCGCTATTTGGCAGAAAAGCACGCCATATTTCCTGTGTTTTTGCGCTTGGAGCGCGACTTAAGCGCCAGTGAGGCGCGATTTGACAGAAATCATTTTTAACATGCAGAAACACTGATTGTGACTAAATATACCTACTCTACGAAAAATAATGCAAAAATTTAAAGAGATAAGGGTTAAGAAATGTTGGGTTGCCTCCCAATAAGCGCTTCTTTAACGTCACTAGCTTGACGTTACCTCCGGTTTTAAGGGTCGCTTAAAACCAATGCCAGCTTCTCTCTCTCCACTACTTCGCCCAAGTATGGCTTCAATCTCTGCCCATTAACTTTGAAGGATCTTTTTGATTCAGGTTCCTCTACTTCAATTGCTCCATATGGTGTCACTTCTTTGACTACAAAAGGCCCTGACCATTTGGATTTCAATTTCCCGGGAAACAACTTGAGTCTAGAGTTAAACAGCAACACTTGTTGCCCTGGATGAAATTCTTTTCTTGAAATGTTCTTGTCATGGTACGCTTTCATTTTTTCCTTGTAGATCTTATTGTTCTCATATGCTTGCAGACGCATCTCATCCAATCCGTGTAGTTGTAAGATTCTCTTTTCCCCACAAGCCGAAGTGGTAAAATTCAAAAACTTTAGTGCCCAATACGCTTTGTGCTCGAGTTCAACCGGTAAATGGCAAGCTTTACCATAAACCAATTGGTACGGTGACATGCCTAAAGGTGTCTTATAGGCTGTTCTATATGCCCAAAGCGCATCATCTACCTTCAACGACCAATCCTTTCTTGAGCTTCCAACTGTCTTTTCCAAGATCCTCTTAATCTCTCTGTTTGAGACTTCTGCTTGACCATTGCTCTGAGGATGATAAGGAGTTGTCACTTTATGCGTAACACCATACTTGGAGAGAACATTGTTGAGTTGAGCGTTGCAAAAGTGGCTACCCCCATCACTGATTAGGACTCTTGGCACACCGAATCTAGAGAAGATGTTCTTCTTCACAAATTTTACCACAGTTTGGGAATCGCTCTTGGAAGTGGCAGTAGCTTCAACCCACTTGGAGACATAGTCGACTGCCACCAAGATGTACTCACAATTGTAAGAGGGTGGGAATGGTCCCATAAAATCTATGCCCCAACAATCAAACACTTCTACTTCAAGGATGGGATTCAATGGCATCTCCCCCTTACTTGAAATATTGCCAGTCCTCTGGCATTTGTCACAGCTTCTCACGTAGTCATGTGCATCCTTGAAGAGGGATGGCCAGTGAAAACCAGATTGGAGAACCTTAGCAGCTGTGCGTTCCCCATTATAGTGCCCTCCACAGGGAGAGTCATGACAATGCCAGAGAATGCTTTTACTTTCAGCACCAGACACACATCTTCTCAAAAGTCCATCCGCCCCAACCTTATAGAGATAAGGATCATCCCACAGGTAATGTTTGGCATCATGGAGGAACTTTTTCTTTTGTTGCCATGTGAGATCTTCCGGGACCTTTCCTGCTGCCTTGTAATTTGCAATGTCGGCGAACCAAGGTCTTTCTACAATGGCAAGCAACTTTTCATCCGGGAACTCTTCCAGGATTTCTTTTTCTAGAGCAGTCACTTCTTTGTTCTCTAGCCTTGACAAATGATCTGCTACCACGTTCTCGCTCCCTTTTTTGTCCTTGATTCCAAGTCAAATTCCTGCAAAAGCAAAATCCATCTAAGGAGTCGAGGCTTAGACTCGCCCTTGGTTAGCAGATATTTAATTGCTGCATGGTCAGTAAAAACAATTACTTTCGATCCAACCAAATAGGAACGGAATTTTTCCAATGCAAATACTATGGCTAGCAGTTCTTTTTCGGTTGTTGCATAGTTGACTTGATTCTCATTTAAGACCTTGCTAGCATAATAAATGGCATGGAAAAATGTCTCCGATCTCTGCCCCAATACAGCACCCACTGCGTAATCACTAGCATCGCACATGAGCTCAAACGGAGCATCCCACTTTGGGGCTACTATGACTGGAGCAGAGACAAGTTTCTCCTTTAGGATATTAAAAGCACACAGACAATCATTATCAAATACAAACTCAGCCTCCTTAACAAGTAGATTGCATAAAGGTTTTGCAATCTTGGAGAAGTCTTTTATGAAACGTCGATAAAAACCGGCGTGTCCTAAAAAACTTCTCACTCCTTTTACATTTAGAGGAGGAGGTAGCTTTTCTATCACTTCAATTTTTGCTTGGTCAACCTCGATGCCTTTTGCAGAAATTTTATGGCCAAGCACAATACCTTCCTTGACCATAAAGTGGCACTTCTCCCAATTTAAAACTAAATTGGTTTCAGCGCATCGTTTTAAAACCGCATCAAGGTTAGCCAAGCAAGAATCATAAGTAGGACCAAAAACAGAAAAATAGTCCATAAATACCTCAATTGCATTTTCCATCATATCAGAGAAGATAGAAAGCATGCACCTTTGAAAAGTTGCTGGAGCATTGCATAACCCGAAGGGCATCCTCCGATATGCGAACACATCGAAGGGACACGTGAAAGCCGTCTTCTCTTGATCCTCTGGGTCTACTGCTATCTGGTTATACCCAGAGTATCCATCCAAAAAGCAATAGAAAGCTTGTCCAGCTAGCCTCTCCAGCATCTGATCCATGAACGGCAATGGGAAGTGGTCCTTCCTGGTTGCTTGATTCAACCTTCGGTAGTCAATGCACATCCTCCAACCCGTAACAGTCCGAGTCGGAATCAGCTCGTTCTTATCATTCTTCACTACCGTCATACCACCCTTCTTAGGAACCACATGGACCGGACTTACCCACGAGCTATCTGAGATAGGATAAATCATGCCGGCCTCTAAGAGCTTTAAAACTTCCTTACGCATTACCTCTTTCATTGTAGGATTTAATCTCCGCTGAGGTTGGATCACAGGTTTGAATTCTTCCTCCAGTTTGATTTTGTGCATGCAAAAAGCTGGACTTATCCCCTTGAGGTCTGAGATAGTCCAACCTAACGCACCTTTGTTGCTTCTTAGTACCCTCATCAGCTTCTCCTCTTCCAATTTGGTCAAAGAGCTGCTAATGATAGCTGGATGAAGATCATCATTTGCAAGGAAAACATACTTCAGATGAGAGGGGAGTTGCTTCAATTCAGGGATCTTTTTCTTGGGACTCTCCCCCCTATCTAGCTCTTCTCTTTTCTTTGACACATTTTCTATCTGAGAAGCTTCAAACTGCAGAATACAGTCTTCTATTTCACTCCCCAGATTCTCTTCTGCTTCTTCAATAGAGTTTACAATTACATT
This sequence comes from Astragalus membranaceus, assembly GCA_039519185.1. Lineage (NCBI taxonomy): Eukaryota > Viridiplantae > Streptophyta > Magnoliopsida > Fabales > Fabaceae > Astragalus > Astragalus membranaceus. The sequence goes on from JAZGSX010000026.1 coordinate 157,724, forward strand.
CTCCAATGGAGGAGATGGTACTTCCTGTCTAAAGGTCTCTTTCACAGAATTATCAAGTACATCCACCCTAAAACACTGTCCTTTGTCATCAGGATGGCGCATAGCTTCAAAAACATTAAAAGTGATCTTCTCATCCTGGAACCTTAAGATTAGCTTCCCTTGTTGCACATCAATCAAAGCTCGCCCTATGGCTAAAAATGGTCTTCCCAGAATAAGTGGTACCTCTGCATCTTCCTCCATGTCAAGTATCACAAAGTCTACCGGAAATAGGAATTTGTCAACTCTGACCAGAACATCTTCCAACACTCCATAAGGGTATTTTATTGATCGATCAGCAAGTGTTAGAGACATTCTAGTCGGCTTCACCTCACCACCACCAAGCCTCTTCAGCATAGACAATGGCATAAGATTAATACTGTCCCCCAGATCACAGAGAGCCTTGCCAACGGCTATGTCGCCAATTGCACACGGAATGGTGAAGTTTCCCGGATCTTTCATTTTCTGAGGGAGCTTCCTCTGGATTATAGCACTGCACTCCTCAGTCAAAGCCACTGTTTCGTCCTCTTTGAGTTTCCTCTTCTTTGTCAAAAGCTCCTTCATGAATTTCGCATATATGGGCATCTGTTCTAGAGCTTCTGCGAAGGGTATATTGATTTGTAGCCGCTTGAAAACCTCCATGAACTTAGAAAACTGCTCATCTTTTTGATTTTTCTTGCTAGCATGAGGATACGGTAACTTCACTTGCGGAGGAGATGCCTTGAGTTTCTCTTGTACCTGCACATCAAAGAACAAATTGATTTTATTAGGGTTAGACTTCACACCTTCTTCACTTTCCTTACTCAACTCATTTTCAACTTCTCCATCTTTTTCATTTTCATTCTTTTCACTCAACTCTGTTCTTTCATTTTCAACTGACACCTTCTTTTCACAATTTACCACAGGAGTCGGCAACTCCCGACCACTTCTTAGAGAGATAGCCTTAGCAGTTTCATCCCTAGGGTTGTCAACTGTATTAGCCGAGAAACCGCTGTTAGATGATCCAGCAAGCTGCTTTGATAACTGCCCAATTTGAGTCTCTAGATTCTTTATGGAAGCTTCATGATTCTTTTCCATATTCTTCATAGCTTGGTCTTGAGATTGAAAGGTTGTCCTTGTCATTTGCATAAACTGAGTCAACGCTTCCTCCATAGGAGATGGCTTTCTTTGTTCTTGACTAGGTTGCTGCTGATGTGACCCTGCGGTATCATTATTCTTCCAAGAGAAGTTGGGATGATTCTTCCACCCAGGATTGTAGGTGTTAGAATAAGGGTTCCCACCTTGCTTCTGAAAGTTGCCCATATAATTAACCTGTTCACTGTTATCTCCATGAGTTGCACAGTCTCCTTAATGAGCATTTCTGCCACAATAATTACATGCCCCCATTTGCACTGCTTGAACGGTTGCAGGAGTTTGAGATCCACCTGGCAAAGCAGCGGCTAACTGTTTAGTGAGAGCCTCAATTTGAAGTGACATTACCTTTTGTTGAGCCAACACAGCACTATTAGCGTCCAACTCTAAAATTCCTGGCCTCTTTGTTGCCCCTCTATCATTTTGAATCAGGTACTCATTAGAAGCCATATGCTCCACTAGCTGTCTTGCTTCCGCTTCAGTTTTAGTACCCAAAGACCCTCCAGCTGAGGCATCTAACATCATTCTTGTTTGAGGTCGCAAACCATGACAGAAAGTTTGCAACTGAACAAAGTCATCAATACCATGCCCAGGACATTTTTTTAATAACAGTTTGAACCTTTCCCAAGCATCATAAAGAGACTCAACATCTCCTTGCTCAAAATTTGATATTTCAGCCCTTTTCTTGATGAACTTAGAAATTGGAAAGAATCTTTCTAAGTACTTGCTCTCTAGATCACCCCAATTGTTAATAGTTCCTGCTGGGATCGTGTTTAGCCAATCTTTAGCCCTCCCAGTCAAAGTATATGGAAAGAGACGCAACTTTTTCTGGTCATCAGTCACTCCCACCGGATTTGTGGACCCACAAATTTCATAGAACTGAAATAAGTGTTGATTTGGATCTTCAGCATCAGACCCAGAGAATTGTTCTGCTTTCAAGGCAGTGAGGATCGAAGACTTGATCTCAAATGCCACAGCTCCCACAGGTTGGAAGGTGTATGCTTGAATGCCTTGATTTCTTCTGCCAAAGTCGCCAAGAGTGCGAGCAGGCAGTGGATTTTCTCCCATAATTTCAGTCACAGTTTGTTGCACAGAAGATTCTCCGGTTGTTGCTCCTTGCTTCCTTAACCTTGCTTCCTTTCTATTAGCTCTAGCGGTTTTCTCAATCTCCGGATCGAAAAGTAAATCCTTAGGATTAACAGCTCCGCGCATGCACTGAGAACACAAGAAACTCGCACAAGTGTCAAAGCAAACTGTGTAATATATATACAATAATAAAAAAAAATAACAGAAATAAAACTAAAGTGAATGTAAATATGTACGGGTTCGAATTAGCAGTTGCCTTCGAATTACTAGTAAATGTAATTTCGATCCCCGGCAACGGCGCCAAAAACTTGTTAAATTTTCGGCAAGTGTACCGAATCGTGCAAGTAATAAACCGGTAAGTACCGGGATATCGTCCTCAAGGATCGAAATTATTTTACTAAAGATGTTAACAACTACTAATAGGAACCAGGTTTAAAAGGGTTTGGTTTAATAATTGTTGAGCTGTCAAGCTCGAAGTAAAGCAATAAAATATTTTTGTGTTTTTAATAATAATAGCCGAAAAACGAGTTGAAAAGGATACGATGGTAAAGGATGCTAGGGACGAATTCCTATTGATTTCACCCTATTGCCACTGATTTAATTTGAGAGTTAATCTCTCTCTCTAATCTTGCTATCAAACTCACAACATTAACCAATTCCTAGTTCCTTAGGTAACTAGTCCTTTGTCGATAACTAAATCCCTAATCCCTTAGGTGATTCTAATTAACAACAAGCATTAAAGCAAGATTTTGCATTATACAACAACTCATAGATTATTCCTAAACTACCAATTGAGGGTATCGAATTTCAAACATTCAAGAATAAAACTCCCATTTCATAATTGAACAAAATATCATTGTATGAGTTTTCCAACCATAAAAAGCATTAAGCGTAGAAATTCGATACACAAAATACGAGAGAGTACGATACAAATCTGATCCTAAACCAGCGACAATAGAGTTACGTCAATATTCCTTCATCCCTAACATAAAGAGATTTAGCTATTCATGATTAATGAAGAGAAACAAGGAAAATTACAAGTGGAAGATGATGATGAACACATATGAAGCTTCAATCCTTGTTCCCAAGTCTTGATTCCTCGGTAGCCGTCAGCCGGAATTGCTCCTCTCCTGTCCTAGGGTTCCAAAAACGGCCAAAAGTCCAGCATAAACACTGCAAAGCAATTAAATCCCAAATAACACAACTTCTTAATTTTCTCCTAACACTTTCCATTCATTCATCAAATTATTAAGTAAAATTCCCCTTTTTTGCAGTGAAAAACATCATGTGATGGGGATTCATCAACTACTAATTCCGTCGCTAATCGCTTCGGTTTCCGTGCGGTTCAGATTTCAGTTTCCCTCCAAACAATTAGCGACGGACAGTTCCGTCGCTAATGCACTAACTTCCATCGCTAATTTTCAGAAAACCGAAGACCCTTATTCCCTCGCAAATTCCGTCGCTAATGCCAGTTTTAGCGAGGGAAAAACATTCTGTCGCTAATGTCCGTCGCAAATAACGTTTTTTTGTAGTGCACCTTCATGGTTCGATCATCAGCAAACCTCACTCTGCTCTTGATCGAAATGTCAAGTTCGACAAACCAATCTCTTCTCCCTGTCATGTGTGTCGAACACCCCGTGTCGAGGAACCAGTGATCACCACTCTCACCTTCCTCCTTAATTGTCACCATTTGCACTACTTCATCACTACTCTCTGTCTCCTCAATCACCATCAACAAGGACTCCTCCTTCTCCTCCTCTTCTTCGACCCACTTAACATGATTTCCATCAGCATTGCTGTAGCATTCGTCAGCGAAGTGGCCATATCTCTCACAGTTATAGCACTGTATGTGGCTCTTGTCAAATGTTCTCCCTCTTCCTCTAAATCCTCTGCCACCTCTACTCCCTCTTCCTCTGTAACTGTCACCTCTTCCTCTGTAACTACCACCATTACCACTTCCTTGCTCATTACTGTTATTATTATCACTAGTGTTTGAATTATAGGAATGACCTCTTCCTCTTCCTCCTCTGTAATTGTTTCTTCCTGTTTGCATTGCTAATGCTTGCTCAGTGCCAGACTTCGCCACTTTCTTCTCATTTATCCTCTGCTCATGCGCTTCAAGTGATCCTTGAAGCTCTTCTATCGTCATCGTTGATAGATCCTTCGCCTATTCGATCGCCACTGTGATGTGATCAAACCGCAAAGACACAGATCGTAAGATCTTCTCCACTACTGACTCATCAGACATCGTTTCACCGCAATACGTCATCTGATTCGTCATTGTTTGCACTCTCGTGAAATACTCAAATCGATTCACTTTCCTCCATTCCTAGCAGTTCATACTGTCTCCTCAGATTTTGAAGTCGCACCTTCTTCAATTTCTGATCTCCGGCGTAGGAACTCGCAAGAATGTCCCACGCTGCTTTGCTTGTCTCCGATCTAGCAATTTTTTTGAAATTTGCAGGGTTCACACACTGATGGAGGATACACAGTCCTTTCCAGTCCTTCTGCTTCGTTTCTCTGTGTGTTGTTTGTTGCGTAGCATTCGCGTTTACCGGTAATGGAGTTACTCCGGTCTGCACTAGATCCCACACATCCTGAGAACCAAGGATCGCCTTCATTTTCATACTCCATTGGTCGTAATTCCTTCCATCTAGGATTGGAAAGTTCACCTGGAAATGGCCGTTCGTCGTCATCGTGATTCACTCGTCTTCGATCTTCACTCTGGATTCACACTCTGAAAACTTCAACAATTATGCTCTTGATACCATTTGTTGGAAGTTTATGAGACACTACACTCACTCACTCACACACAAGATAGAGAGAGAGATAAAACAGTTACGGTTTTGATTGATCAAAATGAAAAGTCTTGCTTTATTACATCACTGAATGATACTTAAATACTCAACACATGACACATGAAGAGTCAGCAATTAAGAAAGTATTTAAACAAAACTAAGGAGAATTTCGACAGCCTCAAACTTCGACAGATAAGTTCTGAGGTCGAACTACCCTACTGCATAGTCGAACTAGCATAGTCGAAACTAGCTTACTTATTTAACAAAACGTATATTTGTAAAAAAAATTGGTGAATTGTACATTGAGTTTTTAAAAATATCATTATTTTGAAACAAATACCCCTAGTGTAGATACATGAGTTTGGATCTATTAAAGAATGTTAGAGTCTACTCTCTTTGTTCCCAAATCTTTACCGATACTTGCTAGGAGGCAAGTAAATGAAATTGTTAGACACTTTGATGTGGTGGTTTTATCTATGTCTATCCACCAAACATTTTTTATTTATTTTGCACCATACAGTGTTGCATAGTAGAAAAGAAACTTGCCACTTAACTTGTTTCACCAAAAACATAAGCAAATCAATATCAAATATTTACCTTACCATAACAACATACATGTGACTGAAACGAGACATGTTTATATCGTCTTCTAGACCTATATTTCGTTTTTTTAAAAATATGAAAATTGAGAACTCAAAGTCCACATATTTCATTTAGACACTCAAAAGTTTATTATAATCAGATAAGTCATCATTTTAGTCCTCACTCCCCAGACTTTAAGGTCGTCTTCAACTCAGTTCCTAAAGTTTAAGGTCGTCTTCAAATCACCATGTTTGTTTCCCAACGACATTTCGGCTACTCAAGCATTTCTAAAGAAAACGAAATGTGAATTCATAATCCTCCTAGCAAAGAAGGAAAAACACATCACCGTCAACAACTTAGTTAGAATGTGATACAAAATAACCCAATTTAGTGCCACATGAAAATCAAAATTCAGGAGGCACATGATAATGCCTCGTTCTTTCTTTCTAAACCACAGTGTGCAAGAGGCTTCAGGGTAATAACCAGTTGCTTATTGCATCTGTAGGGATGCAATCAAAGAGGAGTCAAATAAAACAAGAACCTAGTAATGGATTTAGTTCAAAATATTCAACTTTTTGAATCCAATTTTCAATTTTTTTAAGCATAACCAGAATATAAGAAGGATTGTGGAGGAGTCTTAGTTTTCTTGTTCACCTAGGTTGTCGAATCAACAGAACATAACACAATATGGAAACCAAGTCATTCCACAGGATATTTATAGATGTAATTTGATTTTAACCTCTGTTCTTTTGAGACTATCATCAAATCACCTGGTTTTGATTTGTTAATATATATGCACTGCAAGAAACAGGACAACAACAAAATGATGTGGATGGAAATGATCCCAACAAGACGATATTAAGTTCTTACTATAAGAAAATTTCAACTTCTAAATTCTAACTATAAGAACATTGTGAAAACTAGTGAGAGATTTAATTAGTGACATCTAGCAATGTATTAATTGAATTAGATTATAACTGATGGGTGCTTCTCAAACGTGATAGGTATTCAGTACTTATGTCCTTATATGTTTATAGAAATGGATACTTAGAAAGAAGTTACGTGTGGGAGCTTCTGCAAAATTTGAGATTTAGAACCTAATTTCCACTTACAGAAGAAGCTTTTATTCAAAAGATTGATAGGAACTAGAATTGACTATAGATATGATAAGAAAGTTCGAAGAACTAGCCCTGATCACCAAAGTGTATGGAAATATAGAATTAACTCAGAAGAAAAGCTCTTCTACCATACACCCTCATTGGATGCCAGTGATGGTAACCATATAGCCAATATAAGATCATCTACACTTTCTTTTCTTTTAAGTACTTCTGAAAAATGATCCAAACTAACTCTCATATTCATGGCATTACCATATTTATGTTGACGCAAAATCTCATTCTAGTTTTGATGGTTAACAAATTTCATGTGTGAGAAGCTTAAGTTCTCTGATTTCATATGGTACTATTCATGGCATTACCATATTTATGTTGACGCAAAATCTCATTCTAGTTTTGATGGTTAACAAATTTCATGTGTGAGAAGCTTAAGTTCTCTGATTTCATATGGTACTAATATTTCTTGTTGAGTGAAATTTAAAAACAGGATCAGTTAGCAATTCTCAAGAAGATAATATGCTTTTAATAAGCATATATGTTGAGAATACTTGAAGCAATGACAAGACTGAAAAAACAACTCTTAATGTGATGAGAATAGTCAAGACCAGAAAGGCTCACTCGAGAAAAATCATCATGAGAAAGGTGAACATGAGAAGAGTCGTGATGAGAATGTCCATCATGAGAAGAGTCATCATGAGAAGAGTCAATATAAGAAGAGTCGTGAGAAGAGTCAAGTTGAGAAGAGCCGTGTTGAGCATCATCAACATGAGAAGTATCAACTTGAGTAGCATCAACTTGAGAAGACTCAAGATATGAGAAGAGCTAAAGCAGAGAAGGGTGGTGACAGCAGTGAAACTGTTGTCTTCTGCAGAAGTGCAGAAACACAACTGTCTTGGAGAAAAAATCACTCCAACGACTATAAACTTTTTTCAACGACTCTAAATCATGGACCAACGGTTATTACTCATATATTAGGCTATAAATAATGTCTTGGATCATCGCTGAAATGGTGTGAGAGTACATTGAGCTCAAATCTTTCAATCTTCTCAAAGTGTCAAGCCTTCTCTCAACCATACTCAACTACACCAAAACCTTAGGGATTCATTTCATTTCTGAGTATGTGTCTTAGTTTGTATTCATGATTCTGTTGAACCTCCTCTTGTAAAAACCACGTTCTTGTAATCCCATCAAAACCCAAACACTAAAATGTATAACCTGTAGAACCTTCTCATGTAGCATGTGTTGCTATGGTTAATGATAATTTTGTTAGAAGCTACCTTAAAGATCAGAAGGATTGTATTAGGTGTGAAATAGTAGGTAGAACTGTGTTAAGAAAACTTCGAGTAAAAAAAAAACTATGTTAAGAAAACTACCATAAGAACTTTAAGGTTAGGTTGGTGGTAAAGTTGTAACTGTTTGGGAAATAGTGGAAATACTCACTGGGTGTGAAGAGTGGATGTAGCTCTTGGTTTTGGGTGAACCATTATACATTATTGTGTCATTTACTGCTTTCCTTTATTTGTTATTTAACTGTCATTCAAACTCTCTATTCAGAGAAGGTTTTAGAAAACAGAGAAGACTAGTCTACTAACTAGGGATGGCAAAACGGACTTAGCCCGCCGGGCCGGCCAGCTAGTCCGCCAAAAAATTGTGGGTTGGGTTGGTGATTTCACCCCGCCAACCCGTTGTGGCCCGCCCCGCCTAACCCGCCAATTCGGCGGGCCACAAGCGGGGCGGGCCGGCCCGCCAACTTTATTATTATTATTATTATTATTATTATTATTATTATTATTATTATTATTATTATTATTATTTTCCTTGTTTTTATCTATTTCAAAATATTTTTTAATGTTTTTTTGGTGGGTTTGGGCGGGCTAACCTGCTAACCCGCCTATTTTAAGCCCCAAAAGTATGCTTTAAATACATGTTTTATTTGTTAGTTTTGATGGCGGGCTAGTCCACCGGTCCGCCAACCCGCCAAGGGGCGGGGCGGGCTCAAGTTCTCAACCCAATATCTTTTGGCGGGCCGGCCTGCCCAGCCTATTTTTTGGCGGGCTCACGGCTTGGCCGGCCGGCCCATTTTTCCATCCCTACTACTAACCATTCTCAGCACTTCACAGTTTTTCTAAAACACGGTTTTACAACCCTTCTCATATACTTCAAAGTAGTAAATATCAAAGTAACAATATTAAGTATTTCACACTTAAAATAGTATTTTTCAAACACTCCTTTCCACCTAAAAAAGTTTTTGAAAATCACTCCAGTCACTGTGCTGCTATATATTTTGAGAGGATAGAAACAACTGACCCTTCTCAACTCACCAATATAGTTGAGAAGACAGTTTCATCTGACTCTTCCTTACTGACCCATTATGCCAAACAAAGTGCGTCAAGCCATAACTAAACTTTGTTTCTTCTTTAAGGCGATTTGTAGTAGAGTGATTGACCCTGGAAAGTTGCCAGCTCTGCAAAGATCAATTACTATCACTTTATGTGAGCTTGAGATGTTTTTTCCACCATCATTTTTTGACATAATGATTCATTTAATAGTTCATCTGGTTAGAGAGACACAATTGTGTGGCCCATGTTACATGAGATGGATGTACTCGTTTGAGCGATACATGAAGATATTGAAAGGATATGTTAAAAACTGATCACGACTCGAGGGTTGCATTGCTGAGCGCAACCTAGTTGAAGAAGCTATTGAGTTCTCCACCGGCTATCTATCTAGTGTTGAATATTCTGTTGGGCTGCCAAGGGTGCATCACAAAGGAAGCGTTGGTAATGGGATGACAGGAAGGAAAATAGTGATGGTATCCAGGAAAGAACTAGAGCAAGCACACTTATATGTTCCGCACAATGATAGTCAGGTTGATTCATATGTTGCCAAACACATGGAGATTCTTAAAAGTGATCACCCAGCTAAGAGTCAAGTCTGGTTTAAAAAAGAACACAATCAGAGTTTCATACTGTGGCTAAAAGATCATATTGATATTGAGTTTGTTTCGAATCCTACCTCGATTTCAGAAAGATTGAGATGGTTAGCAAAAACTCCAAATATACATGTTTTCTCTTACACTAGTTATCTACAAAACGGGTACACGTTCTATACAAAATCCCATGATGATCAGAGTAAAATGCAAAATATTGGGGTGACTCTTGTAGCTGAATCTATGCATACATCAAGTGCCAAAGACAGAAATCTCATTTACGCGAATATGTCATACTTCGGTGTCATTGAACACATATGGGAGTTGGATTACAATATGTTTTGGGAGCCTGTGTTCCAATGTAATTGGGTTGACAATAATAATGGTGTACAGATGGATGACTTGGGTTTCATGCGGGTGAATTTCAACAAGTTAGGGTATAAGGATGAACCTTTTATTTTAGCCTCGCAAGCCCAACAAGTGTTTTATGTCACTGATCCAGCTGATATCGGGTGCATTGTTTTATTGACAAACAAAAAATTATTGCTGAATGACATTGGTGATCAAGCATACGAAGATGTTGATATTGAGGATGACCCTTTCTTCGGGACATCAATAATAGGGGAAAGTACTTCTAAAGAGGATATTTTGTATGTTAGAAAGGATCATAACGATGGAATTACGTTTCGTCGAAAACAAAGTACCAAGAAGCAAAAAGAAAAATATCATACAAATAAACAAGTAGCTAGTAACATTCAATTTTTTTGTAGGCAACATTGGATATTGTTGGTAGTTGATCCTAAAAGAAATAGAATTTTCGATTTGAATTCGTGTCATGGTCATTATACCAACCACCCCAAGATGAAAGAAATGTTTGAAAGGTGTGTATTTAGTTACATCGCATATTTCATCATTTAAATTATGTATGTATTTCGATTAATTAATATAGTTATATGTATGATGTTTTAGTTGTTTGACAACTTATTGGGGATTGAATGAGGCCAGTGCTAGAGATGGGAATGTGAACAATAAAACAAAATGGATAATAATAAAGGTAAGTTTATAATCAATATTCTTATCCATGTAATTTATCGCATTTTAATAATTATTTGTTATTTTGATTTCTAGTGTCTCAGACAACTAAACAATGATGATTGTGGGTACTACGTTATGAAATTTATGAAGGACATAATCACTCACAACCAAATGAAAATTCCAGTAGATGTATGTAATTTATATAGTTTGTTTTTTGACAAGTAATTCCACATCTAGCATTTAACCACCTAATTCTAAGATTATTTTATTTTATTTTATTTTATTTTATTTTATTTTTGCAGTATTTTCTAGAAAACGCGCATGGAGCTCCATTTTCTGATGATCAACTTACTGAGATCAAGGGAGAGTGGTGTCATCATGTTGCCAATTTGATTAATGAAAATCGAAATTCATGTAATTTTGGTTAGCTTGTTTTTTGTTCCTCACATTGGATGTCATGTCATTTTGTTGTCTATGTTGACATTCAAAATTTGGTTAATAATTTATGTAATTTTTTTTGGTACTTTGTTGATATGTATATATATATATATGTATGTATATTAGATGGATTTATAAGTTTGTTAGTTGGAATTTGATTTGCAATTGGTTAGTTGATTTGAAATTTGGTTCATATTGGTTGTTGAGTTGATATTGGTTGATGAAAATGAGAGTGGGATGTGCTGCAAAATATTGGACATACCAGAAACAGAAAAAAATATTTAAAAAAAAACATAGAATCAGGGGCGCTTGCAGTTAGAAGCACCCCTGTTGGTCTTAGCGCACTTGACAATCAGGGGTGCTTACAGTTAGAAGCGCCCCTTCTAACTGCAAGCACCCCTGATTGTCAAGTGCACTAAGACCAACAGGGGTGCTTGTTACTGCGAGCGCCCTTGATTGTCAGAGACGCTAAGACCAATAGGGGCGCTTTTTTTGCGAGCGCTCCTGTTTCTTTATAACTAGGGGCGCTTGTTGTGCGCTCCTGTAGAAGGGTTGGCAACAGGAGTGCCAGATTTAGGGGCGCCCGAAAGCGCCCCCAATGGATAAAAATAAAGCGCCCCTAATGGCTTTTTCTGTTGTAGTGAAAAATATGTTTCTTCAAAATTGTAGTGAATAAGAAATTCTTTTATAGGTACACACCTAACATTTAATGTTTTCAAACAACAAATCAAATTAATTACAATTGATAAGTTTAAATTATACTTCCTCCCGTCCAAAATATAAGAGAGAAAAAACACAATATTACACAAACCAATGAATGATATTGAAGTCAACTATTATCATTTAATAAGGCTAAAAGTTTATCTTCTTCCCAAGATTGCTTTTTTCATGATGATTTACACTCCTAATTAATGACAACATTATTAACTATACCACTTAAATAGGGGTAAATTTGGGATTGATCATTTAATACACCTTAAAAATTGTGTTTATTTCTTATATTGTGGACCATCAAAACTCACTTTTTTTCTCTTATATTGTGGACTGGAGGGAGTATTTTTTTTGTCTTTCAATTCTCTCTCCCTCTAAACCTAAAGTTACATTTTCTCTTTCCACATAATTGATGTATCATTTAGTAATTTACTTGATTTCTATTAAATAATAAAACTATGTTAGACCAGTAAAAAAAATAAAACTGTGTTAGAAAAAATTACAAGCTGAAAAGAAATTATTAATTTTTATTGTTTATACGGTCTTTCAATACATCCTCCTTCATTACAAATTCCATAAATTTAAAATTTGTTTTTTTAACAAAGTACTTTTAAACATTAAATAAATTCTACGACACATATTTATTTTCTATTTTAGTGTTAATAATGAAATCAACAATTATAAATTGACATTTCCTAAATAAGTTATAAATGTGTAAAAATAACAAAGTAATATTTAGAGAGAGAGAATAATTTTTTTTGGTAAATCAAGGTATCCTTCACACGGAACGGTAGAGACTAATCCTTCGAGGTAAATGAGATCAATTTAAGGGGTTGACATCTCCCAATAAAGAGAATAATTTATTTTTATTAATTGTAATAATTTGATTGGTTGTTTCTAAGCATTGAGTACTAAAATACCTCCCCTTATTTGTCTTGAGATAATTAAAGTCAAGATAAAAGAGTCCGGGGACAATTAATCCATACTTTGAGACTCTAAAAGACTCAATTAATATAAAAAGTATATTTAAAAAAAATGATGAGTTGTGCATTGGATTTTTAAAAATACCATTATTTTGTAACAAAAATAAAAGGCCCAAAAACCCTAAGTTTGGGAACGAAAACTTTCTTAAAGATCTTATTTATAGAGTTAAAGCCTCATAGTACTTTCACATCATCATGCCAATTTATTAGTGTACCGTGTCGATTATACAAATGATTTGATAATGTGGTTCGACCAATCACATTAATGGAGGAGCACCTTCTCTTTACGGGCTATATGTTCTCAAAGGATTACTAGACAGGTGCCCGTGCTCCGCACGGGATGGTCACCTAAAAAAAGGAAATAGGATGCATCTCACAATATGTAATAAATGGTACGCAACAATATAACGGAAAAGAAAATTATTCTATAGTTCGACATATTGATCATGGTCAGTTATTTTACCACTAAAGAATATGAATCTACGGTGATAATTTTCAGGAAAACATGGGAAAAATGAACATCCATATACATCATGGACATTAACGGTTTACATTATGGTCAGTTATTTTGTCTTGTATGATAAGCTTGATCTATAATTTCAAAAGCATAGTGTATTATAACTCTATGTCTTTTCTTGCGGTGAACTTTTTTTTTAAAACTTCAACTCTATATATGCTGAATCGTTAAAACAATGGAAGATTCATGCACCGTGCGAAGAAATAGTTTTCATAAATCAATAAATCTAATTGTAATAATCTATAATCTATTTTATAGGGTTTTTAAGGATTGAGTCTTATAATTCATCGAATAAAAAAGTAAAATAAGAAAGGGGTTTATATTATATTGTATGATGATACATTTTTAAGAATATAGTGGTTATATTCTTGACAGGTGCTTATGCCATTACTTGAATGCAAGTTTTTACGCTTATTTTAACACAAAGCCTATGAATACCACTATTTCCAAATTTGCTCCATTTTAGTTTTCATAAAATTATGTGTTGATTTCTTGCCAAAATAAGAAGATGTGCATCTTATGTGTCTACAAATGATAAAAAAGACTCTATTAGTGTACACTCTATATAACGTGACGATGTATTTACCATCCGACCTGTATTTACATAATTAGTGTACTTGAATAGTATTTTATTAATAAGTCGGAATGATTACAATCAAGTCGGATAGGCTTTTGTCTATCACAATAATGATGTGTTTGTGTCTATGTCTGAATGACCATCTCTGTTCTCGCTTGTTCTATTTATAGCCGGGCTCTTGCTCAACTGCCGGGGTGGTTTTTCTTCTGGCTTATCATCGTTGCCGTCCTTCACCTCTGCTTCTCTCTTGCTGATGTCGTGTTGATCTTATCCGATCTGTTTAGTCATTTCGCCGGGTATACGTGGTACGTCTTACAGGTCATACATTCGTTTGGTCCGTGACTCATCAAGCCGAGACCATGTGGCATGCTCTAGGAGCCTTGGTCGGCTTGGACGGTTCAATTAGTAAAGAAATTGGCGCACGACCCCAATCTTTGTAATATATCCTCCGCTTTGGGGATAATAAGGTCATGTTTAATGAAACCCTCAAGAGAAGAAATAACCCAAAAACAACTCGGCCAGTACCTTGACTTATTAAAAAAACAGAGTATAAAAGCACCACATTATGATCAACTATTCATCTAAAAACACATCAAATGAAAGGCAGCGACAATAAGGTCGTCGAAGCTTCTTCGTTATGTGTATTGGGTAGCTTGCGTCGGGGAGAAGGTCCCAGAGCTTGAGCGTCGAATTGAGGAGCTCGGCAGCGAATTGGCATATGCAGCCTGGGATGAGGCAGTTCGCTTCAAGCAAATGTGTGCTCTACAGGCGGTAGGACTGGCGGTAAGAGCCTTCAAGAACGTCGTCTCTCAGATGGCTCTGATCTATCCCGACCTCGTCCTCGACCTGGTGCAACCATTGCATGAGATGCGTGAGGGGAAGATCATCAAGGTGAGTTATTGTAGAAGTCATCGTGGAAGCTAACGCACGGGTTGTGTTTATGTGGGTTGAAATTTTATGTGCATCGGACATTGTAAGGGAGTGCAGGAATTGAGGTGAAAATGGGGTTGATAAGTATAGGACAATAGTTTAATAAAAAAAGGTGCACTATGATCATGTGATATATGTCATCCTATAAATTAATGTGCTCTATAGGAATTTGAGATGAAGATGAAATAATAAAAAAAGAGACTAAAACGCAATTAGTATGATCATGTGCTTTTGAATAGTATTTCTTCCTAAGATGACATTCTTGATGATGCAAGGCTTTTGCATGACACTCTTGATGATGCATCAAAAGAAGGATAAATAAATAAATAAATAAAATAATAATACTTGTTTTGGAAATAAATTATTAGGGAGTGAAGTCTTCCCCTATAACACCTAGATCTTTAGATAAGTCTAAGAAAATAAGTCTGCGCACAACTAAATGGTAAGGAGTTTAAAAAAACAACGTTACTATTTGGTACGATAAGAATCGTACGAAAGTTACTTTGTTAACCTCGGGCCTGAATCACACAACACCAGTCGGGCTTGTCATTTAACGTTTCTAACATTTTGTCTTCGTACTTTTAAGTACCATCTTTAAGAAAACATCGCTACTATTTGGTACGATAAGAATCGTACGAAAGTTACTTTATTAACCTCGGGCCTGAAGCACACAACACCAATCGGGCTTGTCATTTAACGTTTCTGCTTTTCGTCTTCGCACTTTTAAGTATTATCCTTAAGAAAACAGCGCTACTATTTGGAACGATAAGAATCAAACGAAAATTACTTTGTTAACTTCGGCCCGGAATCACACAACAGCAGTCAGGCTTGTTGTTTAATATTTCAGACATTAGTTCTTCGTACTTTTAAATGCTTGCCATTATATATACTTGGAGGAAAGGTTAACAAATATTAGTTAATTTATAATAGTTAATTATTCTTTCTTGACTCAATTAGGAAGTGTAACACCCCGGTATTTTTATCAACTAAAAACACCCGAGTGCACCAAACCTAAAACATCAGAGATAATATTTCCTGCTCAGACACTGAATACCACCATAATTTTTTTTTTTGCTGAAATATAACATAACCGTCTTATACACAATTAAGACCATACGGTACTCAAACCATAAACTGTCAGCAACTATGGTAGTCAGAGTCATACAAGAAAGCGGAATGAAAGATAAACATAACACTAATGCCATAGTGCAGTGATACATAGACAACAGAAGGAAAATAAACTTGAACATAAAGCTAAGTCATCATCTATCTCCCGGGGCCACCAACCCGTGCCTCTGAGGTTTCTTCTGTCCATGTTTCTCTGTAAAACAACAACATTTAAACAGTGAGATACAATCTCAGTGAGTTCTACCGCGACCTCTACTAACACTCTCGGTCCATTTAAAACATTTTTAAGATTTGACTCAACACCGACCGCAATCCACTTGCTAATCCCGGTGAACCATATAATAAGGCTTCGACCTAGTAAGACACCGACTGCAATCCACTTGCGTTTCCCGATGAACTAGCATCCTAGGCCTTTCTACGTACCACCAGCCGCAATCCACTTGCATCTTCTGGTGAACGTAGTACAATAACTTTTAACACAACACCGGCCGCAATCTCCTTGCATCTTCCGGCGAACCCCATAACCAATAGTGTTTCCTAATGGCCCGGAGCCTAGGGTAAGGGTTCCTGACTACCCCGCCTAGTATGTCAACATGGGTCGTCACCCAAACTCGATATAATATATATATCTACAATAATATGAACTCAAGGTTCATTTACCTCAAACCAATAATTGAACATTATAAGTTAAGTCCACATTCACTCTCGCATACTAATTCGTCACTTTTCAACACAATTTACGACTCCAAAAACAGTTCATTTTACCTTAAAAATAGATTATTCAGTTAGGCCTCTGAATAAGCTTTCCAACGCATCTTTGAACACCTCAATCGGGTTCCGGAATCAAAAGATATCGCGAAAACAAAATCAGTGAAAACTGTTAAAAATCTGAAAACCGTCGCGACGCGAAAGGATGCTGTCGCGATGCGAAAAGAGTCAGAAACATTTGCGTTGCCAAAAATGCACTTGGTCGCGACGCGATGCCCTGCGGGTCGCGACGCGATGGGGGTCTGTCTGGTGCAGATTTTGCGATTTTCGCGAAATCCGCTATTCCGCTCAATTCCAATTCTCGTTCCGATCGAAAACAGATCAAACAACTAATACAATAGACCCAATACAAACCACACAATCAATCAATCCAATCAAAAACGTAATTTAAACGGATTTTATCCAAAGCGCTATTTTTCGAAATAACGGTTTTTGACTCAAAATTTCTCGGAACCAATCGACGCACAAATTATACCAAAACGGAATAAACCTAAGCGTGAGTAAAACTCACCCTTGAAGCGAGAGCTGATATCGAACCGAATTTGCCGAGACTTGAAAACTCTTGTACGGAACCCTACTTCACCAAACCGCTCCAAACTTCGATTCGAACTTCACAACGCGATCAATCCGCTCCTAGCTTCGATCCTAAACATAACCCAATCATGAACACAACCTATCAATCCATGATTTCAACAAATTTTCCCCACAAACCCTAAATTTTCGAAGTCAAAAAGCAAGGGGAAAAATGGAGGGGAATCTTACCAAAGTCTTGGGTTATGATGAGGGAGAAGAGATGATGAAGATGGTGAAGTTTGAGGGCTTGGGGGTGGGAGCTTCTTCTTCTTCCCTTCTTCCTTCTTTCTTTTCTCCTCTTCTCTTCTTTTCTTTCTCCTCTGCGTTTTCTTTCTTTCCTTTCCTTCTTTCTTTTATTCTTTTCTTTCTTTCCTTTCAATTAAGTGGTAATATGGTCAAATGACCATATTGCCCTTAATCTCTTATTTCTTGCTATCCGTTTAGTGATCCTGCGACGACCGAATAATTACCTTAGCACTCAATAGTTTTACTAATCAAGCACTAAATTAATCCAATTGGGTTAACATCCAGATGATTCGCCTAATTATTTTGAGGATGTTACATTCTCCCCTACTTAAAAGAATTTTGTCCTCAAAATTAAACACAACGTACCTCAAGAAAACAAGTACGGATACCGAGTCCGCATATTGTCCTCCAACTCCCAAGTAGCTTCCTCGACAGAAAAACCATCCCAAACCACTTTGACAATGGGAATTGACTTCGTTCGTAGCGTCCTCTCGCCATGATGTAATTTGGATGAGGTTGGAAGGACAAGTCCGGTCGAAGGTCAATCGTTTCAAAATCTAACGGTTGACTTGGATCGGGAATGTACTTCCTCAACTGTGACACATAGAATACATCATGTAGATTTGCCAATGGTGGAGGCAAAGCAATACGGTATGCAAGAGGCCCTACTCGCTCGATAATCTGGAAGGGTCCAATATACCGAGGACTGATTTTCTTCACCCGTAATGCCCTACCTGTGCCAATTGTTGGTGACAATCTCAAAAACACATGATCACCCGACTCAAACTCTAACGGCCTTCTCCTTTTGTCGGCATAGCTCTTTTGCCTACTTTGAGCAACTTTCATTCTCTCCCTGATCTAGCGGATCTTTTCAGTAGTGTCATCAATCATCTCTGGTCCTAACAATCGGGTCTCACCGACTTCCCACCAACACAATGGAGTTCTACATTTCCTACCATACAAGGCTTCAAAAGGTGCCATTCCGATACTGGAATGATAACTGTTGTTGTAAGAGAATTCCACCAATGGAAGATGATCCTCCCATTTCTTCCCGTTATCAAGTACCGAAGCTCTAAGAATATCCTCTAATGTCTGGATAGTTCTCTCGGTCTGACCATCGGTCTGCGGGTGATAAGCGGTACTAAGAAGTACTTTAGTCCCCATTGCTTCATTGAGAGCTTTCCAAAATCGAGAAGTGAATTTCGGATCTCGATCCGACACTATACTGGTAGGAACCCCATGTAACTTTACTATGTTCTTCAAATACACCTCAGCTAACTTGGATACTTTACTGCTCGAACGAACTGGAATAAAATGAGCTGATTTGGTTAACTGATCCACAACTACCCAAATGGAGTCGTTACCGGCTTGGGACCTTGGCAACGCCATTACAAAATCCATAGAAATGTCTTCCCACTTCCACACTGGCACGTCTGGTGGTCGTAACAGACCAGCAGGCTTCTGATGTTCTATCTTAACTCTTTGGCAAGTTAAGCATTGAGATACGACTTCGGCAATCTCTAACTTCATCCCATGCCACCAATACATCTGCTTTAAATTTCTATACATCTTGGTGGATCCAGGATGTACGAAAAATAAACTTCGGTGTGCTTCCTCTAGTACTTGCTTTTTAATATCTTCATTATCAGGCACACAGATCCTACCGTTGAAACGAATAACTCCATCACTATCTTCGGTAAAGTCTGGCAGCACTTTTTGTGATTGTAGCTTCACATCAATTTCCTATGCTAAGCGAATAGAATCCCTTAATGAACTAGAGATCCTTATATGGCTCAACACTATCCGGTTCTTCCTTGATCTTGCATTCAAATTTAAGTCTCTAAAGGACTCCAACAATTTCATTTCATGCATCATAAACTATGCTATGTGAATGGATTTCCTACTTAGTGCTTCAGTTACAACATTAGCCTTTCCCGGATGATACTTCAATTCGAAGTCATAATCCTTCAGAAATTCCACCCATCGCCTCTGTCTGTTATTCAACTCCTTCTGATCAAACAAATATTTCAAACTTTTGTGATCACTAAAGACTTCGAAACGAGACCCATAAAGGTAATGTCTCCAAATCTTCAGTGCGTACACAATAGCTGCCAACTCCAAATCATGATTCGGATAATTCTCTTCATGAGTCTTCAACTGTCTGGACGCATAAGCTACAACTTGTTGGTTCTGCATTAGAACACACCCCAAACCCTTCCCAGAAGCATCGCTGAAAATTTGGAATTCCAAAGACGGGTCTGGAAGAATTAGGATTGGGGCAGAAGTCAACCTAACTTTCAACTCTTGGAAACATTCCTCACAATCGGCATTCCATATAAACGGTTGGGCCTTACGAGTTAACCGAGTAAGTGGAAGAACCAATTGTGAAAAACGTTGAATAAACCTCCTGTAGTAACCAGCTAGACCCAGGAAACTTCTTATTTTAGTGACTGATGTTGGTCGTTCCCAATTCAACACCGCTTCTACCTTACTGGGATCCACCGCAACTCCCGATTGGGAAATCACGTGTCACAAAAACTTCACTTCCGGCATCCAGAAGTCACACTTCGACGGCTTGGCATACAATTTTTTTTCTCGGAGTACGTTCAGAACAATGCGGAGATGTTGGACATGCTCCTCTATGGTCTTAGAATACACCAAGATATCATCAATGAATACTACAACAAATTGATCCAGGCAAGTGTGGAAAACTCGGTTCATGTAATCCATGAATACGGCTGGAGCATTAGTCAAACCGAAGGGCATTACTACGAACTCGTACGTAATGTCCATACCTCGTACGGAAGACTGTCTTCGGAATATCTAAGGCTCGTACCTTTATTTGATGATAGCCCGACCTCAGATCAATTTTTGAAAATACCACGGCACCGCGAAGTTGATCAAGTAAGTCGTCTATCCTTGGTAGGGGATATTTATTCTTGATCGTCACTTTGTTGAGTTGACGGTAGTCAATACCCAATCTCATGCTCCCGTCCTTCTTCTTGACTAGTAACACCGGAGCACCCCATGGAGAGGCACTCGGTCGGATAAACCTCTTCGATATTAACTCTTCAAGTTGAGACTTCAATTCCTTCAATTCTAAAGGAGACATTCTATAAGGAGCAATAGATATCGATCCTATACCAGGAATCAATTCTATTGAAAATTCTACCTCTCGGTCAGGAGGTAAGGATGAGACTTCTTCTGGAAAGACATCTAGAAATTCATTTACTACTTGGACAGATGACAAATCCAAACCCGTTTCAGTAGATGCAGACAACATAATAAGAATAGCTTCCGCACCTTGGAATAATGACTGGCTTGCTTCGGTGCAAGAGATCGTTGCTTCAGAATCTTCCTGTGTCAATCCTACGGATTCGGAGGCGAAGCTAATTGTTCGATCAGCACAGTTGATTGTTACATGATTTTCAGTCATCCAATTCATACCCAGAACAATATCCATACTTCTCATAGGCAAGCAAATAAATTTCACAACAAATTGTCTGTCCCCTATGACAAGTAGGCAATTTTCGCACAATGATTGGGTCTGGACACGACCCTTGGCAGCAGTTAAAATAGTTATCGGTTCGGATAGCTCAGATACTGCTAGTCCCAACCGATCCACACACGCTTGTGATATAAAACAGTGAGTTGCACCGGAATCATATAAAATATTGACTGAGTTATTAAAAAGAGATCCCGTACCCCTCAGAAGGTTATCAGTAGGTGTGATGGTCCGTGCATCCAAAGTGTTGATTCGCCCTTGCCTCGGCGCATTCGGTGCTCCTTGAAATCTCCTCCTTGACGGGAACTTATCAGCATAGTGGCCCTCTTCATTACAATGATAGCACCGATTAGATTTTTGCCAACAATCACCTGGATGATATCTTCCACATGTGCTACACTTGTGGGGCTTTGACGGTTCATGGGATTGCACCTGCTTCCCTTTATAATTACTTCCTTTAAAAGGCCTGTATGGAGTAGACGATTCAGCAACCTTTTTCTTACCCTTCCAATAGTCCTTCCTTTCAGCATATATTTTCCTTAAATCCTCCTTAGCAACATATGCTTGTTGCACTAAGGCAGGATAATTCACCGAAGTGTAAGAACTGAGTCCTTGACTTATATCAGCGCGAAGACCTTCCTTGAACATTTGCATCTTCCACGTATCATTTGGGGCATAGCTCCCCAACTCATAGAACTGAGACAGTCCTTCAAATTTTGCAGCATATTCTGCATCATCTTCTAATTCTCAATGACATTTTGCATCCATTCGAAATGTGGATCAACGGGAGGAGGAACGCCTCTACCTCTTCTGGCCATGATTCTGCGAAATATGCACAAAGTATTAAGTTGATCAAGCTCAATGTCTAATAGCATACTAAGAAAATCACGACTGGAGAAAGCAAAGACCCTAAAAGCTAAGTCCGACTAGGTCGAACCGCTCTGATACCAACTATAACACCCCGGTATTTTTATCAACTAAAAACACCCGAGTGCACCAAACCTAAAACATCAGAGATAATATTTCCTGCTCAGACACTGAATACCACCATAAAATGTTTTTTTGCTGAAATATAACATAACCGTCTTATACACAATTAAGACCATACGGTACTCAAACCATAAACTGTCAGCAACTATGGTAGTCAGAGTCATACAAGAAAGCGGAATGAAAGATAAACATAACACTAATGCCATAGTGCAGTGATACATAGACAACAGAAGGAAAATAAACTTGAACATAAAGCTAAGTCATCATCCTTCTCCCGGGGCCACCTACCCGTGCCTCTGAGGTTTCTTCTGTCCCTGTTTCTCTGTAAAACAACAACATTTAAACAGTGATATACAATCTCAGTGAGTTCTACCGCGACCCCTACTAACACTCTCGGCCCATTTAAAACATTTTTAAGATTTGACTCAACACCGACCGCAATCCACTTGCTAATCCCGGTGAACCATATAATAAGGCTTCGACCTATTAAGACACCGACTGCAATCCACTTGTGTTTCCCGATGAACTAGCATCCTAGGCCTTTCTACGTACCACCAGCCGCAATCCACTTGCATCTTCTGGTGAACGTAGTACAATAACTTTTAACACAACACCGGCCGCAATCTCCTTGCATCTTCCGGCTAACCCCATAACCAATAGTGTTTCCTAATGGCCCGGAGCCTAGGGTAAGGGTTCATGACTACCCCGCCTAGTATGTCAACATGGGTCGTCACCCAAACTCGATATAATATATATATATATATATATATATATATATATATATCTACAATAATATGAACTCAAGGTTCATTTACCTCAAACCAATAATTGAACATTACAAGTTAAATCCACAGTCACTCTCGCATACTAATTCGTCACTTTTCAACACAATTTTCGACTCCAAAAACAGTTCATTTTACCTTAAAAATAGATTATTCAGTTAGGCCTCTGAATAAGCTTTCCAACGCATCTTAGAACACCTCAATCGGGTTCCGAAATCAAAAGATATCGCGAAAACAAAATCAGTGAAAAACTGTTGAAAATCTGCAAACCGTCGCGACGCGAAAGGATGCTGTCGTGACGTGAAAAGTGTCAGAAACATTTGCGTTGCCAAAAATGCACTTGGTCGCAACGCGATGCCCTGCGGGTCGCGACGCGATGGGGGTCTGTCTGGTGCAGATTTTGCGATTTTCGCGAAATCCGCTATTCCGCTCAATTCCGATTCTCGTTCCGATCGAAAACAGATCAAACAACTAATACAATAGACCCAATACAAACCACACAATCAATCAATCCAATCAAAAACGTAATTTAAACGGATTTTATCCAAAGCGCTATTTTTCGAAATAACGGTTTTTGACTCAAAATTTTTCGGAACCAATCGACGCACAAATTATACCAAAACGGAATAAACCTAAGCGTGAGTAAAACTCACCCTTGAAGCGAGAGCCGATATCGAACCGAATTTGCCGAGACTTGAAAACTCTCGTACGGAACCCTATTTCACCAAACCGCTTCAAACTTCGATTCGAACTTCACAACGCGATCAATCCGCTCCTAGCTTCGATCCTAAACATAACCCAATCATCAACACAACCTATCAATCCATGATTTCAACAAATTTTCCCCACAAACCCTCAATTTTCGAAGTCAAAAAGCAAGGGGAAAAATGGAGGGGAATCTTACCAAACTCTTGGGTTATGATGAGGGAGAAGAGATGATGAAGATTGTGAAGTTTTAGGGCTTGGGGGTGGGAGCTTCTTCTTCTTCCCTTCTTTCTTCTTTCTTCTTTCTTCTTTCTTCTTTCTTCTTTCTTTTCTCCTATTCTCTTCTTTTCTTTCTCCTCTGCGTTTTCTTTCTTTCCTTTCCTTCTTTCTTTTATTCTTTTCTTTCTTTCCTTTCAATTAAGTGGTAATATGGTCAAATGACCATATTGCCCTTAATCTCTTATTTCTTGTTATCGGTTTAGCGATCCTGCGACGACCGAATAATTACCTTAGCACTCAAAATTTTTACTAATCAAGCACTAAATTAATCCAATTGGGTTAACATCCAAATGATTCGCATAATTATTTTGAGGATGTTACAGGAAGTATTGGTATACATGAGCACATCCACCGTGAGACATAAGTTGGAAATATATAAGTTATTTTTGAAATGAACATAAAAACTTTGCAGCCTTTTAATAGAAATATAAAATAATTAGTATGGAATTTTTAAAGTTCAAACTAATATTGGGATTTCAGTATATATAATAAACATATTAGTATGAAATTTTTAAAATTGAAACTAATATTGGGATTTTAATATGTTAAATAAATTTATAATGTATAAATTTTTAATTTATAAAAGTTTTTTTTTTTGTAGATGCTAACTCAATCCTAGGTCATAACATGGAATGATAGTATTATAATTTATAATATTATTATTGAATATATAATATATAATATACAAATTTATAATATATAACAATCACTTTTTTATTGATCCATGACACAACCATAGGTCATAACATTTTTATTATAATATTTAATTTCTAAAGTATAAGAGTTTAAATTTGTAATGTATAATATTTTTTATTTAGATAGATGACACAATCCAAAGTCATAACATGGGACTATAATATTATAAATAAATTTATAATGTACAAATTTATAAGATATAAGAGCTATTTTTTTATAGAACCATGACACCACCCTAGGTCATAAATATTGCATTATAATAATTATTGCTAAAATGATCTATAAGTTCATAATGTATAAGATTTTTTTTAGATGGATGACACAATCCTACATCACAATATGGGACTCTATCATTATCATTAATAAATGTATAATATACAAGTTTATAATAAATAAGAGTTATTTTTTTGTAGAACCATGACACAACCCTAGGTCATAAACACTGGATCATAATAATTATTTGTTAAAATGCTCTATAAATATGTGACTTATAAGAATTTAAATTGCAGTGTATTAGTAATTTTTTTATTAATAAATCATTAATTAGTAATAAATGTAGAATATACAAAATAGGGTGGATCGCCTTATGTTTTTTATTTTTTTGACAACAAACCTTATGTTTTTTATTGAGTCATATAAAAAAATTTTCCCTCTCCCATTTAAAAAAATTAGATTTTTTTTTATATTTTTCTACAGCAATAATAATTATTATTATTAAATGGATTATATTATCCAAATCAACCATACTCATTAGTTGAACAACGAATAGGCATTTAAAATTATTTTTACAATTAAGGATGAATCACCCTATGTCATAATTTTGGAATTCTTTTTAAGCAAAATTGTGGGACACATTGTTTGTAAAGTATAAAATTAAATTTTTATGTTTTAATTTTCACAATGACATGGGCATATGTCATTATTATGAAGTTTTATTTTTTTTTATAACCATACTACATAAAACTTTACTTTTTATGGATATATTAGAGAAAATCACATGCCATTCTAACTTTTCAAATTTAGGGGTATATGAATATGGATTATAATAAATACCCCTAGTTACTGGTAAAATAATTTTTTTTTGACCAAATGGTAAAATAAGTTTTGTGACCTAATATATTTGGATTATAAGAACATAATTATTAAAGTAAATTAAGGGCGATGGCCTAAGTTATTTTTAAGTACTTTCTCCATAATATATTTGCTTTGTATAGAGAAACTCGCCCTTATTTTTAAGTAGTTTATTAGATTAGCTACTTAATTTATTTATGACCTTAAATTATAGTTTCTTATTTTACCAGTAAATTAATTGTATAACATCTTAATATTCTTAAAAATGCTTTTCCAAAATAGTACTAATCTCATCCATACACGGTGTCTAATAAATTCTCTTTAAAGTAATTTATTAAAAATATTTATTAACTATTATAATGACCTAGAGTTGTGTCATCCATCTAGAAAATAATTAATTATTTTTGTCATAAAAAAAGTAATTATTATACATTATTGCCTTTTACAGGATACATTTCACTAGTACAAAAATTGGAAAAGAATTGAAGATTTTAGGTCGGACCCCTAATTATCCGACTTAAAATGTGGACGCGGTGGCAATTTTGTAATTACAATGTAAAAAAGTATCTGATGCGCAGATATTTAAGTCGGATGAATACTTTGTCCGACGTTAAATGTCGAAGTTTTTTTTATCACTCTACGCAAAACACAACGCCTTGCTCTTTTTGATAAAACAAAAAACCCTTGCTCTTCTTCGCCCGTCCCTGGCTCTCGCACAACTCTCGCACAACCCTCGCTCTCTCCCCCAAACTCGCCTTCATCTTCCATGGCCCTCTCCTTTGGAATTAACCATCCACTACCAAAAATACGTCTTTCCTGTGGCAACTCAACCAGGAGAATTCTTAATTTTTTTCTTCTCTCCCTCTATTTTTCACTCCCTCCTTTTTCTTCTCCCGTCCCTTGCTCTCGCACCGCTCTCTCAAATCTCCCACCTTCCGTTTCATCTTTGTCGCCGGCATCTTCGTCAAACACATCCACGCCCTAGTGTGGTGAGTAATGCATTCAGGATCTGCTCGTTTTCCCTCTCTTTCTCGACGTCGACGACTTCAAGGTTCGTTTCTCAATTTTACAGTTTCGTTTCTTCAATTTCAATTTCGAAAATTAAATGAAATGAAATGAAAGTTTGTTTCAGTTGTTATGGAAATTTCTGGTTCGATGCATTGTTCGGAAACCTAGTGAACAAGCTTTTTCCATTTTTCAAATTTAAGGGTTTGGAATCGGATGGTGGTTGAGAAGCCTGAGTTCCGTATACAGGTTTCTTTGTCTTTGTTCAACGACAGTGGTCATGAGAAACTAAATTAGAGGTTAAGGTTTGTTGCATTTGTCCAAGGACTCTTGCAAGGAGTTGCTTGAGTTCCGTATACAGGTTTTTTAGTTTTTTTCTCACACATAGTTGTTAGTTATCTAAATTTTTCTGCCTAGAAAAGTGATCCATTTCCCTACAAGTGATTTTAAGTGATTCAAGTTATTTTAATTAAGCTTGCATGTTATTTTCTACAGATGAGGCAGCCTGAGCATATGATTGGGATTCTGAACTATTAGAATTGGCAAGAGAATATTTGAGATGAGAAAGGGAAATTGAATGATACAGAAAAACTAAATTTAAGAGACATGGCACATTATCTTCCATGGAAAGTGATCAGTTCTTTCTGAACTTGCTGATGGAACAGGACTATTGAATTGATGTTAATTCTATTTGCTAAGAATTCATTTACCTATCACTGCCTTCCAGATGATAAAACTTTGGCATTTGATGAAGCAAACCAGTTTTTAGGTATGTTCCTTTTTGTCCAATTAAAATTTATATATCTTTATCATTTCATTTGTTAAGGAACATTTTTAATTTGTAGTTGGTTTATAATACATTAGACATATACTTAGACATGCTATTGTAACATAAGCTAGTATCTTATTTTGTTTCTTATATGCTGTCAAGTTCCTTATAAGCTAGTACCTCAAGTTCCTCAGGTGAAAGCTCTCTCTCGCCTTCGTCCCTTTTGTATCTCCCTTGATCCCTTCGAAAACCTAGCCTTAATCAGTTTCTCAGTGGAAAGCTCTTTCGTTAGTTTCCTTCAATGTGCTTTGTTAACAGTTTCCTTAATCGTTTCCACGTTTTGTATGTTTTTCAGTTCTGAGAATTTGAATGATGAATGATCTTTTCTCTCAAATTGATTTTCTGTGCATACTGATTTCGGCAGTGTGTGTATGCTGACATGATAATTTGGATGGTTGAGCTAGATACTTCATGCATTGCATTGGTGGAGACTTTTTACCTAGTTTTAGTTAATTTGGATCAGAACACACTTTTTCTATGGGTATTAATACAATTATTATTGAGTTCACTATGCAGATTGCAAGCATATATAATAAAGATCCAGCAGCTACTATGACCTGATTAACCTCTTTATTAGTAAATTGTTGATTAATTTAAGAATCCTGAAGAAAAAAAATATTCTTATCCAGGGCCATATTGCATGTCAAAGAATGTTGAATTGCTTTTGATATTTGAGTTTGATTTGTTTCTATATGATCCAAGAGACCATATATTTAAATATCCTAAGATTGAGAGTGGGAAGTGTTGATGTTAGTTGCTTTTAGTGTTTAGATGTGATCATTTATTGATGAGTGTTTCTTGATGTTATTATAGTTATCATTTATTGAAAATGTGACCATTTTAGTGTATATTGGTAATTGGTTTCTTTTTGACTTCATTAAGACCCTTTCTATTTGAAATGTTGCTTTTCTGTGATGTGGAGTATACTGTACTTCTCAACCAACCCTAAGCAGTTAACAGTAATTTCTTAATATTCATGCCATCGCGTACTTGTTTAATCACAAATCAAGTTGTTTTTATAGTTATTGATTGAAATTTGATTAGTGATGGTGTCCTAAACTTAATTGATGTGCATAAGTGTAAACTTTCAAATTGTTTGAGATTTTTATTTTAGACTATCACCACATGGTATTCATTGTTTCCTTATATGAATTATGTCTTAACGAAACTAAGTTTTCTCTCATTGCTATATTGTTGCTTTTTCCTTTTTAATTTATTTTGTTTGTACATATAGACCGGTTGAGAAAGTAAGACACTTCCTAATTTTTGGTTTGTTTTTGGGCAGAGGATTAGCTAGAGCCAAGTCATCGCTTGATTTTGTCTCCACTTAAGCTATGCTTGATTTTTATCATCTTCTACCCAACATAACCATGTTCGTAGTTAACATTATCAACACTGATGGCCGACTCTTTGGCAGCATCAATTCATGCAGTGCAAGTCATGAACATCCATAAGACATTGATTCTAAAGACCCTTCGAGAAAGAGACGAATCAATTGCCAAAGACATTGATTTTGAAGACACTTTGAGAAAGAGACGAATCAATTTCCCAGGTGAGATGACTTTTATCACTCCTATTGGGGACCTATATTCTTTTTGGGGATGCTGTTGGTGCTATACTGTCGTGTCATTTCTAATTGAGAATGTGATTTGTTTGTTTGCTTGCTTGGGGTGTGTAATATTCAACCATGTTTAAATTGAAAGCCAATTAACCTTTTCCTTCTTTTTTTTCATCTCTGATATGTTTGAATATTAGCTAGGAGAGATCTACTGAGTGGAAACAAATTTCAAAGATGTTATAAAGCCATATATATATATATATATAGCCAAGTTCTTTGACTTTTTGTTCTCATGTATGAAACCTCATTCGTTTATATATTAAGTTGAAGCTTCCTTAAGACAATATTGCAAATTAATTTGTATTATTTTTTTAATTGATTTATAACTTTGGCAAGCATAAGCTAAGCTAGTTGATTAAATGCGTATATGCATATACGCATTCAAATAGAACAAGAGTTACTTTATCATTAGGCATATACGCATTTAATCAACTAGCTTAGCTTATGCTTGCCAAAGTTATAAATCAATTATTTTTATCAAAACAAGCCTGAAAACAAGCCTTCAGAAACAGCAGCTGCCTCTGAGGTCGATAACAGAAGTTACATTCCTTGCAAAAGGGAGACCTATGTTTATCAAAACCTTTAGAAAACGCTTTTTTTGGGAATAGCTTTAGAAAACACTATCTGCCTTGAACTTGTTGGTTTTTTAAGACTTTTTCCCCTGTTTGTTTGACAATTTCATTTTTCTTATGCATTACTTTGTTCCGGCCTTTCCCTGCCTCTTTGTGCAGAGTCAACTTGGAGGGAAATTGTTAATTTTTCAAAACTCACTTCCATCTCTTGGTGTTGGTCGATTAAAGTTACGCGGAGATGATTCTCGTGTCTATGGGACAGATAAAGAACATGGACAGAGACTGCCCGAAGATCCATTTTATAAGCAAATGGCTGCTGAGTTTTCAAAGTACCAAATCTCAGCAAATGTGTATGCATTCAGTGATAAATACACTGACATAGCCTCCTTAGGTATTTTATTACATATTCTTTTAACTTCACCATGCCATCAAACTAGTGCTAAACCTCTTGTTCCGGATTAGAATATAGAAGTTTTTTTTATGATCTATCCGATGATTCTTTAGTTGCAGCATTGTTTATTATGACTCAATGTCATGGGTTTTATGGCTTTAACTATGTTAAACTTCAATTTTATGGCTTTAACTATGTTAAACTTCAATTTCACCAGGACTGGATGATGAGTCCATAGAAGGTTTTAAGTTGTCATAATGGGGACTCTTCAAATAAAATATTATTGATCAAACTACTGATTAGGTTTCAATATTTGTAGATATTCTTGATGCATTCAAAAAAGCTACTGAATCAACAGCTTTTCTTTGAAATAGTTATTTTGCATTTAATTTTTAGAAACTCTGTACATTTTTCCTTGAAATATTTATTTTGCATTTAATTTTTAGACCAGTAATTTCTTTTTTGCATCAACAGCTTCAGTTGACTTATAGACCAGAATAACTTCTTGCAATTGAAGACGCCAAACAGTCTGATGAACAAGGAGCCTTCGGTTCCTATAGATATCACTGTTGTCCCCGATTCTGAGCCTGCACCTCCTCCTCCTCCACCATCTCACAACAATTTTGAAACTGGAGACTTACTGGTAAGTTATTGTATCCAAGCATATATCTCAATTTGTCTTTTTAGAATTTTCCTAATTCCTGCTGTTGCTGCAGGAATTGAATGATTTGGCACCGAATGCATCGTCCATAGAGGATATGAATGCTCTTGCCTTAGCCATAGTCCCCACGGAAACTGGTGAGCTTTGTTAAACTCTGCTGCTTAGAAAGGTTTAATGGTTTGTTTTTCTCATCTATGAAGTGTGACTGTTTTATGCATGTAGGCACTGCATCAGCTTTTAACTCTAGTGCTGGTCAAACAAAAGATTTCGATCCAACTGGCTGGGAGCTTGCCCTTGTCAGCACTCCAAGGACTGATATTTCTTCAGCTAATGAGAGACAATTGGTAGCAATGCAACAACAAGCAAATCCATTTGGTCCTTTCCAACCATTTCATCCTCAGCAGCAGCAGCAGCAGCAAAATGTGTTGATGAACCCAGGGTTTGGAAGCACAGGCCTGTTGTAAGAATGCCTGCCCCTTTTTGGATATCTAATGTATTTAATCAATCAAAGTTGCTTATTGTGCATTTAGAAGTGTGTATTTGTTACATGAGTGTCATACCCCAATTTTGTCCGGCTTAGGTCCAAACCCTAATTTTCCACACAAAAATAAATTATGCATTTTGGATCCTAGAAACCGCTCCAAAGTTTTCGAAATCATTTTTAGGGTTAGAATGCACTTTCTAAGAAATTAGGGTTTTGAAAAATATGTTATCCATGCATGGCAAGCTTTGGAAAATATTTTATGCATGCATGGCAAAGACCCAAAAGCATTTTTGTGGAAAGCAAGAATTGATTTCTATTTTGTTCCAAAGGCCAAGAATCGATTTATAGTATATTGCATAGGCCTTGAAATCGATTTTCAGGCTCTTCCATAGGCCATGAATCGATTCCTAATTGTTGTAACTAAGTGAAGAATCGATTTTTACCTATTTAGGATGTCCTGAAAATCGATTTCCCTCTTCTTGCATAGGCCTGGAAATCGATTTTCAGGCTCTTCCATAGGCCATGAATCGATTCCTCATTGTGTTAACTAAAGCAAGAATCGATTTTCACCTATGAAGAAGGTCCTGAAAATCGATTCCTCTTGTTTTCAAAGGAGCCAAGAATCGATTCTTTATTATCTCCAAAGGCTCAAGAATCGATTCCCACTATTTTAACTAAAGCAAGAATCGATTTTCACCTATGCAAAAGGTCCTGAAAATCGATTCCTGTTGTTTTCAAAGGAACCAAGAATCGATTCTTTATTATTTTCAAAGGTAAAGAATCGATTCCTACATATTTCCAAAGGCTCAAACAATCGATTCATCCTTGCAATAAATGTTTTTTAAAAATTCTACGCCTATAAATAGGCAGCTTCAAAATCACATTGGGAGAGGAGACTTCACGAGATCAGAAAAACAGACACTTCACACGAGATCAGAGAGAAGAATTGCTACACACATTTTTTCACAAGATCTGAGAAGAATTGCTCCAGAAACATTTTCACGAGATCTGGGAAGACAACTCTCGCAAATCTCATTTTCCAGTTCTCCGCTTCATTTTTGTTCTTCAGATCTGTAATATCTGTCTTCATCAGAGGTATTTCGGTCTTTTCATTTGTTAATATTTAGTTATTGTGATCCATGTGATTTAACTTAGCTATAGCATTTATCTACTCGTTCTCGTATATTATCGTCCATCGCTGATGACGAACCATATGATTTCCACTTATGCCTAGTGCAGCATGTTCTAAGTGGTGAAGATGGTCTCGGGTGATTCAGCTTGCCCCTTTCAAACCCTTTCAAAAACACTTTTCATTAGAACTACGTCGCTTTGATTCCCGTTTGGGATACGTACGAGCGAGCCACGTTCTCGTCAAGCGCAACAAATAAAAATTCTTTTCATCCCCATAAACAAATTATTTTCATAAAAACAAACAAAAAGAATCATTTTCCAACCCATTGTTGCTAATAGCTCATCAGAGCCTCTGTTCGTTTAGCTATTAGTGACAATGTCTTTTTCTCATAAGAATAATAAACGATGGTCCATCATAACCTTTGTTAGTTTGATCATGGTGCAAATCAATCTCTTTCGAAAATCACTTTCAAAAAGGTAATAAAAACGAGTTGTTATCAATAGTCCATCAGAACCTTTGTTCGTTTGACTAGCGGTGCAACTCTCTCTTTTTTGAGTATTTAGTAGTGATTCATCATAGCCTCTGCTAGTTTAATCATTTGCTAATGCTCGTCCTATTTCGAAAACTCACTAAAAAAGATAAAAAAACAAAAACTTTTCAAAAAGACAAAGAAGAACTACGTAGCTTTGAATTCTCCATCGCACCGGGAGATACGTAGGAGCGGGTCACATCCCGTCAAGCATAACAAATAAAAATCATTTTCACAATAAGTTTTCAAACAATTATTTTCAAAAAGAACCAAGAACTACGTAGCTTTGAATTCTCCATCGCACCGGGAGATACGTAGGAGCGGGCCATGTCCCGTCAAGCACTTTTTTCTAAAAACCCCTTTTTCCCCCTTTCTCACCAAAAATAAAATTTCCAGTAAGTTTTCTCATTCGTCTCCAAACAAGAAATAAATAGGCAAATCTAGGTATTTTTCAAATCAAACGTTAAAACCACACATTTAATTAGAGGTTCCCTTTCGGTAGAAAGGACGTGCGCGGTGCTAACACCTTCCTCGCGCGTAATCGACCCCCGAACCTATATCTCTAGTTTTCAAAGATCATCCGCCTTGTCCAAAAGACCTTTTTTCAATGTTTTGGTCTTAAAATTAAAATATTGGTGGCGGCTCCAACTTATTCCACGTTGTACATTGAGAAACCCAAATGGGGATTTTTCGGGGTGCAACAGCTGGCGACTCCACTGGGGACACTTTTTTAAAAAAGACGAGGGTCAAGCCTAACTAATTTAAATGTGTGGTTTAATGTATTATTGATTTGATTAAAACCCTGTTTGCCTTTCTTTCTTATCTTTTATTCCCTTTCTTTTATCGCTTATGCCCTTGCATTTTTTTCAATCCCCATGATCCCCTCTTCTTGGCTCCTTTTCCTAAGGTGAGCAATATCCTTGTCTATAGATATTCTAGGTATGGAACCCTAGGGTAGATAACTTGTTATTGCTTGCTTTTGTCTGGACTGCTCTGGTTTTCATTTCAGGTGGGGGTAGTACTAGGGAAAATGCCCTTGACACACACTACACTTATACCCTGTGACTATGTGCTTTGAGTGGGACCATAACCCAGGTCTGCAAAAACTTAGGAGAGTGGATTCGAGTAGTGAGAGCCCATCAGGACCTTTGTCCGTTTGGCTACTTGCGAAAGTTTCAACCAGAGTTGTGCTCTTTCATGATGCCTCACACCTAGCAGTTTGCTGCATTTGTGGGGAATTTTGTGAAAGGGACTGTAGCTCTGGTGGCCTTGTGAGGGAGTGAATAGAGCTACATGGAAGGATTACCCTTTTAATTGCCCTAGATCATAGGTCTTACCTCTTTTTAGGTCACAAGGGCTTTTCCAAAATTGTGTGTGCATTATTGCATCTAGTTTAGTTCATTTCCGCCAACATTTTTTGAAAAAAACAAAAAAAAAAAAAGAATATGTTTTTCCTTCACTTTCATGAATACCTATATGAGGTGGCATATAGGGTATACTGCCCTAAAATTTCAAAAACCCCATCTGTAAATGTCTGTCTTTATAACAAGCATCATCATCACTCGCATTTTACATCATAACAGCATGCATTACACAAGCAAAATTCTGAAAAAATTCATACAGCATTCCTCATGCATCTAATAAACATAAAGCCATGTGCATATGCATTGCATTCATTTACGCATTCATACTTATACTCATAAAAAATGTTCTATCATCAGAGAGAGAGAAACAAAAGGCAAGCTGGTTCGCCAACACCGGTATTCTACCCGTCTACAGGCAAGACTAATGGCTAGCAATCAACATCTCGAGAATGAGGACCCCATGGGTCAAGATGAGTCGGTTGTGGAGATTCTTAACCCCGAGCAGCTGGCTCAAGAGAATCAAGCTTTGAAGGCTAAGGTGGAGGCTATGGAAGCACAGATGGTCGAAGTAATGAGTATGCTACAGAATTTGAGGGGTGGGGCCACTGCTGGGGCCGCTGCTGTTGTAAATCCCGAAGGGGTTGTTACCTTCGTTTCTCCTCCGGTGTCCGCTGAAGTTACAACTACTCACACCTCTTATGGACAGGGGGTCAGTCACTTTGCTCATCCTCCAGGGGCAAGCGGACAGAGTCATCTGAATGCACCGATATATCCTTGGGGGATGCCAATGGGTTATATGCCGCCTGCTGCTGAAGCTATTCCTGTGGGGTCGAGTCAACCTGTCACGACTATGCCCGGTGGAGCTGTTATGGGACCACAAATTCATACTCCTAGTCCTGATACTGTACTGCGAAGAGGTTCACCTAGTCCTACTCTGGGAGTTACTGTGAACCCTCAGAACGCTGTCCATCATATGGGAAACCCTGCTCAGTATGGGGGTTATTATCACGGTCCGGGGAACTATCCACAAGGTCGTTCGTTTGGGAACACTCAGCATGGGGATCGGTATCACTCGCTTGAAGAGCGCTTAAGAGCTGTGGAAGGATCAGGAACTAGAGCCAGGGATGCTCGAGATTTGTGCCTTGTCCCAGATGTTGTTATACCCCCTAAATTCAAAACACCTGACTTTGATAAATATCGCGGCACCGGGTGTCCATCTAGCCATTTGACGATGTATGTTAGAAAAATGGCCGCTTATGCTCATGATGACAAGGTGCTCATTCATTATTTCCAGGACAGTCTGACTGGGGCATCACTAGATTGGTACATGCAGCTGCAATCCTCCGAAGTCCACAGTTGGAAGGATCTCTCTGAAGCCTTTCTAAAACAATACCAGTATAACATGGACCTTGCTCCAGACCGGTCTCAATTACAGCACATGAGCAAAGGAGATAGAGAGTCATTCAAAGAATACGCTCAAAAATGGAGGAGCATAGCTGCTCAGGTGAAGCCACCATTGACTGAAAAAGAGATGGTGTACATGTTTATGGAGACCCTTCCAGGGCTGTATTATGATAGGTTGGTGGGGAGCGTTTCGTCCAATTTCTCAGATATGGTAGTCATTGGGGAACGATTAGAGCACGGATTGCGTAGCGGAAAGATTGCTGGAGGTTTTGACAATTCTAGTGGACAAAAGAAACCCTTTCCCAACTTCCCCAAGAAGAAAGAAGGGGAAACCAATGTTATTTCAGCAGGGGGAGGCCCATCTTTCAACTCTCCGCGGCAAACTAATTCAGGCTACAGGGCCCAGAACTATCAAGAGAAGAGGCGTGCTAATTTTGATCCGATCCCGATGACCTATACTGAATTGTTCAATTATCTTGTCTCAAAGAATTTGGTCAATACTCGCCCCATGAAGCCTATACAACCTCCCTTTCCTAGGGGGTACAATGCTGATGCTACTTGTAGCTTTCATAGTGGAGGAGTCGGCCACACGGTGGAGGACTGCAAGGCTTTCAAATATGTAGTCCAGGATTTGATTGACGCCAACTGGATCTCTTTCAAGCCGAACAGTCCCAGTACAACTACAAACCCCCTACCGGGACATGGGACGCCATCCGCTAATGCAGTAGAGGATTCTGTGGGGGAAACAATGATAAAAGATGTTAAGTGTATCCAGACCCCTCTGGAAAATATACATGCTGAGTTGTGTCGTCGTGGTGTTATCAAGAAGGGCTGTGTATGCGCTGATCCTTTATGTGTGGGTGCCTGTGAAGTTTTCAAGTCAGTCCTGCAAGACCTGATAGATCGGTGCGTGGTTCAGATAGGGACCCATGATATTGAAAATGAAAAAGAAATCAATGAGGAAGTAATAGCGGTGCCTATGAAAGAGGGATGTTGGGATACCCTAGGGGAGTCCAGTGGAAAGTTAGACTACTTGGTCAGATATGACGCTCCCGAGAGTGCTCAAATCCGAATAGAAGACATCCAGCCCACAGGATGGGATGAGGAAGAGGAAATTGCTGTCATCAATAATGGTCCTAAGTCAGAAGAGGGATGTTGGGATACCCTAGGGGAGCCCAGTGGAAAGTTTGATTACTTGGTCAGGTATGACGCTCCCGAGAGTGCTCAAATCCGAATAGAAGACATCCAGCCCACAGGATGGGATGAGGAAGAGGAACAACACGATCAAATGGCTGTCATCAAGGATGAGGGTGGTGCAAACCTGATTT
Organism: Astragalus membranaceus; assembly: GCA_039519185.1. Classification (NCBI taxonomy): domain Eukaryota; kingdom Viridiplantae; phylum Streptophyta; class Magnoliopsida; order Fabales; family Fabaceae; genus Astragalus; species Astragalus membranaceus. The sequence goes on from JAZGSX010000026.1 coordinate 194,652, forward strand.
GTCGCTGCAGTGCTGGTGAAAGAATTTAAAGGCTGTTGATCCTCCTGGGACCTTTGATTTAAAGTAGTCATTTGTAATGCAACCCTGTGGCTCTGCCCAAGGCCACAGGACCAGTTGTTAGGGGCACACATGTTTTTATTTTCTAAATCATCATCATCAATAAAAACGTTGTTTTTGAATTCCAATCAATAAAAGTCAATTTCTTTTTCATTTCATGTGTCTCTTCTTTTCTTTATTATTTTTGCCTGCATGTCTCACCTTCCATTCTGCTTTTTCGCCTCGGCAAAAAGCAAATCCACAGCAATTGTCTCTCAAAATAACAGTGCCAACAGTCCATATTTTGACTTTGATCACCTTATCAATCAAGCAGAGTGGGACGTTGAGAAAGACCGGGAAAATCCTCCAGAAGGTTAATGAAGCAAAGAAAAGGGGTTATTCAGCAAAGGAAAGGAAATAAAGAAGAAGGGCAAGTGCATGAAAATAAGTGAATTATTGTCCCAGAGTTAATTTTGAGGAAATAAGCAATCATGATTTGAAATGAAGTCGGACTACCATTCCATTTCCAAAAACAAAATCCTCTCCTAACCACCTTAAGCCAAGAAAATCCCAAAGAGAAACCAAAATCCTTTCCGACCCATCTTAAGCCAAGAAAAAGCCAAAAATCCAAAAGTCACCTTAGACAAGGATCACCTCGAATAAAAAACAGTGCATCGTTCTTTACCAGCTCACCCAAGCTCAAGAAAAAGAAGAAGTCAAAGAAGGAAAAATCATTCAAAAAGGAAAATCCCAAAACCAAAAGAAAAATACAAAAGAAATAGTGAGTTGATACACGTTACCACAAAACCCAAGAGGTCCTTGTCTCAATAAACCTTCAAACACTTTCTCATTTCCATACACCCCTCCTCTCATAAACCGCAAACACTCTCATTTGACCGCGATGACCCGCCCTCCATAGACCTTTAGCCAGGAATAAAATTTCCTAATACCTCATCAAGCCAGTTAACCATCATAAATCATCGATCGACAGCCAACGCCGAATAAAAAACCATCCTGCCATTAGCCCCAAATACCTCATTAAGCCTACTCATCTCTCCTCCACAAAACACTACAATCCCGAAAGGTCCATTCCGATCAATGATTGATTGCTGTTGTTTCTCAAAGTTTTAGCTCAAGGACAAGTAAATTCATTTGTTTACAATATGCCAAGTGGGGCAATTCTGTCGCTCTTCACCCCTCCTACAACTGGGGAAATTGACCCTACACCTATCTCATCCCTTGTCGCACTCACATTCATTGAAATCATACAGGGGCAACCCCCTTTCTTCTCTAGTGTATGGGTCAGAAGCAGTTCTTCTCATCAAGGTTGAAATACCCTCTCTACGAGTAGTCATGGAGGCCAGGTTAGAAGAAGCAAAATGGATCCAAGCTCGTCTAGATCAACTGAATCTCATTAAAGGGAAAAGAATTGCTACCCTGCGCCATGGCCAATTGTACCAACAAAAGATGAAGGCAGCTTTCGGCAAGAAAGTCCGTCTTCGAGAATTCGGCGAAGGAGACCATGTACTCCAAAAGATCCTACCTATCCAGACTGACTCCGTGGGAAGTTGATACCCACTTATGACGGTCCATATGAAGTCAAGAAAGCTTTTTCCAGAGGAGCGCCGATACTCATAAATATAGACGGCGAAGACCTCAGGAATCCAGTCAATTCAGATCAAGTGAAGAAGTATTATGCCTAAAGAAATAGACGGAAAAAAGAGAAAGACAAGCCAAGTAAGAATCAGCTCGCTAGGTTGAAAACCCACAAAGGGCGGCCTAGGCAAAATCAGAGCGACCCGGTGGATTGAAAACCCGCAAAGGGCGATCCAGGCAAAAATTAGGGTCTGAAAACTTAGGCATGAAAAGTAAAGAAAGGCATACAACTCCCCTACAAGCTTGGATGAGGGAGTGATCAAGGTCAAGGACATAGATGTTTGGCACTGTTCCACAGAGACGGACAGTCAGAATTCAGCTTCTCTCCTTTTTCGTGTCTTTTTACAGTTTAAACTTTCAAGTGTAATAAATAATCGGCGTAACTTCTTGTACGACCGGTTTCCACATTAATAAAGTTCAAATTTCTCGTATCTGTTCACTCTTTTATTTTCTGCTTTTTCTGCTCAAAATAAACGTTTTATGATGATGATGGTCCTGAACTGTAAAACATGTGCATATATCATAGAGCATTGCAAATCATTACGAGATTCTTAAGAGTCCTGAGAGAAAGCACATCCTCAAAATCAGTCAATCATGCAAGAAAGCAACTACATCCACGATTACTTCAAACCAGCAAAGTCAAGACCAACATGCACTCGGCCCATGAGCCCCGCAAGTCCAACAGAGTCCTCAGTCTCGTGTCATGAGTGTCGCGGGTTGGCTGAACCAGCAAAAATAAAATAAAAAAAAAAAAAAAAAAAGCAAAAAAGGCAATAAACAAAACACAGTCATGCATTACATTCATCATGCATAAAATCATGCATTTATCAGACATAAGGTAAAGAAAAAGAGAAATTCAGGCATTTGCATTCATCATAAGAGAAAGAAAAAGAAAATATGCATCATAACATTAGCATCCAAACATTTCATTTGCATTCGCATTTCATGCATTCATCGCACGTCATCCAAGATGCCTATGTTTCCCAATCAACCATTTCATATCAGGCATCAAAGTATTGCATTTGCATCCTCATATAGCAAGAAGACAAATAGGAAAAATTCTTTAACCAGCTATCTCAGCACATGAAGGGGTCGCCTAAAGTCGGCCGCTTGTAGGGCTTTAATGCTCGCCTTAAACCTTAGGGATTAGGTTGTTATCTTGTAGGGCTTTAGTGCTCGCCTTAACCCTTAGGGATTAGGTTGTTATCTTGTAGGGCTTTAGTGCTCGCCTTAACCCTTAGGGATTAGGTTGTTATCTTGTAGGGCTTTAGTGCTCGCCTGGATCCTTAGGGATTAGGTTGTTATCTTGTAGGGCTTTAGTGCTCGCCTTAATCCTTAGGGATTAGGTTGTTATCTTGTAGGGCTTTAGTGCTCGCCTGGATCCTTAGGGATTAGGTTGTTATCTTGTAGGGCTTCAGTGCTCGCCTGGATCCTTAGGGATTAGGTTGTTATCTTGTAGGGCTTCAGTGCTCGCCTGGATCCTTAGGGATTAGGTTGTTATCTTGTAGGGTTTTAGTGCTCGCCTGGATCCTCAGGGATTAGGTTGTTATCTTGTAAGGCTTTGGTGCTCACCTTAATCCTTGGGGATTAGGATGTTTACCTTGTAGGCACTTGAAGTGTTGATCCTTAACCAAAATAAAAAGGAAGAAAATCAAAAATAGCATCTCATAGCATCCATCATTCCATTGAAATCATCACATCACATACACTTTGCATAACATACATTCACACTCCATTTACATGATATCTGCATTCCATAGAAAAAAAAAAGAGCAAATAAGAAAGGAGAGAAGAAAATCACAGAAGACGGAACATAAAAGAACACAACATTTTCACATCATTCATCATTCTCATATCATCCATACCAGTCATCACTCCATGGCATCAAACAGTACATTACGCCTTCAAATTCGCATCTCAGAAGAGCGAAAGAATAACAAAAGGAAAAGAAGAGAAAAATCAAACAGAAAAGGCATCCCACCAAAGTCAATCATTGCATTCATGTGCACCCCAAACATCCAAGTGCACGCATTTCATGCACCATCCAAGAGAAAAGTTACTTCGGACCAGAGAATCCCAAAAATCTCATTTTTAGAAAATCATCAACCCCGAGTTAGTAAACTCCATCAACCCTGAGTTAGTAAACTCCCTCAACACAGAGTTAGTGAACTCCCACAGAGTTAGTGAACTCCCACCGAGTTAGTGAACCCCTTCCACAGATCACAACATTGTGTACGAGCACGCAATGGATCCATCAGACTTCGTCAAGTCCTTCGGATTAGTTGTGTCAGCCTAAGGCATAGCGTAAATCCATTGATCAAATCAGTTCCGGACCTGATGTTGATCGGTCGCTCGAAAAGGCCACCCCCCCAGAGCTCGGACTCGACAAGAGTCCGTTAAAAGGTTTTAGGCAGCCTTCCAGACCCTGAGTGGTCCTTCAGAGCCTTAGTGCTCCTTCAGATCCCGAGTGGTCCGTCATTTTCTCTCTCAGTTAATGCGCCAAGTGTTAACCGTTCCCCGTTTGTTCTCAAAACCCACCTATTCAAAAATAGAAAAAGAAAAAGAGGAAAATTCGGGTTTCCCCAAGTGGACAAAATCGGTATAATTTCTGAATTCTTTATCTTCATTTTGCCTTGGAATATGTTTCGGCCAATTCATATTCCTCGTTAAAATTCAGATAAAGAGGGGCAGCTGTCATACCCCAATTTTGTCCGGCTTAGGTCCAAACCCTAATTTTCCACACAAAAATAAATTATGCATTTTGGATCCTAGAAACCGCTCCAAAGTTTTCGAAATCATTTTTAGGGTTAGAATGCACTTTCTAAGAAATTAGGGTTTTGAAAAATATGTTATCCATGCATGGCAAGCTTTGGAAAATATTTTATGCATGCATGGCAAAGACCCAAAAGCATTTTTGTGGAAAGCAAGAATTGATTTCTATTTTGTTCCAAAGGCCAAGAATCGATTTATAGTATATTGCATAGGCCTTGAAATCGATTTTCAGGCTCTTCCATAGGCCATGAATCGATTCCTAATTGTTGTAACTAAGTGAAGAATCGATTTTTACCTATTTAGGATGTCCTGAAAATCGATTTCCCTCTTCTTGCATAAGCCTGGAAATCGATTTTCAGGCTCTTCCATAGGCCATGAATCGATTCCTCATTGTGTTAACTAAAGCAAGAATCGATTTTCACCTATGAAGAAGGTCCTGAAAATCGATTCCTCTTGTTTTCAAAGGAGCCAAGAATCGATTCTTTATTATCTCCAAAGGCTCAAGAATCGATTCCCACTATTTTAACTAAAGCAAGAATCGATTTTCACCTATGCAAAAGGTCCTGAAAATCGATTCCTGTTGTTTTCAAAGGAACCAAGAATCGATTCTTTATTATTTTCAAAGGTAAAGAATCGATTCCTACATATTTCCAAAGGCTCAAACAATCGATTCATCCTTGCAATAAATGTTTTTTAAAAATTCTACGCCTATAAATAGGCAGCTTCAAAATCACATTGGGAGAGGAGACTTCACGAGATCAGAAAAACAGACACTTCACACGAGATCAGAGAGAAGAGTTGCTACACACATTTTTTCACAAGATCTGAGAAGAATTGCTCCAGAAACATTTTCACGAGATCTGGGAAGACAACTCTCGCAAATCTCATTTTCCAGTTCTCCGCTTCATTTTTGTTCTTCAGATCTGTAATATCTGTCTTCATCAGAGGTATTTCGGTCTTTTCATTTGTTAATATTTAGTTATTGTGATCCATGTGATTTAACTTAGCTATAGCATTTATCTACTCGTTCTCGTATATTATCGTCCATCGCTGATGACGAACCATATGATTTCCACTTATGCCTAGTGCAGCATGTTCTAAGTGGTGAAGATGGTCTCGGGTGATTCAGCTTGCCCCTTTCAAACCCTTTCAAAAACACTTTTCATTAGAACTACGTCGCTTTGATTCCCGTTTGGGATACGTAGGAGCGAGCCACGTTCTCGTCAAGCGCAACAAATAAAAATTCTTTTCATCCCCATAAACAAATTATTTTCATAAAAACAAACAAAAAGAATCATTTTCCAACCCATTGTTGCTAATAGCTCATCAGAGCCTCTGTTCGTTTAGCTATTAGTGACAATGTCTTTTTCTCATAAGAATAATAAACGATGGTCCATCATAACCTTTGTTAGTTTGATCATGGTGCAAATCAATCTCTTTCGAAAATCACTTTCAAAAAGGTAATAAAAACGAGTTGTTATCAATAGTCCATCAGAACCTTTGTTCGTTTGACTAGCGGTGCAACTCTCTCTTTTTTGAGTATTTAGTAGTGATTCATCATAGCCTCTGCTAGTTTAATCATTTGCTAATGCTCGTCCTATTTCGAAAACTCACTAAAAAAGATAAAAAAACAAAAACTTTTCAAAAAGACAAAGAAGAACTACGTAGCTTTGAATTCTCCATCGCACCAGGAGATACGTAGGAGCGGGTCACATCCCGTCAAGCATAACAAATAAAAATCATTTTCACAATAAGTTTTCAAACAATTATTTTCAAAAAGAACCAAGAACTACGTAGCTTTGAATTCTCCATCGCACCGGGAGATACGTAGGAGCGGGCCATGTCCCGTCAAGCACTTTTTTCTAAAAACCCCTTTTTCCCCCTTTCTCACCAAAAATAAAATTTCCAGTAAGTTTTCTCATTCGTCTCCAAACAAGAAATAAATAGGCAAATCTAGGTATTTTTCAAATCAAACGTTAAAACCACACATTTAATTAGAGGTTCCCTTTCGGTAGAAAGGACGTGCGCGGTGCTAACACCTTCCTCGCGCGTAATCGACCCCCGAACCTATATCTCTAGTTTTCAAAGATCATCCGCCTTGTCCAAAAGACCTTTTTTCAATGTTTTGGTCTTAAAATTAAAATATTGGTGGCGGCTCCAACTTATTCCACGTTGTACATTGAGAAACCCAAATGGGGATTTTTCGGGGTGCAACAATGAGTTTACTCATTTGTTATTAGATACATGTCATCTGGAATGGAAGGCGTGCCTTGTAAAATCGAGATAACCCAATGTGAATGGGCTAGTACTGATTGATGTTGTGTGTTACAATAGTTTGGCATTTGCAATATTTGTGATGTTAATTTAGTTTTGTCTTAATTATGCATAAAATGTGCCCACCAAAAAAAAATTATGCATAAAATGTTTTGTATCTGCAGGGTGAAGCAAAATGACCAACAATTTTTGAAAAAAATAAGTACACTTTTAAAGTCGGATATTTATATCATCCGACGTTACACATGCCCTTTTAAAGTCGGATTTCAGAAACAACCCGACTTTAAAAGTATTCCACAGAGGTGAGCACCGCAGGAAACATGCCATAATTAAAGTCGGACGCAATAATAATCCGACTTAAAAACGTACTTTTTAAGTCGGACCTTAATCCGACTTTAAAAAAACTTAGTTTCAAAGTCGCTTTGATAGAAGTCGGGTGAAGATCCGACTTTAAAAGTCCTAAATGTCCGACTTTGAATCCCATTTTTTCACTAGTGTTTATTACAATTTTAATAATAGCTATTATAGATTATCAAATTGTCCCGTATGAATTTATTAAATTAAAAATAGTTTGAATCCATATTATGACGTAGAATTGTGTCATCCATATGTTAAAAAAACTCATAAATATCCATATGTTAAATTTGTCTACTATTATGATGCAAATTTTATGAGCTATGGTTGTGTCATGGCTCTATAAAAAAATAGCTCATCTATTTTATAAATTTGTATATTCTACACTTATTATTAATCATTTATTAATAATACCATAATTCCATATTATGATATAGGATTGTGTCATCCATCTTTTAAAAAATTTCTTATATAAGCAGACAAAATTGAGGTATAACAGCTGCCACTCCTTATTTATATTCTGCTAGAAAAAACGAAAAGTTTTTCGGATTTGCGAAGTAGGAATAGAAATAAAGATATAATAGACGCTAATTTTGTCCGATTAGAGGGGAAGTGGAGAGTTTGAGAATTAAAAGAGAGTGGTCAACATTTGACATGGTTCATGATGTAGGATTGTGTCATTTAATAAATGCGTAGTCCGTAATATGCATTTACTAAAAATAGTTTTCCGTCAAATATTTGGATATTAATGTTTGAGCTCGGTCACAGTCCAAGCACTTCGTGAACTGGAGTGAAGAGACTATTAAATCACCCACAGGGCCGAGATGGAATAGTCAATTCGAGTTCACAAATGATAACACTTCCAAGTCGGAGAAAATCCTAGGACCATCTCAACTGATGCCTCGCCGGCAACATTTGAGCCGAGGTTGATAACGCAGTCAACCAACCAACCGACCTGGAGACGCTACGTTCCAAAATGACTTCTACACTAACTTTTGCGATTCAAGCCGAGGCTGCACTATGGCGACCGACCTCGATTTGGGGGAAGAAAACACTGGTTGATTCAACGTCGGAAGCTCCCGACCTCAGCGTCGAGGTGGAAATCTTCAGCGTACATCCTAGCTCCTGCTCACGTCGGTTCCCTCTGGGTTTGGACCCAGACAGATGACCTTCAAGCTCGGACAGAAGACCTCCAAGCTCGGACATACTCGAATTGATCTTCGGTTAGGAAAATAACTTATATACTTCCAACTTATGTTTCACACGTTTAATTTTATTTGATAGTTTTTTAATAATGACCTACGTCGATGTCATTTAATCAATACAAGCTTCTTATATCTCACGTGTTTAATTTTATTTGATAATTTGTCATTTAATTCTTATACCAGAGAGACAATAAAAAAGTAATTCTTATATCTCACGCGTTTAATTTTATTTGATAATTTGTTAATAATGACCTACGCTGCTGTCATATAATATAATATAAATATAAATAAATGAAAGATTAATGACCTAGGGTTGGAATAAGTGATTCGTTAGAAATATTACAATCTCAATATTATGCATTACAAATTTACCATTATGCCTTTTTAACTACGCACGGGCTTCTCATTTAATGTTTCTGCATTTCGTCTTCCTATTTTTAAGTATTATTCTTAAGAAAATATCGCTACTATTTGGTACGATAAGAATCATACGAAAATTACTTTGTTAACCTCGGGCCTGAATCACACAACACCAGTCGGGCAACAACAACTGGGCATAAAAAAGGGGTGATGTCAAATGCTCTACCATCAATTGTTCATTTAATGAAAAAAAAATTAATTCCTAACTAATGACATATGGTCATGTCAAATAACCTTAAATTTTTCTTATTTCATATAATGTCAATTAATTCCTAACGAGCAGCGTTAAAACTCTGGGCCAGCTGTCCTGCCCCTCGAGGCAACTACAATGAGCAATGGATTAGTCACTGTTGTCCGTGCGGTGGATACTCGGGTTTACCCAAAAAAAATATGGAGATGACAAAAAATTTAATTTCTGATTAATGACTTATGTTGGTGTCCAATGACCATAAAAAAAATATTTTGTACTTTCATAAAAAATCACTTTATAACCACGTCTAAAATTTGATTAATTGACCGTACGATACAGCATAAAACCTCATTAATAGGCCACGGGTTTCCGGCTTTGCTGACCGTGTGGTTCTCCCCTCCCAACAGAGTTATGTCTATCCTTGGTGTCCAATGACCATAAAAAAAATATTTTGTAATTTCATAAAAAATCACTTTATAACCACGTCTAAAATTTGATTAATTGACCGAACGATACGGCATAAAACCTCATTAATAGGCCACGAGTTTCCGGCTTTGCTGACCGTGTGGTTCTCCCCTCCCAACAGAGTTATGTCTATCCTTGGTGTCCAATGACCATAAAAAAAATATTTTGTAATTTCATAAAAAATCACTTTATAACCACGTCTAAAATTTGATTAATTGACCGAACGATACGGCATAAAACCTCATTAATAGGCCACGAGTTTCCGGCTTTGCCGGCCGTGTGGTTCTCCCCTCCAAACAGAGTTTTTACCACACCTAAAATTTGAATCCGAGACCTTGGGGTGGGATCCAAGTCTAGTTACCACTTGACCTTCTGGATGTGAATCCATTTGTTTTTAATTTTGCATTAGGGGACTATTATATATTAATACCTTTTACATTATGACATAGGTTTGTGTCATGTTATTTTAATTATAAATAACAACCAATTAAGCTTGTGTCATGTTATTTATAATTTATAGATTTTAATTTTACGTGGTCAAGATTTATGAAAGATTAATGACCTATGCTTGTGTCATGTTATTTATGATTTATAGATTTTAATTTTAGTTGGTCAAGATTTAAAAATTGGGGAAGGGGGTGGTGATGAAATGCATTTGAAGCACATTTTTTTAATTATCATTCTCATATTATGTAGCACATTGTTGAATAACTTGATAAAGTATTACTGTCTATTCTCTAAGACCCATTTTTATGCTGCAATTTTAAAATATATACTAATTTCATAATTGAAAGTTGCCAAATGTAGTGGAAGTTACTCTTGTAAAAGACTGAAAATATGTAAAACAAAGACCAAATAATAACATGTAATATATCCTTGAGTGTACAATTTTTGCTGACAAATAAATGAATAAGCCGGCAAACCAAGTCTAAAAGGAAAAGGTAGTAAGTTATTTTGAAAATTATATTCAAAACAATTGCTTTCTTTCATAAAAGAAGAAACAATTGCTTGTGTCATGTTATTCAAAGATGTATGTAATTGTTTATATAAATGAGTGAAACTTGTTAAACCATAACAGAAAGCATGCTTTATACATTAATTAACACATCAGGTAGAACTTGAAATCCATGAAGCAAATGAACAGCTTCATTAAAAACATGCTAATTAAGTGAAAATCACTTATTTTCTCAATATAGAGGAAGGAAAACAACCATTAAGGCAAAGCTACATATTCAAAACAATGTCTAAACTTTCATGAGTTGGTCAAAAAAAAATAATTACCCTCATTTAAAAAGTGAATGGTTTCATAGTCCAAGTTCAACCATTTACACTATCATCTGAATTCCATGATCACGAGTGCATGGCTGACAACATGAAAGAAAAAGGAGAGAGCTCTTATGTAGCCAGAGCATATAATTTTATTTTTAAAAAGGCAGGGAATGGAAGTTAGGAAGCTATAAGGACAGACACACAAAATCATCACACATAGAAGTTTGCAGACACAACAAATAGGTGCTTAGCCAAAATAACGGGTAAACTTCTTTGCAAGTTATGCAACAAAGTAGTGGAACAAAAGTTCAAAGAAGAAGAAACTATAGAATCCTCTATCATGTCAATTGGCCTAGATCCATATAATCTTTGAATTAAGTTGTAGCAAGCAAATACAACATTATGTGGAAAAAAAATGATTAATTAACATGTAAGTTTTTCTAAGCACCGGGACTTTAGGGTACACGGATGGAGTTGGTTGGAGTGGCACCCGAAAATGCAGTGATTATCGTGACTATGAGATTGTGACTATGCAGGGACTAATAGTATAAATTCTGCTGAATTTCTGAAGGAAAGAAGGTGACGACGTGATAACTCTATTTTATATAGGTTATTTATGCTCTTAATACTTAAGTCAAGCTTACTTCTCAAGTGATTCTAGTACTTAAATATGTGAATATATGAATATTAGAGTAAATACAGGTTATAAGTCAATTCCCTAAACCTTGGGCATAATCAATGCCTTTGTGAATATGTTTGATGTTTTGCTTTAGCGCTGCAGCGGTATGCTATCAAGGAGACGCTACAGCGTTATATGGCGGCTGACCATTGAGATATTGGTGTGACCACTTGAGGATATGATGAGTCATCACCCTTATCTCTTCCTCTCAGCTGGATATTTTGACTTCCAAGTGGGTGCTAAATTACACTTGGCGCCTCCTAAATGGAACACATGTGATAGTTGGTGAATTCCATCATTAACACCTTTTTGTAAAGTAACTTAAGAATAATATCTAAGTTTTATGATCATGATTTAATATTATTATTTTATTAAGACTTAGTTAGTTTTAGATTAGAATAGATTGTTTCATTAGGTAGCAGCATACGTAGATAGTTGTTGTAACTTGGAAGAAGAACCACTTGTGACATAGTAGCTTTTCTCCATTGTTATTACACACTTAAGCTTTTATTTTTAGGATAGTTTTTCTAGTCTTCATTCAAGGTTTTGCTCATGCCTCAACTTCTTCCTTCGTATGCTACTTGGGATCATTGGAGTGTATCTTTTGCAACCACTCTTCTCTTGTCTTCTTACGGTAATACACACTCTCTAGTTGGATTATGTTGATGGAGCTTGTGATGAGCAAACTTTGTTGTAGTTGGATTGTTCTTGGTATGTAATGAACCTTGAGTAATTTTTGTATGATATTATGATGTTTGTGTTTTATTCCTTGTGTCATAATGCTTTCAATCTTGGTTTGGGAATGATCAACTAAAACAAGGTAACTTTGTGGGTACAGACATGGTTCACAAAGAGAACTCAAGGAATGATATGAATGAAAACCCTTTAAAGACATTTAAAGGAAGCACTACTTAACTCTAGACATAGGGGAGTAATAGTTCATAAGGCAAATGTTGTAAGAGCTTAATATACAGGGGTAAAACTTACTTAGAGCCTAGACATAGGAGTCTTGTAACATAACCCTGACGATAGTGACTGAAAGGCACGCCACCAAGGCGCTACAGCGTCTACGGATTCTGAAGCGCTACAGCGCTTAACGCTACAACATCTAAATATTATTTGAACATTACTCTTGGGAATTTACACAACTACCGAGCTATCCAACTCACCTTTAAATACTTCAAATTAATACTGTTTTATCACAAGTTATCATGTTTACAACACCTTACTTTTATTTGTCACTCAACTCTTTTCACTAAGCTTCTAATCACTTAAATTTCTTAGATTACTTCCAATCCCTGTGGGAACGAACTTTACATATCATTATATTACTTATTGCGATTGTGTATACTTGCACATCTACTTTTCGCACAACACGACGCAACAAACTTTTCTTACAAAACTTGAGCAACTTCAATAACTGGCTTTAAAAAAATAAGAAAACATGAAGAGAATAAAGAAAGAAAGAAACCAACACTGACCGATTCTGCTATGATAGTTTGACCGAACAACCGGTATCCATCATTTTCCTCCTGCCTGTAGAATCTATCACCAAAAAGTCAAAGAAGGAAAGAAAAAAATCAAAAGCAAACAAAAAGAGGAAAAAGCAGAATCTGAACAACTGAGAGAAGAAAAAGATAAGTGTGCGAGATACACCATTCTTTTTGCTCTAAACCATGTATAACAGTGGCCATTCTCTACACCACTTCATTATACACCCTTATCATCTTCAAACCATGTGACCAAATCCACAAAGAAAGAATCAGAAATTGAAGACCAAAAGAAATAGAGAGAAAAGAAGAAGAACAACAAAAAATAACATAAATCAAACATAGAACTTAATAGTGTTTAAATAGGATACCTGATGGATGTTGTTGGCTCTTGAATCCTTCCTTATCTTCAATAAACATACAAAAATCCACCTTAGAACTTAAAAATTTAAAAAAAGTAATGAATTTTATGGGAAAAAAAATATCAAACAGGTGAAGTGCAAATATAGACTAATAGACAAACAACAAGTAGAACAAAGAGATCACAATAGATCATAACAACCTGGAAAAAATACAAAGAAAGAATCAGAAATTGAAAACCAAAAGAAATAGAGAGAAAAGAAGAAGAATCACAGATTGTAGGAGCCGCAAATCACAAGTCAGTCACAAATCGCAAATCAGATGGAGGACCGAAATCAAAAATCAAATTGCACAATACGTCAGCGATCTAGAAATGATGAAGACTTGCGATTCTGATGTCAGGCAAATGAAGAAGATGCGATGCCTTCATACAAAGAGGTACTGAGTTCCACAAAGGTGCGAAGTCGTAACCGAAGCAAGATTGCGTATCCAAAGCAGATGAAGATTGCGACCCCAAACCAGATCGTGAGAGAGATGAAGATTCATAGCAGAAATGATTATGGCGGCACAAAGCCACAAACCGATTGAGCCGAAGCGAACAGATGCAGGAACCAGAATCTAAACGTCGCGAACCACATCTCCCTCGCCGCAGTTGGCTTCGAACCTATCGGTGTCACCATCGCGAACCCCCTCGCCGTCGCCATCGTTCTCCCTAAACGGTCGCCGCCGCAAAACCAAACCCGTCGCCATTAAGATCCGTGGAAACCACCACCATTGTCGTCGCCGGAGACGGCACGATTCTCCGTCTTCCCACTGTTGCAAACTCTCTCTCTCTCTCTCTCTCCACCATCATGCGTTGATAACTCTCCATTAGTATAGTTATCTACGCATTTCTACTCTTAAATCATTGTAAGTTTGCATACTTAGACTAGGAGTTATGTGAATGTTTGTGTTAAATCAATGAAAAGGGAGTCAAGAACTGAAATGGAATTAATTTGGCACAATTGGTGCCCTTGTGAAATTTCTGATGTTTTCTGTCTAAGTGCTATAGCATCCCTGTGCGCAGCAGAGCTGGGACCCACTCGAAGACAGGAGCAGAAAGCAGATCTGCAGTGAATCCTAATCTGTCCAGTCAGTGCCTCCCTATTGCCACAATCTATGCTGATGCAGCCACCCTCCAACCACCTGCTCTTCACCCCTTGTCCACTTGGAAGAGACAACATGCTTTAGTTGGTGAAAAGAAAGACCCACTTGTCCACTTGCTTCATCCACTTGCAAGAATGGAGAGAAAGCTCAACTATAAATGAAAGCTCCATTTCTGCACTTCATCATGGACTTCCAGCACGAAATTCTCTGGTTTAGAAGAGGAAAAATATAGTGATAAGTTGTCCTCTTGCATCCATGGAAGATCCATCATCAAATCCATTAGAAGATTCTATTCTGCTCATGCTATAGCACTGTCAACACACCGGTTCATGCGTAGGAGTTGGAGGAGTGTATCTTTTGCGCATTCTTCTTCTACTTTCTGTTTTGGTGACATGAACTCCATTATTTGTAAGTTGTTGATGTTGCTAAACATGAGCTAAACACCTTGTAGTTGGATTGCTTAAGCCTTGTAATGAATCTTTATGTGTTAGTAATATAATATTATGATGTATGCATTTTAATCTGTGTTTTAATTCTTTCAAACCTGTTTTGGGACTGATCAACTAAAATAGGTAGATTCATGGGTTCAGAAATGGTTCATGGATTGATCTCAAAGATTGATGTGAGTGAGTGGTTGTTTTAAGGACACTTAGAACAATCCTTGTCGAAACCTAGACATAGGAGGGCTTAGTTCATAGAGTGAATACTGTGGGCTCTTTAATAGACAAAGGTGAACTTACTTGAAGCCTAGACATAGGATCTTGTCACAAAATCTTCGTGAAAGTGACCGAAAGGCACACAACATATGCTACAGCACTCAATGCTATAGCATCTAATGCTATAGCACTAACACAGAAGAGAAATTACTTAGTAAAAGCAATCCAACTAGGTCTTCACCATATAGTTTTCCTTTTTATTTCCTTGCAAACCAAACCTTTATTTTACTGTTTCCAAATATTGTGTTTTACCTTACACACTGATTTGCTAAGTTATGACAACTGTAAATTAAATACAATCCCTGTGGGTTCGACCTGTATTTCTACTGTATTACTTGTTGCGACTGCGTATACTTGCGCATCTGTTTGTAAAATCCACAACAAGTTTTTGGCGCTGTTGTTGGGGATTGAAATTAATTTTACTGTTGAAATTCTTAGCATAATAATGTAGCTTTTACTCTGGTGTTTGTTTCTGATGCTACAGCACAGGATGCTATAGCATATGCACAGGCTCAATTCACCAGAATTTCAACTTGATGCTGTGATAGTTAATTGTTTAGTTGGTAAGTTTAGTTAGTTTAGATACTTTTGTTTAGTGTGTTCTGTTTTTCAAAAAAAAAATTTCTTCTCTAATTTGTATTGTACTTGGTGTTTGTAATATGTTCTCTTTGTTGTTTTTAGTGTCACTATTTGTGTTTAGTGTTTTGTAAAAAAAAAATCCCACTTTATGCCATGGACCATTGGAGTTTTTACTATATGCAAGACTTGAATGCTCAACAACAATGTTTCAATTATGATTCCCATGGGAATGAACATGAAAGGGGCTGTTATGAGACAAATCCATCTTCTCAAGCTCAAACCGAAAGATTACATGAGGACAACTCTAGCTTAAAAGAACTCCTAGCTCAATCCATTGAATTTATGAAGGTGGAGGGTGACAACTTTGAAAGGGGATGTTATGAGACAAATTTCATGCCCATGATAACCCCAAATATGGATTGTGGCATGAGAAACTTTGTGTGTGAGCCAGAACCAAGTTGTCAAGCTCAAACCGAAGGATTCCAAGAGACCATCTCCAACTTCCACGAATTTGTAGCTCAATCTCTTGAGGATATAAAAGTGGCTAGTGACAACTTTCGAGTGTCATGTAACAATATAGAGGCTCACCTTATGACAATTATGGAGCATATAAAAAAAGAGAGTTTTATTGAAGAGGTGGTTGAGCAAGAGGAAGAAAAAGAGAGTGTAAAGTGTGAACTTGAATGTGGTCATTTGGAAATAGTGGAAGAAAATCAAAAAAATTGTGTAGTTGTAGAACAAGAAAAATTCAAAAATAGTGGTGACAAGGAAGAAAAGCCAAGGTTGAGGTATGTGACAATTGAGACTCAACTTATTGGTTGGGACATGGGAACACTTGCTTTCCTATGCCAAATACATGAGATTTCTAACAAAAAGGAGAAAGCGGAAGGATGGTATTTTCTTCTTGTCCTATTATCCACCCTAACTTGGGTTTTGAATATCAAGTCTAGCTAAAGACTACAAATTAAGCGCTACTGGGAGGCAACCCAGATTTTTAGGACTAATTATGTTTTCTATGTGTTTTTGTTTGTAATTTAGTAGGTATGAATAAGAGGTCTTGTGGTATGTATGTGCTGTCAATTATGCAGAATTTTGATGCTGTTGCACCATGTGCAACAACACTCGTGGCTGAGATGTTGAGCATGTGGTCCAAATAGTCAAAAAGGTGATGATGAAAAAATAAATAAATGAAGGAGAGTGTAGTGAGCAAGAAGAAGAGGAAAGTAAGGAAGAATACCCCATTTTTTCACCCTCACCACCCACCCAGAACAATCTCATCCTCATAAAAGAAAAATCCACCGAAAACTCAACCTGCCATAGAGGAACCATCAAGAAAAATCTGAACTGCAGAAAGTGAATGCCGTCACAGGTGATGCTATAGCATCAGTATCAGAAAGCAGTGCTGCAGCATCTGCTGCAGCACCAAAGAAAGCTGTAAGAACAAAAATGGTTGCTAAAAAGAGGTCAAGGGTCCCTGATTCTGCTGTGAAGGAACTTGATTCTGTTGTGGCCAAAACAGATGATTGGGTCCTTCCTACTCCACCAGAGCCTCCATTGGCCAAAGATTCAATGCAAGAAGCTGTTTTTCAAATTTTGATGCACCAAGGGAGATACCTACCACAAGACTTAGTCTGGCTGTGGACTCTTAAACCAAGCACTTCTGGGAGGCAACCCACAATTTTGTAACCAACCCTTTTGTTATTTTTAAGTCTTTTTGTTTGTGCATGAAATTTGGAGATAAGTTGTAGAAGAAGTTATAGCACTTGGTGTGGTAGCATGAGATGCTATAGGATCTACTGAGAGTTTTAAAGAATCATCTGCTCCAAAAAGGAAGAACCCAGGAGCAAGATTGGCTGAGATTCAAGAGGAAGAAGGTACTGAGATGGTGCAGGCAGACAAGGAGAAAGCTGCTGCTATAGCATCTAATGCTACAACATCAACTGCAGAGGAGGAAGCCCCCCAGGAACCCAGGAAGAAGAAACAGAAAATAGTCAAGAAACCTTCCCAGAAGCCTAGCAGGATCAGTAGCAGGTTCAAAACTGGGTTAGCCAAAAAAAACTGATCCCTTTTTCCTTTAGCTCTCTTAAATTTATTGCTTTCAATAAACCCGTTGGGTACTATAGCACCTGTCCTGCACCCAACAGTTGTGATAGTTTTAATTCTGTTTCTGAATCATGCCAATTGTGTTTATGGTTTGCTGTGATGTTTTGCTTTACCAATTCCCCTTGTTCATCATGAAGGCAGTGAGGACACTGCCTTGTTTTAAGTTTGGGGGAGGAACTTTAGTTATTTTTCTGTTGAATGTTTGAATGTTTGTTTTGTGTCAAGTCATTAATTCCCTTATTCAAAAAAGAAAAAAGTTTGCATCTTGAATGGGTGAAAAGTTTAATGATGATTGAGTGACTATGTGAAGTAGCCTTGTTTGAATGATAACCAATTTTATTGCTGCTCCCACACAAACTCTAAGCTTAGAAAGAAACTTAGTTAGCTAAGAATAAGCTGATGCTGAAGTTAGTCTTGGTTAACCAAGAATGTGTCAAGTTTTTAATAAAAATTGAGAGTAGCTTTAGAAGCTAAGTTTGGGGGTGCATCGGTTATATTAAGGCTAGGCTTGAAGACTTAGGAAGGTCAGTGTAATTCAGTTGTGTCAGAAATTGTAACATCAGTTGTATAGAAATGTAGTGCTATAGAATCTCCTCACCAAAAATGTTGTGACTATGCCTAAAAGCTCATAAAAAAAATAAAAAATAAAAATAAAAATAAAAAAAATAAAGAGAAGAGAGAGCATAATACTGCAGTCTAGCAAGGGATGCTATAGCACAAAAGTCATCAAACATAAGCAGAAATTTGTACTCATAGCATCAAATGCTATAGCACCTCGTGCTATAGCACTAATACCATTCATTTCTCTTAGTTTAGTACACTAGCCACTGTCTGAAATGCCTAATCAAGCCCTTTGTTGTGCTTTGAAGTCCCTCAAGTCTTATGTGGAATTATTAGTCTACTCTCTCTTTTGAACTCTTCTTGACACACTCAAAAGAAAGTCATTCTCTCCTAAGCTAAGTGAAATTCTGAACCTGGCTGGGAATTAGACTATGCTTAGAGGTCACACACTCACTTTGGGCAGTAATAACTCTGGATGTTGAGAAAAACAATGATTTGTGTGAGCGGATCTGAAATCTTAACCCAACCAAGAGCATGCTTTGAAAATTTGTAACTTAGGGAAGAACTGACTTTAGTATGCTGTCTTGTGTTGTTTTAAAGAGTCTTGGCTTCAATGTTGTATGAATTTACTTGTTCTTTTTGTCATTGCTTGAGGACAAGCAATGGTTTAAGTCTGGAGGTGTGATAACTCTCCATTAGTATAGTTATCTACGCATTTCTACTCTTAAATAATTGTAAGTTTGCATGCTTAGACTAGGAGTTATGTGAATATTTGTGTTAAATCAAGGAAAAGGGAGTCAAGAACCGAAATGGAATTAATTTGGCACAATTGGTGCCCTCGTGAAATTTCTGATGTTTTCTGTCTAAGTGCTATAGCATCAAGTGCTATAGCATCCCTGTGCGCAGCAGAGCTGGGACCCACTTGAAGACAGCAGCAGAAAGCAGATCTGCAGTGAATCCTAATCTGTCCAATCAGCGCCTCCCTATTGCCCCAATCCATGCTGATGCAGCCACCCTCCTACCACTTGCTCTACACCACTTGTCCACTTGCAAGGGACAACATGCTTTAGTTGGTGAAAAGAAAGATCCACTTATCCACTTGCTTCATCCACTTGCAAGAATGGAGGGAAAGCTCAACTATAAAGGAAAGCTCCACTTCTGCACTTCATCATGGACTTCCAGCACGAAATTCTCTAGTTTAGAAGAGGAAAAATACAGTGATATGCTGTCCTCTTGCATCCATGGAAGATCCATCATCAAATCCATTAGAAGATTCTGTTCTGCTCATGCTATAGCACTGTCAGCACACCAGTTCATGCGTAGGAGTTGGAGGAGTGTATCTTTTGCGCATTCTTCTTCTACTTTCTGTTTTGGTGACATGAACTCCATTATTTGTAAGTTGTTGATATTGCTAAACATGAGCTAAACACCTTGTAGTTGGATTGCTTAAGCTTTGTAATGAATCTTTATGTGTTAGTAATATAATATTATGATGTATGCATTTTAATCTTTGTTTTAATTCTTTCAAACCTGTTTTGGGACTGATCAACTAAAATAGGTAGATTCATGGGTTCAGAAATGGTTCATGGATTGATCTCAAAGATTGATGTGAGTGAGTGGTTGTTTTAAGGACACTTAGAACAATTCTTGCCCAAACCTAGACATAGGAGGGCTTAGTTCATAGAGTGAATACCGTGGGCTCTTTAATAGACAAATGTGAACTTACTTGAAGCCTAGACATAGGATCTTGTCACGAAACCTTGGTGAAAGTGACCGAAAGGCACGCAACATATGCTACAGCACTCAATGCTATGGCATCTAAAGCTATAGCACTAACACAGAAGAAAAATTACTTAGTAAAAGCAATCCAACTAGGTCTTCACCATATCGTTTTCCTTTTTATTTCCTTGCAAACCAAACCTTTATTTTACTGTTTCCAAACATTGTGTTTTACCTTACACACTGATTTGCTAAGTTATGACAACTGTAAATTAAATACAATCCCTGTGGGTTCTACCTGTATTTCTACTGTATTACTTGTTGCGACTGCGTATACTTGCGTATCTGAACCCCTCTGTCTCCCATGGTTTCGTTCTTCTCCTCTCACTGTAACTTCTTTCTCTCCTTTCTCTCTCTGATTTTCAAAAATCTCTCTCTCTCTCTCTCTCTCTCTCTCTCTCTCTCTCTCTCTCTCTCTCTCTCTCTCCTCTTTTCACTTCTGCAGCGGCGCTAGGGATTTTGGTTTCAATTCTTTTACTTGCATCATGTTGCATCACCATTTATTTTAATTTTAATTTAAATTTAATTGCATCACCTTGCATCATTTTTTTTTGACTTTTTAACTTATATGTCATCATGTATATACAAATGCAAGACAACCGTATACCTACCGTATGCAGATACACTCTTGCTATTATATACAAGATGTACCGATTGGTCAATCAGATTGACTAATAGACCTTGTGCACCGTAAGACTATCAAACTTTCCTAACCATCCCTAGCCATAAGGTAACTTTGAATACCCTAATAATACTGAGGTTCGAATAGTTAGGGGTGTGCATGGTACAAAATCCATACCACACCACACCATACCTCTTTCAAATCCAGTTTTGGTTTACGTTTTCAAAAAACCGGTTTTAATCCATAAACCGGTTTGAAACTGGTACGTAACCAATTCAAAACCGGTTCGGTTCTAGAAACCGGTTTACCATTTTAAAACCTGTTTTTTATTCCAAAAAATGGTTTACCATTTCTAAAAATTGGTTTTTACCGCCAAAAACCAGTTTTCAATGCAAAAAAATGGTTTACCACTTCTAAAAATAGGTTTCTAGAAACTTAAACTACAAGGGGAAAAGCAACTTTATTACTCATCCCAAAATCAGAGTGGTTCTTTAAACAGGATGCAAGAAACTAAATAGGCTGCTCCAGATATGGGTGTCTATGGCTTGGGGTGTGCATGGTACAAAATCCATACCACCCCACACCATACCTCTTTCAAATCTAGTTTGGGTTTACCAGTTTTCAAAAAACCGGTTTTCATCCATAAACAGGTTCGAAACTGGTACGTAACCAATTCAAAATCGATTCTGTTCTAGAAACCGGTTTACCATTTTAAAACCGGTTTTTTATTCCAAAAAACGATTTACCATTTCTAAAAATTGGTTTTTACCGCCAAAAACCAATTTTTAATGTCAAAAACCAGTTTTCAATGCAAAAAAATGGTTTACCACTTCTAAAAATAGGTTTCTAGAAACTTAAACTACAAGGGGAAAAGCAACTTTATTACTCATCCTTAAATCAGAGTGGTTCTTTAAACAGGAATATGCAAAAAACCAAATAGGCTGTTCCGGATATGGGTGTGTATGGCTAGGGGTGTACATGGTACAAAATCCATACCACACCACATCATACCTCTTTCAAATCCAGTTTGGGTTTACCAGTTTTCAAAAAACCACTTTTCAAAACACCGGTTCGAAACGGGTTCGTAACCAATTCAAAACTGGTTCGGTTTTAGAAACCGCTTTACCATTTTAAAACTGGTTTTTTATTCCAAAAAACGATTTACCATTTCTAAAAATTGGTTTTTACCGCCAAAACCAGTTTTCAATGTCAAAAACCAGTTTTCAATGCAAAAAATGGTTTACCACTTCTAAAAATAGGTTTCTAGAAACTTAAACTACAAGGGGAAAAGCAACTTTATTACTCATCCCCAAATCAGAGTGGTTCTTTAAACAGGACGCAAAAAACCAAATAGGTTGTTCCGGATATGGGTGTGTATGGCACAGTAAACCGCACTTAATTGTACCTTACCAATTTCAAAGAATAGTTGCATGAACCATTTAGATAAAATACAAGTTTTAGTTGTAAACTGGTACGGGTCCAGTTTAGTATCGTTAAATACCAGTTTGATTTTGTTTTGTTCTCTTTAGGTGGTATTAGGGCTGTTCAAAAGAACCAAAAAACTGAACCGAATTGTAGAACCGAACCGAACCGAACCATAAAGAACCGAACTTTTCATCATGGTTCTTGAACCGAACTGATTTAACAGTTCAGTTAGTGAACTGTTTTTATAAGAATCAGTTCATTTAGTTGAAAAACAAATTTATCAGAAATGCTTATCTTGTTTTGAAAATTTGTTGCGGTTGAGCATATTCATCTGTAACAAATTTAATCAAGAAGAACAATTTGTTGAAATGTGCATGCATTTCATCTGGACTATAGATATAATAATTATAATGGCCATTGCTTCAGTAGCATATCCTTGAATTATGCTTAGTTAATTATGACGTTAATTTGGACAAAGCATATAGAATTGTTGAAAAAATAAGTAGATTTAAACACCATTTTGTCAGTTCTTTCAACAAATAAAAACAGATTAGAATTTGTTCTCTTCATATTCGGATTAATGGGTATGTTTAGTTTAATACATTTCAGTTTGGAATTTGTTCTCTTCATATTCGGATTATTGGGTATGTTTAGAACAAATCACCTTTAACAATTAGTTCAGTTCGAACCAGTTCACTGCTCGAACAAACAGTTCAGTTCGGTTATTAGAACTGCTAGTGCAGTTTGGTTCAGTTCAAGTAAATTGCTCAACCAATTCGGTTTAGTTCGGTTCGGTTTTTCTTCCAAACCGAACCATGAACAGCTCTAGGTGGCATATTTAATTACTAATTAGTTACCTCACCATTTTCCCTTATTCGACTTTGCAGGCCAGAGAAAATAAGATCAAATACCAATTTAGCACCAATATCTTATATCGTTAAATTATATGGAAGAGTTTTTACGTTGTTGTTCAAATTTAAATTCAAAGGAAAAAAGCTTAATAATTAATTAACTACCTACTTATTAGATAAATATATTTTATATTTCTTTTTCAGAAATTCATGTTGAATTCTCGAGGGTGAAGCTTCTGGCAACAAGAAAAAATATTTTCAATTTATTTTTCAGGAACTCTACATGTGGATTTGAAGTGATTGTGTTTTGTGAGGTGAGATTGTTTTTGCCTTTCATCAAGAAAAAGGGGAAAGAAGTAAAAAGACGGAAACTGAAGAGTTGGAGTGGGAACTCAATTGGAAGTGCCTGAGGTGCAATCAAATTACAGGAAACGGTATTTTTACCGGTTACTAAAATGGGATTCCGATTTTATTAAACAAAATGGATCAGTATTTTTAAAAATGGTAAAAGAGAATTTTTAAAAGGTTCAGTCCAGTTTTTAATATGGTTACCGTATACCCATCACAATGGAGAAATGGAACATATTCACAATGGAGAAATGGAACATATTCAGATATTTAAACAAGAACAATTCATAAATGCTTAAGTTTGTTTTTAATAATTGGATATGATGATATAAGCAACTATATCATTCTTTCCCTATTGCTTCACATGCATATTCATCTTGGAGTGTAACATCTCTCTAAATCTAAATTTTTCTCATTGAAAAAATGTATAAATTCTTTTACTTATACATATACAGATTCAGATATTAAAGTGTTAATGGATGATTTGTATTGGAGTTAATCTATGAAGCAAATTTCTTTTGTTTTAAACTGTAAAGATGGATTATTAAAGAAGTGAGTTCTTGATTACCAAAAAAAATACAAATTTTTCGGTAAAAAAAGTTACAAATTTTATGTAATAAAAAGAGTAATCTTATTCAGCCAAAATTTTCCAGCCAAAAACCACATTACAATACCAATTAACCAAGTTTTTTAAGTCATTAACCAACCTATTTTTTCACAGTTTTCTAGGTCATTGACTAAAAACTGTGAAAAAGTAGGTTGGTTAATGGCTTAAAAAACTTGGTTAATTGGTGTTGTAATATGATTTTTGGCTGGAAAACTTTTACCGAATATCATTACTCTAATAAAAAACCACCAATTGGACAACAATATTTACATATGCATTTTGTCACACGTTGTGACAAATAGCACTTTTCAAGACAACAATTTAAATTCGAAAAATGTTTATTTGTTCTAAACAAATGGTGTGGGTAACCGGCCGGTGAATACAAAGCTAACAAAAACAAAAGAAACAAAGAGACTAAGGGGCACTCTCTTTAAATAGCAAGTCCTCCAAACCATTAGGGGGTTGACGAGGGTGGTAACTCCTAGTGCAGCAGTACAACCGAGCTTGGCCATGAGGTCAGCCGGGCCATTTCCTTCTCTAAGAACCCGATGAATCTCGAACGAAGGGAAGGTACCTGTTATGGTAACTAGTAAAAGGCCTAAAATGATGTTTACACCCCCTATAAGGCCCAATAACCAAACCAGCCCATATCCAGAAAATCTAGTCCAGTTAATCAACGGTACAGATGCCTCTGTAAGATCTAACGGCTCAGGGCCGACAAAACAAACATCACACAAACTCTATAAATACCACACTCAATGCTCATAAATTTAAGCAATTTCTAATACAAAACACTGACTCACTCAGATACTGACTTTAGCATCGGAGTGTCATTGCAGGTACAACATCGCCATCTCAAAGATCAAACATCGGCATCTCAAGGTCGAACGTCGCAGATCAAGGACAACTCCTACCAACTGTTTCAAGATCAGAAGCACGGTACAGAACAGTATCCATCAAAGCTATGATAAGCAACAGAAGAGAAACATAAGCATGAAAGCAGCGTTGATCCCGATTCCGTGGAAGTTGGTTAACCTCCTCACAATCTGTCTGACAAACCACATGTCAGGGAGGTTCTCCTTTTTTTTTAGATAAGCAGGGAGGTTCTCCTTGAAGTTCATAGGAGGGGGTGTTGATTCACTTGATGCATAAGTTCCAGAGGGACCATAGTGCTCATCATATTCCAATTCCAAGTACCAACGATACTAACATCTTTTAGTTGTAGTTGTGTATCCGAAATGTTGACAAAATCAACCAAATCACGTAGTTATCATTCTTCATTCCAACGAGAGAACCAAAAAGAGAAAGAACTGTCACCTATTCGGAATTGGAAGCCTCGCTTCAGAGCCTCCAACACCTTTGATATGCTTCTCCAAACTAGGGTGATATATTACCACGACTTTTCATTTGAAGATTGTTGCCATGCTTAATGTATTTGTGGAGAAGAACCTGTATCACAATTTATCCATTCATGCAATAGTTTCCATACAAGTTTACAAAAGAAAGCAAGGTTAGAAAGTCTTGCTTCCTTAATAGCCAATCCTCCAAACTTCTTGGGAGAGGTTACACTAGTCCATTTGACCATCTTCCACTTTATATTCTCCCCTGTCATACCCTAATTTTGTCCGTCTAATTTATCAAAAATCCAAAAAAAGTTTTATTCTCGTCGTGCCACGTGTCGTTCCAATCGCGTGCACGTGTCTTTAACGCTCATACGTTTATTTTGATACTCGCTTTTGTTGATATTGCTTATTATTATAAAATATAAAAATAAATAAAATGTAATACAAAATCGGGCAAAAGCTGAATAGCCAAAGTTCTTTTTATTACATAACCAAGTCCTTTTACACATATAGACAAAAATAGTACAAAAAATTGGAATAAAATTCAAAAAAAAGAAGAGGGAAAGGGCGCAGCAGTAGCAGCTGCCCTAGCTGCTTGTCCTTTGGATTTTTCCCCTTGCTGTTGTCATTCCTTCATTGCCAGCTGTTCTCCTTTCCTTATTCAAATGACTGTCCTTCCCAGCACCCTAATCACCCCAGCCAGCTGCTGTCCTTCCCAGCGCCCCATTGCCAGCTACTGTCCTTTTGCTGATTCAATGGCTGTCCTTTTTGACTCCTCAGCACCTCACCAATTGACCTATAAATACCAAACAATAATGAATAGTAAGGGGGAACGATTTCAGTTTCAGAGAAATTAAGAGAAAAAGAGAGAACTGAGAGAATAGTAGGAAGAACAGAAAAAGAAAACCACCGTGAGCACCACCACACTCCCATGGCGGTGCTCCGCCCAAAATCACAGCTTCATTCAGCAATCTAAATCCAAAAAACAAATAAGAAGAAGGAAGAAGAATGTTAAACCAAGAGGAAATGATAGTGAGCAAACCTCCAACCTTAAAGCCACCGCCGTGACCTCCGGGGAGCACCACCATCACAAGCCCACAACCACACCAGGAAACACCAAACATCTCTCCCACGTTCTCACTTTCTCTCTCCTCGTCGCACCTTCTATCCTCACCATCACTGTAACCACCCTTCACAGCCACCATATAAACGGACACCACCACCCAAAACCACCAACAACCACCCAAAGCCATTACAAACACCATCTCCACATCTCATCATCGCCACCACCGTAACCACAACAACCACCAAACACCCCAACAACAAAACACCACTATAACAACTATAGAAAACCTCCATACACCACAAGTTACCACTACCTCCATCGTCACCACCACAACAACCACCGCAGCCACTTCTGCGACCACACAATAACCATCACCACTACAACAACCGCACCCACAAAAACACATTTAGTAACCATTCAAAATTGAAGAGAGAAAACCGAATATCAAAAGAGAGAAAGAGGAAACTCACCATCATCTCCATGAACACCACCATTTCCGGTCAAACCCGCCGTCGCCGGTGACCACCGTTCGTCGCCTCACCATCAGACGCTTCTGATTTTCAACCCATGTCGTTCTTCTCTCACGCTCATTGTAACACCCATTTTCTACCCGGTAATTATTTAATAAAATCAGAGTTATAAAAAAATTTCATTGTTCTATACTTCGAAAAGAGATGTCACACATTCATCGATAATTCAAAACATTGCATACGATATATAACACTTTGTCAAAAAGGGACGAACCCCATAACACCAGTTTAGTTAACCACATCGCCAAAAATACATCACCACGCAGCGTAATAGAAATAAGTTCCAAAACATAAAATCATAACGTCCTGAATGGACTCCAAATAAATAAAATGCAACAGCCAAAGTCTAGGTTCGTTTCCCCCCCTGAGTGTTACATATCAAAGCAAAGGGCACCGACTCAGACTAGCGAAGGTAGCTAAGCCTTCACTCGCAATCACCTGCACGTTACCGCATAGGGGTAACATTCAAACAGAAGGGGTGAGATATCTTCAATATAATAGCGTAAATGATAGGAAATATGCTAGAATATGACAACTATATCTACCACTCCACTACACACACCGAATTATAAACATACGTCAAATTCTAAACACCACAATCGGTCACAAAATGTCATGATAATGCATGAATGCAACCCACACGAACGGGCATATGCATGTGGTACCAAATCACCAAAAGTTTTTGCCTGTAAATAGAGGCGTCACCAATATTGAGAGCTTTCACACCCGGATAACCAATTTAGAAAAATTGAGCTTTCACACCCGGCTCACTAGTTTTTGAAAAAGTTGCGCTTTCACACCCAGCTCCAAGACCAAAGGCCTTCACCGAAACAAATGCGTATGCTGTATGCGACACCATGAATGCACACAGACAATCACCAAAATTTAGTCACAACGTGACACACCAAAAATCAATCACCGAATATCACCAAAATTGAGCTTTCACACCTAGCCCAACGACACCAAAACACCAAAACTACCCGAAACAACGGAACACTAAGATTTAGAGCCTTCACACCTAACTCCAACAACACCAAGGTTTGAGCCTTTACACCTAGCTCAAACATCACCAAGACACCAAGACGACAACAATTTTCCAAAGTATTGGGACGACGACAATTTTACAAAGACGGCAACATTTAACGGTTAAGCCAATGGCTAACAATTCCCAGAAAAATAGATCACTTTGCCTTAAATTAGAATATTCAGCTAGGCCTCTGAATAAGCTTTCCAAAACATTTTGAAACGTCTCAATCGGACTCACGAGTCAAAAGATATGTTAAAAACAAAACAGGAGAAAAACTGAGAGACATCCTAAAAATGGCGCCCAGGAGCAGGGCGCCTAGCAGGCAACACGCAGAAACTGGCCAGCAACAGAAACTGGCGCCCTTGGCGCCCAGGCAACACAAAAACGCAACATGGCACAGAATATGGCGCCCATGGCGCCCATAGGCAACACCACGCAGGAATTGGCGCCCAGCAAGCAACACTGCAGGAAATGACGCCCTTGGCGCCCAGACAGCCTAGAACACAACAGAAAACGCAACATGTCACAAAAACTGGCGCCCTTGGCGCCCAGACAACTCAGACACGGCTCAGCAACGCAACACAATACGAAACACACACCAGACACGGCGCCCAGCGGCAGGGCGCCTAAACAGCAACACAGCAGGAAAAACGCAACACACAGGATGAGGCGCCCAGGCACAGGGCACCGTTTCCTGCAGCACAGGCACCGAACGCAACACGACCAAATATGGCGCCCAGGCACAGGGCGCCGTTTTCTGCAACAGGGACAGCAACAACATTTGGCGCCTAAGGCACCCTAGGGACCCAAAATTTCAGAATTTTACCATGTTAAATCACCAATTCGATTCAGTCACCAATTTAGTTCACCAATTCTTAAACCCCAATGTCAATTATCATGAATTGTCAATCACAACACCAAACAACATTTACTCAAACACTTAGCAAGCAATTCGTGATAATAACAATGAACACCAATTTTTTTAGAGTTACAACAATCACCAACAAGCCAATATTTCCATCAACATAGTCATGATCCAACTATCATCAAAACAAACATCAAAACCAAACAAGAGGCATTATAGGACCTATTCCCACATAACCCCATCATAAAACCCTATTATAAGGAAGAACCCCACCCTTACCTTATAGTAGGAGAGCACTAATCCTCTTGATCAAGTCACCAACAATAACTGTTAGGACTTTGGCAAGTGTACCAATTGTCGTTGCAAGTAATAAAATACAGTAAGTAACCGGTCGATTCCACAGGGATTGTGTTTTATTATCAATAGGCAAATAAATTAATCCTTAGACGTAATAGTTGGACAAAAGTGAAGTAACGGTAAAACAAAGCAAACGTCTGTAGACAATAAAAGAAAAGCGATTAGGGGTCGAATCTTCTCCCCTCACCTATCCTATGATCCTTCAGTTAATCTCAAATTGGTTGTTTAAATTACCAGATTCAATTCACAAAATTAGGTTAAGGACAATCCCTTGCCTCAAAACCCCTTTTACCTAATTGAGAAACCCTAATCCCTTAGGTGATTCATGCCAACAGGTAAAGCAATAAACGCAAGAAATAGAGAATTCACATATCCAATCCCATATTCCTATGGTGATCACAAGTATGTGATCTACTACCCTATATCAAGAATGTAACCCATATCCCTATGTGATCACAAACCCTAATTCATTACAATTAGCATATGTAGAAGTAAAGCATTACACAAAGAGGCATAGACTTATGATAAATTAACCAAACAACTGAATCAACCATAACAAAGTAATCAATAGATAGGTTTGGGGAGAGTCATCTCTCCCTAATCAAAACAAACTACATGGACAACATCAAGGAAAGAGAAGATAGAAATAAGGAGAAGTTACACATAGAGGAACCCATGAGAAGTCTTCAAAACCTTGTTCCCAAGTGATTAGAAGCTCCCAAAAACGCCCCCCAACTGCTGCTCCAAAGTGTGGCTCAGATCCCAAGACGAAGTCCCTTGTAAAATTGCTGAAACTGCTTTAAAAACCCTAATTTTCACGCACCATCGCGACGCGGCCCGTGTCCGTCGCGTCGCGACAAAAGACAGAAGCTTCAGGCCTCGCAGAACTGCTCCAGGTCGCGTCGCGAACCCTCCTGGTCGCGACGCGAAAAACAACAGAAAGTTCTGGCTTGTAAAATTCCTCCAGATCGCGTCGCGAACCCTCCTGGTCGCGACGCGAAAATCAACAGAAAGTTCTGGCTCGCAAAATTCCTCCAGATTGCTGCATTTCCGGGCAAGTGTCTGGTTCGCCGAAAGATGCCACAACCAATTAAGAGGTCTTCAAGTCCCATTTAGCTCCAAAAGTGAAGGAATAACTTACAATTGAACTTCCTACTACAATTATCTAAAACTGAACTAAATCCCAGATAATGACTGTTATACAATAAAAACCCTGCACAATTGGTCCTAAAAATGCCTAACTTACATCATATGATTGGGAGTCAACACAACCCCAAACTTAAACTTTTGCTTGTCCTCAAGCAAACAATCAATTCAGACTGTGGCTGTTTTTTTTCTATTTAGCTGTTACATATAATACATCAACCTTAAACACATCAGCACATCAACTATCATCATCAATCTAATGCAGTGGCAGGACAAATGAATTGGAAATAACGAATCATAAGCAGGCAGCATTCTCAAGTTTTCTCTGTACGCACATCTCACCAGTATTTCACTCTTTAGGTGTTTCGGGTATTCACTCAATTCACAGTACCTGCATCATCGTTTCATAGGCTTGACAGAGTTCTATATCATTCTAGACAAATAAAATGCATACACACATTTTGAGGACTTTAAGGGTTATAGCGGGGCTTAGGTAAGGGTGGATACATTTGGATAAGTAGGTTGCACTTGGAGTTAGGCCTACCTCTCTTTTTGTCAATTTCACGCTATACTCACCCATTTCCCCAAAGCATTTAACAAAACAAGAGAAGGATTTTATTTATTTATTTTTCTCTTTTTTTTTCTTTGATGTATATATATATATATACATATATATTTTTTTTCTTTTCTTGTTCCTTCTCTTGTATACCACCCCAAACTTATATTGTTGTTATTCCACGAGCAACCCCAAACTTAAAAATTTCCCCACTCTCACAGCTTTTGTTACCTAACTCCAAGTTAAGAATTAACTAGGCTATGATTTTCAGAGAAACAGCATATAATTTTTAACAATAGGCTCAGAGGGGCTGGCAGAGGATAAACATTAATTAGGTGTGGTTTGAAAGGCTCAGGGGTGCCAAAAGAAATGCCTCAGTGTGTATGAAAATCAAATGCAAAAACAATTAAGCACAATGTCAAGTTCTGCAGACTAATGCAGGCAAGGAATACACACAATATATATAAGAACGTGTTTAGGCTCAAACCTCACAGTTGGGATCATAGAGATGGAACTTGAGAGATGCTGCTCACAGATGATAAAGAACTTCCGCAACGTTTGTCATGACCCCTGCTATTACTTGATGATAAAACTTGACGTGCGAGTGTCCAATGGAAAAATGCAAACATGCGACCCCAAATGCCACACATCATCACTATTGAAGCTGCTTTAACAAAACAAAAACAAAATATAGGGCAGTGGTGCCCCAATATCACAGAGTAAGTTATAATAATAAGTACAGACCAAAGTGCGAAATAAAGTCAAAATAGGGCAAAATACAACCAAAAGTGCGAGTAAAAATGTCTGAATAAAACAGTAAAATAAATTGAGCCTCCTGCTCAAGGAAATGAAATGTGGCGCTCACCAGTGGGTTGCCTCCCACCAAGCGCTTCTTTAACGTCACTAGCTTGACGTTTGTCATCCCACTATTAAGGTGGCTGATATGACACAAAGAACACATCATCCTTCTTCTTTCGCTTCTGGGGCAGGAACATCATGAATTTGAAGCATAGTTGTAGATGCTTTCATACTCTTTTAAGGTGAAGGGTGATGAATAAGGCATAGAAGGAGTCTAAATATATGTCAATCTCCTCACTTCTATCCTTCTTGCTACTTGGAAGAATAATAGGAACCATGATTTGTTGGGTTTTTTCTTGTTGGGTTTTCACCCCTTCCCCAAATTGGGAGCTTTGATCTTCCCTCCAAACTACATGCTCCTCCATTTCAATCTTTTCTTCTTCCTCATTTTCCTTATCCTCCCCAGATTCTTCTTTTGTTGGGGCTTGTTCTTCTTGTTCCTCATTGGTAGTGCATAACCATGGGTAATTTTCTGATATAGTTACCCACTCATCCTCACAGTTGCACTCCACAAGATACTCCCCACAAGAATCGCAAAAGGTGAGTGTCACACATTTTCCATTCAAGTGGGGTTCACCACAATAGGTACATCGAAGTGAGGGTGGCGAGGACTCTATCATCACTTGCTCTTGGGGTTGGAAGAGGGTCTCGGACATTCGCATAAACTCGGACAAAGCATCTTCCAACCGAGAAGCTTGCTCTTTAGGCTGGAAGATAGTCTCAGTCATTTGCCTAAATTGGGCCAAAGCATCTTCCAACCGAGAAGTGGATTCCATGATTTTTTTTTTCGGGACAAACAGCAATTCTTTCGAACTTTGCCCCTGGTACACAGTTCACTGAAACACTTCAACAAACCGTTAACAAGTCCAACACACTAACTAAGTATCTAAATAAATAAAACAAAAAATAAATACTAAAATAAAATAAAACAAAATAAAACAACTAAGAATTAACTCAATTGCCTTATTGACAATGAAATCAACAATCCCCGGCAACGGCGCCAAAAACTTGTTAGGACTTTGGCAAGTGTACCAATTGTCGTCGCAAGTAATAAAATACGGTAAGTAACCGGTCGATTCCACAGGGATTGTGTTTTATTATCAATAGGCAAATAAATTAATCCTTAGACGTAATAGTTGGACAAAAGTGAAGTAACGGTAAAACAAAGCAAACGTCTGTAGACAATAAAAGAAAAGCGATTAGGGGTCGAATCTTCTCCCCTCACCTATCCTATGATCCTTCAGTTAATCTCAAATTGGTTGTTTAAATTACCAGATTCAATTCACAAAATTAGGTTAAGGACAATCCCTTGCCTCAAAACCCCTTTTACCTAATTGAGAAACCCTAATCCCTTAGGTGATTCATGCCAACAGGTAAAGCAATAAACGCAAGAAATAGAGAATTCACATATCCAATCCCATATTCCTATGGTGATCACAAGTATGTGATCTACTACCCCATATCAAGAATGTAACCCATATCCCTATGTGATCACAAACCCTAATTCATTACAATTAGCATATGTAGAAGTAAAGCATTACACAAAGAGGCATAGACTTATGATAAATTAACCAAACAACTGAATCAACCATAACAAAGTAATCAATAGATAGGTTTGGGGAGAGTCATCTCTCCCTAATCAAAACAAACTACATGGACAACATCAAGGAAAGAGAAGATAGAAATAAAGAGAAGTTACACATAGAGGAACCCATGAGAAGTCTTCAAAACCTTGTTCCCAAGTGATTAGAAGCTCCCAAAAACGCCCCCCAGCTGCTGCTCCAAAGTGTGGCTCAGATCCCAAGACGAAGTCCCTTGTAAAATTGCTGAAACTGCTTTAAAAACCCTAATTTTCACGCACCATCGCGACGCGGCCCGTGTCCGTCGCGTCGCGACAAAAGACAGAAGCTTCAGGCCTCGCAGAACTGCTCCAGGTCGCGTCGCGAACCCTCCTGGTCGCGACGCAAAAAACAACAGAAAGTTCTGCATTGTAAAATTCCTCCAGATCGCGTCACGAACCCTCCTGGTCGCGACGCGAAAATCAACAGAAAGTTCTGGCTCGCAAAATTCCTCCAGATTGCTGCATTTCCGGGCAAGTGTCTGGTTCGCCGAAAGATGCCACAACCAATTAAGAGGTCTTCAAGTCCCATTTAGCTCCAAAAGTGAAGGAATAACTTACAATTGAACTTCCTACTACAATTATCTAAAACTGAACTAAATCCCAGATAATGACTGTTATACAATAAAAACCCTGCACAATTGGTCCTAAAAATGCCTAACTTACATCATATGATTGGGAGTCAACAATAACCTCAGCAACACAGCTTCTCTCTTCTCCTTGAACTTGCGAAATCCTCCTCTCCTTCTCTCTTGGATGCGCCGAATTCCTCTTCTCCTCTCCTCTCTTCTATTCGCAACTTTTCTTTCTTTTCTCAAACAAAATCGCAAAATGAGGCAAAACCCTAGCCTAGGCGCTTCACCTATGCGCCTAGCTAGTGGGCTTTTGGATCACGGGCTTTCGTCCAGCTTAAGCCCGATCACTAACACCATCCCCTAATATCCAATTATACACCTCTTAACCAAATGCTAATATAATTACACCAACTGAAATAAATAAATAAATAAATGGATACCTAAATATTTAATTAAATAATTTAATTAAATATTTGGGCGTTACAACTCTCCCCCACTTAGAATGTTTTCTTCCTCGAAAACTCACCTGAATCAAACAGCTCGGGGTAGGACTCCCGCATCTTGCTCTTCAACTCCCAAGTCATGCTCTTGCCGGCAGCTCCTAGCCAGACCACCTTCACCAATGCAATTTCCTTGCCTCTTAACACCTTCACCTCATGGTCTTCAATCCGCACCGGCATCGTCTCAACCGTGAGATTATCCCGCACCTCCACATCATCCATGTGGATCACATGAGATGGATCCGAAATGTACTTCCGAAGTTGCGACACGTGAAACACGTCGTGCAAATTCGAAAGGTTTGGCGGTAAAGCCACTCTATATGCCACATTCCCAACTCTCCCGGAAATCTGATAAGGACCAATGAATCGAAGAGTGAGCTTCTTCGACTTCAAAGCACGGCCAACACCGGTCACTGGAGTGACTCTCAAGAATACATGCTCACCCTCCTGGAACTCTAAATCTTTTCTCCTCTTGTCGTGATAACTCTTCTGACGACTCTGCGAAGCCTTCATCTTCTCACGGATCAACTTTATCTTCTCGGTTGTCTCCCGAACAATTTCCGGTCCAAGCACCACACTCTCTCCAGACTCATACCAACACAGCGGGGTTCTACACTTCCGACCATACAATGCCTCAAAAGGTGCCATCCCGATACTAGAATGGTAACTGTTGTAATACGTGAACTCTATCAGTGGAAGGTAGGAATCCCACGAACCTCCTTGTTCCAAAACACAAGCCCTCAACAAATCTTCTAATGACTGAATCGTCTTCTCTGACTGACCATCTGTCTGAGGATGATATGCCGAACTCAAGCTCAGCTTAGACCCCAACTTCTCTTGGAAACTCTTCCAGAAATCTGAAGTGAACCTCGGGTCTCTATCCGAAACAATACTCTTAGGAACTTCATGAAGCTTCACAATTTCCCGGATATAAATCTCTGCCAACTTCGACACTGGATACGTGATGCTGATAGGAACAAAATGTGACGATTTCGTTAACCTATCAACAATCACCCAAATTGCATCATACCCTCTCGCAGTACTAGGCAATCTCGTCACAAAATCCATCGAAATGCTATCCCATTTCCACTCCGGAATTTCTAACGGTTGCATCAGTCCAGCAGGCTTCTGATGCTCAACCTTTGACTTCTGGCAAGTCAAGCATGCATAAACGAACTGCGCCACATCTCGCTTCATACCAGGCCACCAAAACAACTTCTTCAGATCTTGATACATCTTCGTAGCTCCCGGATGAATACTTAACTTACTTCGATGACCCTCTTCTAAAATTGCTCTCTTCAGCTCTGCGTCCTCAGGAATACAAATCCTATCACGGAATCTCAAAACACCATGCGCATCCAACTTAAAGTCACTACCCTCAGGCCGATCATCCCCGACCATCAAATCCACCAACTTGATATCCAACTTCTGGGCTTCTCTGATGCTGTTCAGAAACTCATTACCAATCTTCAACATTCCTAACTTAACGCTCTGAGGTGTCACTTCACAAACCAGACTCATATCTCTGAACTCTTCAATCAGCTCTAACTCCTTAACCATCATTGCCGACATATGCAAAGTCTTCCAGCTCAAAGCATCAGCCACGACATTAGCTTTGCCTGGATGATAGTTCAAACCGAAATCATAGTCCTTCAACAACTCCAAGCATCGACGCTGCCTCATATTCAACTCCTTCTGGTCAAACAAATATTTCAAACTCTTATGATCACTGAACACCTCAAATCTGGAACCATACAAATAGTGCCTCCAAATCTTCAGTACAAAGACTACTGCAGCCAACTCCAAATCATGCGTGGGATAATTCTTCTCATGAACCCTTAACTGACTCGACGCATAAGCAATCACCTTCCCATCTTGCATAAGCACGCCACCTAGACCCATCTTCGAAGCATCACAATACACCACGAACGGCTCTCCCGGATTTGGCAACGTCAAAACAGGAGACGTCGTCAATCTCTTCCTCAACTCAAGGAAACTTTCCTCACAACGAGCATCCCATACAAAAGCCTTACCCTTACAAGTCAACTGCGTCAACGGAAGGGCCAACTTAGAAAAGCCTTCGATGAACCTTCTGTAGTAACCAGCCAACCCTAAGAAGCTTCTAATCTCCGTAGCCGACTTCGGACTCTCCCACTGCATCACGGCATCAACCTTAGACGGATCCACAACAATACCACTACCAGAAATGATATGACCCAGAAAACTCACTTCTGACAACCAGAATTCACACTTAGACAACTTTTGCATACAGCCTCTTCTCTCTCAGGATCTCCAATACTAATCTCAAATGCTCCGCATGCTCTTCCTCCGACTCCGAATAAATCAGGATGTCGTCAATGAACACAACCACGAACCGATCCAAGTAAGTATGGAATATACGATTCATGTACTCCATAAATACATCCGGCGCGTTAGTGACACCGAACGGCATCACCGAATACTCATAATGCCCATACCGCGTCCTGAAAGCAGTCTTCTGAACATCTCCATCCTTCACCTTGATCTGATGGTAACCTGACCTCAAATCAATCTTGCTGAATACTCGAGCACCCACTAACTGATCCATCAAATCGTCTATCCTTGGCACTGGATACTTGTTCTTAATGGTCACCTTATTCAGCTGCCTATAATCAACACACAACCTCATGCTTCCATCCTTCTTCTTCACCAGCAACACAGGAGCTCCCCACGGTGATACACTCGGCCTAATAAACTTCTTCTCGAGCAGATCTTCAAGTTGCTTCTTCAACTCAGACAATTCCGACGCAGACATCCTGTACGGTGCCATAGACACAGGCCTCGTACCGGGTACAAGATCAATAGAAAACTCCACTTCCCTCTCAGGCGGCACACTTGGAATCTCATCAGGGAAAACATCGGGAAATTCGCGCACCACCTGCAACTCTTCAATGATAGCTTGATACTCAATAGACAGCGATGCCATCAGTGAGAATAACTGAACTCCTTCCTTCATCAACTTCCGCAACTGACTAGCGGATAACAGCCCAGACTCCTTCTCTTCAAAACT
The DNA here is from genome assembly GCA_039519185.1 of Astragalus membranaceus. Taxonomy (NCBI): domain Eukaryota; kingdom Viridiplantae; phylum Streptophyta; class Magnoliopsida; order Fabales; family Fabaceae; genus Astragalus; species Astragalus membranaceus. The sequence goes on from JAZGSX010000026.1 coordinate 232,049, forward strand.
CACCGACTTGCTACGACAATTAATATGAACATGGTTATGCTCTAACCAGTTCATTCCCAAGATTTCATCCAATCCGCTCAACGGCAAGCAAACAAAATCCACAGCAAAGTCTCTGTCGAAGATCGACAAGGGACACTGAGAACACACTAGAGAGGTAGTTACCGACCCCTTAGCTGGAGTGTCGACAACCATCTCTCCATTCATAGCAGACAATACAAGACCCAACTTCTTACAACAATCAGCAGCAATAAAGCAATGAGTAGCACCAGTATCAACAATAGACTTTAAAGGAGTACCATTAATGAAGCACGTACCTCTAATGAGTCCATCATCTTCTGTAGGCTCTTCACCTGCTAAAGCGAACACCTTTCCACTGGACCTTTCCTTCTTCGATTTCGGACACTGTGTACTGATATGCCCTCCTTCACCACAGTTGTAGCAGGCCACTACCTTGCTCTCACATTCGGCCACCACATGGCCGTCCTTACCGCACTTGAAACACCTCTTCACGTCGCTTTTGCACATGACACTCTTGTGGCCAGGCTTTCCACACTTAAAACACACAATGCTAGCAGGGGCATCTCCCCCACTAGTCCTCTTGCCAGCATCAGCTCTCTGCTTACCCTTGCCCGCAAGGACCTCATACGGCTTACTACGGCCTTGAAACTTGCTCCTCTTATCATTCACAATCTTGTAGTGAGCATTACTATCCTCCTCAAAAATTCTGCAACTATCAATCAAGTCAGCAAAGACACGGATCTTCTGATATCCGATTGCTTTCTTGATCTCGGGCCTCAAACCATTCTCGAACTTGATACACTTGGAAAACTCAGCAGTAGCTCCAGTGTAATGCGGATAGAACTTTGCCAGCTCCACGAACTTAGCAGCATACTCCGATACGGACATACTCCCTTGTTTCAGCTCCAGAAACTCAATCTCCTTCTTCTCTCGGACATCTTCCGGATAATACTTACGGTTAAACTCTCTGCTGAACACTTCCCAGGTAATCTCTTCATTAGCAGTCTCCAACCTCTGCCTCGCCTCTAACCACCAATCGTCAGCTTCCTCAGCTAGCATATGCATACCATAGCGGACCTTCTATGCTGGAGTACAATCCATCACTCGAAAAATCCTCTCCATTTCTTTCAACCAAGCTAAAGCACCATCGGGATCATACTTTCCCTTGAAGGTAGGCGGATTCTCCCTCTGAAAGGTAGCCAAACTCCGAGACCCAGCATTCTCACCAGCATTCTGTTGACTCTCCACAGCCTGCGCCATAGCAGCTAGAGCAGCAGCAATTGCAGCATCGTTCCTCCCAGCCATTTCAACTCACTTGCTACAAAACAAACAACAGTTAGATATAATTGACAACACACCATTGTCAATTGACACTACGACTGGACAACTTGGCCGGACCGACCGAACTTTTGCTCTGATACCACTAATGTAACACCCCTTTTCTACCCGGTAATTATTTAATAAAATCAGAGTTATAAAAAATTTCATTGTTCTATACTTCGAAAAGAGATGTCACACATTCATCAATAATTCAAAACATCGCATACGATATATAACACTTTGTCAAAAAGGGACGAAGCCCATAACACCAGTTTAGTTAACCACATCGCCAAAAATACATCACCACGCAGCGGAATAGAAATAAGTTCCAAAACATAAAATCATAACGTCCTGAATGGACTCCAAATAAATAAAATGCAACAGCCAAAGTCTAGGTTCGTTTCCCCCCTGAGTGTTACATATCAAAGCAAAGGGCACAGACTCAGACTAGCGAAGGTAGCTAAGCCTTCACTCGCAATCACCTGCACGTTACCGCATAGGGGTAACATTCAAAGAGAAGGGGTGAGATATCTTCAATATAATAGCGTAAATGATAGGAAATATGCTAGAATATGACAACTATATCTTCCACTCCACTACACACACCGAATTATAAACATACGTCAAATTGTAAACACCACAATCGGTCACCAAATGTCATGATAATGCATGAATGCAACCCACACCAACGGGCATATGCATGTGGTACCAAATCACCAAAAGTTTTTGCCTGTAAATAGAGGCATCACCAATATTGAGAGCTTTCACACCCGGCTCACCAATTTAGAAAAATTGAGCTTTCACACCCGACTCACTAGTTTTTGAAAAAGTTGAGCTTTCACACCCAGCTCCAAGACCAAAGGCCTTCACCGAAACAAATGCGTATGATGTATGCGACACCATGAATGCACACAGACAATCACCAAAATTTAGTCACAACGTGACACACCAAAAATCAATCACCGAATATCACCAAAATTGAGCTTTCACACCTAGCCCAACGACACCAAAACACCAAAACTACCCGAAACAACGGAACACTAAGATTTGGAGCCTTCACACCTAACTCCAACAACACCAAGGTTTGAGCCTTCACACCTAGCTCAAACAGCACCAAGACACCAAGACGACAACAATTTTCCAAAGTATTGGGACGACGACAATTTTCCAAAGACGGCAACATTTAACGGTTAAGCCAACGGCTAACAATTCCCAGAAAAATAGATCACTTTGCCTTAAATTAGAATATTCAGCTAGGCCTCTGAATAAGCTTTCCAAAACATTTTGAAACGTCTCAATCGGACTCCCGAGTCAAAAGATATGTTAAAAACAAAACAGGAGAAACAATGAGAGACATCCTGAAAACGGCGCTCAGGAGCAGGGCGCCTAGCAGGAAACACGCAGAAACTGGCCAGCAACAAAAACTGGCGCCCTTGGCGCCCAGGCAACACAAAAACGCAACATGGCACAGGATATGGCGCCCATAGGCAACACTACGATGGAATTGGCGCCTAGGGAGGCGCCCAGCAGGCAACACTGCAGGAAATGGCGCCCTTGGCGCCCAGACAGCCTAAAACACAACAGAAAATGCAACATGTCACAAAAACTGGCGCCCTTGGCGCCCAAACAACTCAGACACGGCTCAGCAACGCAACACAACACGGAACACACACCAGACACGGCGCCCAGCGGCAAGGCGCCTAAACAGCAACACGGCAGGAAAAACGCACCACACAGGATTTGGCGCCCAGGCACAGGGCGCCATTTCCTGCAGCATAGGCACCGAACGCAACACGACCAAAGATGGCGCCCAGGCACAGGGCGCCGTTTTCTGCAACAGGGACAGCAACAACATTTGGCGCCGATGGCGCCCTAGGGACCCAAAATTTCAGAATTTCACCATGTTAAATCACCAATTCGATTCAGTCACCAATTTAGTTCACCAATTCTTAAACCCCAATGTCAATTATCATGAATTGTCAATCACAACACCAAACAACATTTACTCAAACACTTAGCATGCAATTCGTGATAATAACAATGAACACCAATTTTTTTAGAGTTACAACAATCACCAACAAGCCAATATTTCAGTCAACATAGTCATGATCCAACTATCATCAAGACAAACATCAAAACCAAACAAGAGGCATTATAGGACCTATTCCCACATAACCCCATCATAAAACCCTATTATAAGGAAGAACCCCACCCTTACCTTATAGTAGGAGAGCACTAATCCTCTTGATCAAGTCACCAACAATAACCTCAGCAACACAGCTTCTCTCTTCTCCTTGAACTTGCGAAATCTTCCTCTCCTTCTCTCTTGGATGCGCCGAATTCCTCTTCTGCTCTCCTCTCTTCTATTCGCATTTTTTCTTTCTTTTCTCAAACAAAATCGCAAAATGAGGCAAAACCCTAGCCTAGGCGCTTCACCTATGCGCCTAGCTAGTGGGCTTTTGGATCACGGGCTTTCCTCCAGCTTAAGCCCGATCACTAACACCATCCCCTAATATCCAATTATACACCTCTTAATCAAATGCTAATATAATTACACCAACTGAAATAAATAAATAAATAAATGGATACCTAAATATTTAATTAAATAATTTAATTAAATATTTGGGCGTTATACTAATCCCTTCCCACTCTCCTCAGTTTTGGCTCTCTCTCCCCCCTCTCTCCACGATTTGTTCTCGCGTGTCCTCTCTCTCTCTCTCTCTCTCTCTCTCTCTCTCTCTCTCTCTCTCTCTCTCTCTCTATCGCATCCTCTCTCCTCGCCGGCGCCACCACCATGGCACTCCTCTGGCGTCGTCCCTTCACAGCGAGCTTCCATCTGTCGCCGTTCGTCTCCTTCCTTCCATCTCTCCCCATTTTCTATTCCTTTCTTTCTTTCTCACTCCATCGCACCTACTCTCCCTCTCGCTGGAAATCTCTCCCTCCGGCGGAAGTAACGTCCTTCTCTCTCTTAATTTTCGAAATCTCTCTCCCTCCTCGTTTCCACTTGGTGCGGCACTGGATTCATAACGTACACCCTCCTGCAAAGCCTTTTTGTATCGCAGGCCAGTTCACAAAAAAGAACTGGGCTGCTACTCTTCACATCACCCCTTTTTTAATACACCTCCTGTTACTAACAACACTTACTATTTAATTATACAACCTCCTAGTTTTTAAACACCAAATTTTTATTAACACCCTCACTTTTAATGATACAATCTTTTTTTACACCATAATGCTTTCTGACCTTTTTTAGGCAATCAAACTCACAAAAATGGGTTGTTACTAACGGTCACTCTGTATTTAACTTGTTTGATCGTTAATAACGACTGTAGTTTTCAAAAGGGCTCTTAGTGGTGACCACTTTGAGTCTACTCGTTTGGTCATTGCGAATCTCCTACAAATTTCAAAAAATATTCAAATAATAGAAAACACCAATACACAAGTTTATTTTCTACCAAAGAACTACGTAGCCTTTGATTCTCTAGGAGATACGTAGGAGCAGAGGAGGGCCCACCTCTCTCAAGTGCATTAATAAAAAAACCTTTTTTCTTTTAATTCATTTCTCTCCTATTTCTCAAAAAGTACAAAAAATAACTAACCGTTTATGAAGTCTTTTTTATTAGGCTAAAGTGCTCCCGGGGTCCCTTATCTTTATTTAAAGTAACGATTTGGTCCTTTATCTTTTTTTTGTCCCAAATCAGTCCTTTATGTTTTAAGTTTTTGACACATAAATCCTTTTCTGTCCCAAATCAATCCTTTATGTTTCAAATTTTTAACACATAAATCCCTTTTTTTGACACATATATCAGCACTATTAACGGAAAAGGATTTATGTGTCAAAAATTTGAAAGATAAAGGACTTATTTGGGACAAAAAAAACATAAAGGACTAATTCGTTACTTTAAATAAAGATAAGGGACCCCGGGAGCACTTTAGCCTTTTTATTATTATAAGGGTAAAATTATTATTTTTGAATTAATATTTTTTTACACATTTAGTTAAAAGGTAGCCTTCCTTAGGAAGGATGCCGTAGGGTGCTAATACCTTCCCTACGTATAAATGACTCCTGAACCTAAACCTGGTCCGTAAAACCCCTTATCCATCTAATTAGTTAAAAGGTAGTATTTTTCAATGTTTTTCCTAAAAAATATTGGTGGCAGCTTCATTGTAAACTTCGAAGAATCCCTCCTCCGGATTTTTCGGTCGCTACAGCTGGCGATTTCACTGGGGACTAATTAAGAGAGTCAAGCCTAATTAATTAAATGTGTAAGTATTTGTTGATTTAATATTTTGTTTCTGGCCTTATTCTTATTTTATTTATTTATTAGCATTCCTTTATATTATTGGACCTTAGGGTAGACGACTTTGTTGTTGTTGTTGTTGTTGTTGTTGTTGTTGTTGTTGTTGTTGTTGTTGTTGTTGTTGTTGTTGTTGTTGTTGTTGTTGTTGTTGTTGTTGTTGTTGTTGTTGTTGTTGTTGTTGTTGTTGTTGTTGTTGTTGTTGTTGTTGTTGTTGTTGTTGTTGTTGTTGTTGTTGTTGTTGTTGTTGTTGTTGTTGTTGTTGTTGTTGTTGTTGTTGTTGTTGTTGTTGTTGTTGTTGTTGTTGTTGTTGTTGTTGTTGTTGTTGTTGTTGTTGTTGTTGTTGTTGTTGTTGTTGTTGTTGTTGTTGTTGTTGTTGTTGTTGTTGTTGTTGTTGTTGTTGTTGTTGTTGTTGTTGTTGTTGTTGTTGTTGTTGTTGTTGTTGTTGTTGTTGTTGTTGTTGTTGTTGTTGTTGTTGTTGTTGTTGTTGTTGTTGTTGTTGTTGTTGTTGTTGTTGTTGTTGTTGTTGTTGTTGTTGTTGTTGTTGTTGTTGTTGTTGTTGTTGTTGTTGTTGTTGTTGTTGTTGTTGTTGTTGTTGTTGTTGTTGTTGTATATCTTTTCCAGCTTGGTTAGTTTATGTATTTTGCCCTTATCACACACATCACCTATTCATATTGCACACCCTTTTGAGTGGGGCCATATACCCGGGTCTGCGTGAAACTTAGGACGAGTGAGGATAATTAGTGATAGTTGATAAATCCATATCACATGCTTGTTTCGAATGTTAAAAACCGTGTTTTGAATGAAGATTTTAATGAAAACCAGTAAAGTTTGAGCAGATTTTGTGAATTTGTAAATCTAGTTTTTGTGTAGTGGTTATGCCGGTTTTTCTTTGTTTTTATGTGCACAGGAACTAGATCGAGTTGTAGAACAAAGTGTGAAGGCAATGGGTGAAGTTTGGAGCGATTTAAGAAAGGGAATAATGCAGCAAAAATGGCTATTTGATTTGCTAAAAGGAATGACTATAGACTCGTGTGGTTCTATGAGCGCTAGCGATCCACGTGGTTCTATGAGCGAAAGCGATCCACGTGGTTCTATGAGCGAAAGTGAACAGTGTCTGCTACGCTGGACTCTATAAATAGCGCATTTTCATTCTGTAGAATACACATTTATGGAATGGAAATTTTATACTTGAATGCTTGAGATTGAATACCTTCAACTCTTAGCTTAGGAATAACCTTTTAGTTGTATCTTGCAAACCATTGATTCTAATGTTTGTTGTCATCTATAATCACCTAAGGAATTAGGGTTTTTAGTTGTGAACAAATGATTAGTTGCCTAAGGAATTAGGGATTAATTAATGTTGTGGGTTTGATAACAAAGTGAAAGAGGGGATTATTGTCTCTATTAAATCAGTTTGCAATAGTCTGAAACCAATGGAAGTTCATCCCTAACTTATTTTATCATCTCGTAAACTTCGTGTTCTTCGTTCTTTATTAAAAATACAAAAACATTTTATTGTCTTCACTATAAAAGTTCTCGTTACTTTACAATTTCCCTCAAATTTCGGTTCATTTTTGTTTGTTTAGTTGTTGTTAACATTTATTGGTATTTGCATTCGATCCTTGAGTTCGAAACTCGATCTTACCGTTTTATTATTACTTGCCACGATTTGGTACACTTGTCAATTTCGCCATCAAGTTTTTATCAACCCCAAACTTAAATATTTGCTTGTCCTCAAGCAAACTCAATGCAAAACAAGGGTTGGAGAAAGATTCCTAGATGTGACTCCAATGTCCAAAATCATTCCTAGCTCAAAATCAATTAGCTTTTCACAGTTGTCAATGAGTGACCAGGCATGCATTCTTGTATCCTAAAATCAGCCATTCAAACTTCCCAAATTAGAATCTCAAGAAACACATCATACAATCATCAATTGTGCTCAATTTCACTCAAGTTCCCCACCTATAAGTGTTTCTCTCTCTCTCTTGCTCTCACACAAGTGTTTCTCTCTCACACAAGTGTTTGCAGGGTAATACACTCAATCACGTCACAAGCAGCACACTACCATAGGCTTGACATAATTCTACAACAAGCAATCACACACAAATACCACACACATCATGAGGACTTTTTAAAGGTTGTAATGGGGCTGGGGTAAGGAAGGATAAATTTTAGAATCTAGGCTTTCTTGATTGGAATTAAGAGATGCATTTTCACTTTTGAACATTTCCTACGCTTACCCAGCTTCAACAAAGAATTTCTCCCAAAATAAAATTGAGCTTGTTATTTCTTCTATATGGTTTGATTTGATTTGATTTTTTTTTTCTCTTTTTTTTTTTGAAAGAAAATAATATACTTTGGAAAGAATATAAGAAAGAACATCATATACTACTTTACGTATACCACCCGAAACTTGAACAATTGCTTGTCCTCAAGCAACCCCAAACTTAATTTGCAACCCCAAACTTAATTTTTGAGCTTCAAGTTCAATTGTGACTATAGATCCCTCAATTCCAAACAAGTGGGACACTTGGTTTTTCAGATAATGGCTTGTAATGAGGGTAATACTCCAAAAAAAAGGTTTAAGGCTCAAATGGGCTATGCAAAGGTCAATAATAAAGGGTGGGCTTTTAAAAGCTCTAGCTGTAGAAAAACAGAAAGTCTTCAATCACGTGTGTGAGTATAAGCAATGCAAAAGTAGTCAAGAACTAAGTCAAGTTCTGAAGAGTATCACAAGCAATGGAAACACTCAAGAATAAATTTAACTGTTTGGCTCAAATACTCACATGTTAATTATGATAGGGCATTAAGCACAATGAATCAAGTAATCAAATGTCACAAGACATTCCTCTAAAGGTTTTCATCCAAGAGATTTAGAACAACAAGATGCATGATCAGTCCCATTAAAACTGGTTCATAAAAATTTAAGAGCACAGCATCATAGGGTCATTGAAAACACAATCCAATAAAAATTATCCATGAAGGTGCACCACTCACCACAAATAAGAAACAATATGAAAAGCATTTGGAGTAGTGCAACTTTTGCATCACATGATATGAGCAAAGTTTGTTTCAGAAACAGAACAAGTGCCAGGTAAAGACAGTTCAACAAAATAGTGACAAAGGCAAAGACAAAACAGAGATTGGTCCTTCAATTTGGCTCAGGTGGAGGACTCTGCTTCTCAGGTTCCTCCTTCAGTGCTCCATGGGTACATTTTCTTTTAAGCTTGAGTTCTCATTTCCTAGAAGTTGCATGAGGGAAATAGAATGAAGGATCCCCTGACATAGGCACAACTTCTTTTTCCTTGGTATCACCCCCTTCTTCAACATCTTTTGACACAACAAGAGTATTCTCAAGAGGTGAGTGGGAAGCTTGATCATGAATTTCTTTTTCAATTGTGGGATCAAGCATCTCCACACGGTAACACCCTTCTTTTCCCTTTTTAGGGTCCATGGCCTTGAGCACGTTGAAAGTCACGAATTCATCTTCGAGTTTTAATGTCAAAGTTCCACCCGCCACATCAATTACAGCTCTACCAAGCTAGAAAAGGTCTACCCAAAATCAACGGGATGTCATTGTCTTCTTCCATGTCAAGAACTACAAAATCCACCGGAAAGATGAATTTGTCAATTTTCACAAGGACATCTTCAACTACACCATATGGATGCTTCACCGATCAGCTAGATGCAAAGTCATCATGGTGTTCTTTATCTGACCAATCCCCAACTTTTTGAAAATGGAGAGTGGCATTAGATTGATACTCGCCCCTAGATCACACAATGCCTTCCCAAAAGTTCTATCCCCAATAGTACAAGGGATAGAGAAACTTCCGGGATCTTTGAGTTTATGTGGAAGCTTTCTTTGCAAAATTGCGCTGCATTCCTCAGTAAGCATGACTGTCTCCTCATCTAAGATCCTCCTCTTCTTTGAGAGGATTTCTTTTATGAATTTGGCATATTTGGGCATCTGTTCAAGAGCTTCTGCAAAAGGAATGTTAATTTGTAATTTTTTGAAAACATCTAAAAACTTACCAAATTGCTTTTCATGTTGCTCCTTCTTCAATCTTTGAGGGTAAGGTAGCTTGATGATTGGATGTGGAAGCTTAGACTCCTCTCGCACAATAGTATCCTCTTGCACCTTAGAAGGTTCATCAACACCCACAAACTGCTTAGGTTCATCAACACCCACAAACTGCTTCTCATTATGTAGGAATGTCAACGGGGCGGGGCGGGCACGGGTATCTCACTACCCGGACCCGCCCCGTTTATTATAAATAGGACCCAGACCCGTCCCGGACCCGCGCGGGTACCCGTTTAATGGGTTTTAAACGGATATATTTTTAAACGGGTACCTGCGGGTACCCGCGGGTATTTGTAAATTAATAAATAAAAAACTTTTAAAAATAAAATTTGAAATACCATAGAAAATTAGTTTTTTTAACACTATTTTTTTTATTCATTTATATAAAAAAATTACGCATTTTGATATGCATTTATCGTATCAACTATTTATTAATATATAATTGTTAATGAATTGAGATAAAAAAAACTAAAATTATGATAATAAAAACTTGAAAAATAACAACTAAATATTATCCAAAATATTAGGATAAAAAGATACAACAAAATGTGAATAAACATCCACTTAAACAACAACAACAATAGATGATAAAAAAAGGAAGAAAATAGTTGTGTGATGGATTTACTAACGGGTACGGGTACCCGCGGGTCCGGGTACCCCGCTACCCGGACCCGCCCCGTTTATTGACGGGTAGTCAAAATACCCGTTTATTTGGCCCGCGGGTACCCGTTTAACTACCCGCCCCGGACCCGTGACGGGTTTTACCCGCGGGTCCGGGTTTTTTTGACACCCCTATCATTATGCTCCTTCTTAAGTCTTTGGGGAAAAGGTAGCTTAATAATTGGTTTTGGCAATTTTGGCTTCTCTTTTACATTAGAACTATTCTCAACACCCATATGAGCTTTGTCACCAGACTCAACCACTTCTTCTGAACTCTTCTTTGCTACAACTTCAATTGTTTTGCCACTCCGTGTGGTTATAGCATTCACTGTTTCACCACTCCTTGAATTAGGAATAGTGTCACTTGGAAGAGTGCTTGGAGGTCTTTGTGCAAGTTTCTTGGCCAATTGACCCACTTGAGTCTCTAGATTTCTGATAGATGCCTCTTGATTTTTAGAACTAGCTTCTAGACTTTTGAAGCCTGCTCTTGTTTCCTCCATGAATGAAGAAGTTTGTGCAGCTAGTCCCTCAACTGCAATCTCCCAATCTGTTTTCTTTTGAGGAGTGTTTTGGCTTTGCCCTTGATCCTTCCAATAGAAATTCGGATGACTCCCCCACCCAGGATTGTAACTGTTGGAAAAGGGATTATTCTTGACGAAAAATATCTTCTCTTGGATTGGTAAGGGAAGTCCACAATCCTGATTAAAATGTGGACCTTCACAGTAGTCACACTTCAAACTTGTCGCAGCATTTACTTGAGCAGAATGGTGTTGCAAATAATTCAACTTTAGAGCTTCCATTCCCTTTTTCAGTTCTTCCTACTGGTGAGTGATTATCTTCTGTTGAGCCAACCCGGCTGTCTGAGCATCTAAGTCAAGAAGACCTCTTCTAGATGTACCTCCTCTATCATGAGCCGCCAAGTAATCATTTGAAACCATAGCTTCAATTATTTGTCTTGCTTCTACCGCGATTTTGAAATTTAGAGAACCACCTGCTGAGGCATCAAGCATCATCCTTGCATTCGGTCTCAACCCAGTACAAAAGATTTGCATTTGTTGATGGTCATCAAAACAATGATTCGGGCAAGCCTTCAAGAGTCTCATAGAGTGACTCACCCTCTTTTTGCTCAAAACTGTTGATTTCTCCCCTCTTCTTAATGAACATGGAAGGGGGGAAAAATTGTTCAAGGAACTTGTCTTCAAGATCATTCCAAGTGGTGATGCTACCTTCAGGTTGTGAATCAAACCACTCTTTGGCTTCATCCTTTAGAGAGAATGGAAAAAGCCTCAGTTTCTTAGCTTCATCAGTATTACCATCCAGTTTCACTGTTTCACATAGTTGTGCAAAATTGGTGAGATGCTTGTTTGCATCTTCACATGGTCTTCCACCAATAATTGCATCTCCCTCAATTCACGAAATAGACCAGGATTGATCTCAAACCTATTAGCAGTCACCGGTTGATGAGAAATCGGTAATCTCTGCCTCTTTCTGTCACGATTTTCATAATCACCAATAGTGCGTCTAACTGGAGGGTCGACCATCTCCTCAATCACAGGAATCTCAGACACAATCTCTTCTTCTCTTGCTGCCTCTCTTTTTTTGAGATGCCTCTCTCTTGCAGCTTTTCAATTGGCCTTAGCAGTCTTTTCAATCTCAGGGTTGAAGAGTAAATCTTTAGGATCAACTGTTCCACGCATACACTGAAAAAAACAACAAACTCAACCAAGTGTCAAAGCGAAATGTGTAAAATAGGATATAAAGTAATAAAAAAGAAAACTAACAACAAACTAAAATATATACGGGTTCGAATTAGTAGTTGCCTTCGAATTTACTAGTAAATGTAACTTCGATCCCCGGTAATGGCACCAAAAACTTGATGGCGAAATTGGCAAGTGTACCAAATCATCGCAAGTAATCCACAACATTAGTTAATCCCTAATTCCTTAGGCAACTAATCCTTTGTTCACAACTAAAAACCCTAATTCCTTAGGTGATTATAGATGACAACAAGCATTAGAATCAAGGGTATGCAAGATACAACTAAAAGGTTATTCCTAAGCTAAGAGTTGAAGGTATTCAATCTCAAGCATTCAAGTATAAAATTTCCATTCCATAAATGAACCATATATCATTCCATGGTTGATCAAATAATGAAAAGCATTAAAAACAGAGATTAAACACACAAAGTAGGAGAGAATATGACATTAAGAACAAACAAAATCGGTAACAATAGTGATTCACCAATACTCATTCATCCCTAACCCAAAGAGGTTTAGCTAGACATAGTAAAAGGGGAGAAACAGAGGTTACAGCAAAATGAAGAAGATGAACTCATTTGAAGCTCTAACTCTTGTTCCCAAGCCTTGAATCTTCAATAGAGGATGAATGGAGAGAGTATTTTCGAATTCTAGGGTTTCCAGCCGTCTAAAAGTGTATTCTACAGAATGAAAACGCGCTATTTATAGAGTCCAGCGCGGCAGATGTAACACCCCCTTTCTACCCTTTTATTTTAATTAAGAAAATCAGAGTTCAAAAATCATTTTTGAGTTCACCACGAGGGTGTCACACATACGTCAAAATAAAACCTCAAGTCTCAAATAAAATAGTACGTCGTCAAAGGTGCCATACATAGCACTCCACAATAGGGAGACCTCAAAACATCAATAACTACGTAATAAAATCCAACATCAACGCAGCGGAAAGTAAATCAACCCATCAACAGTATACGAATTTAAGTACATCAGCAAAACATCAAATACATCCCCCCAGGTGCTACGTATCAGAGCATGACGACTCGACTCAAGAAGTGAAGCTAAAGGCCTTCACTGAGAATCACCTGCACGTTACCAACATGGGGGCAACATTCAAACAGGAAAGGGTGAGCATCATTCAATCCATATAATAGAAAACATGACAAGTACTAATCATAGGCTACGCACTAGAACAATCAGCATCCAAAACACTAAATATCCACATCACAGTCATCATTCACATCACTTACAATAACTCATCTCGTGTCATGTAGGCGTATGAAATGCAACCCACTCGCGGGCATATGCATGAAGGTACCTTTTCACAAACGTCACTTAGCCCTTAAGGCCTCATCATCACTTAGCCACTCAGGCCTCAAAAACGTCACTGGGTTTATGCATATGGGCATGAGACACTATGACATGCACCACTCACAACACACGAACACACAATTACTCAAATCACAGTCAACTATGTGACCCGTCACTTACCGGTTTGCTCGCAAGAATACAACACCTGTCAAATTCACAATTCACACAACAACAACATCACTTAGCCTTTTAGGCCTTAACATCACTTAGCCTCTCGGGCCTCAAACGTCACTGGGTTTCATCGTCACTCTTACACAGATATCATCAACTCACACAATAGCCACTGAGGGCAAAAACGTCATTTACTAGCCACCAAGGGCATCATCGTCATTTACGCATCACTATAAATAATAATAGCCTCTAAGGGGCAAAACAGTCTCTTACACGTCATATATAATAATAATAGCCACTAAGGGCGAAACAGTCATTTAACTAGCCCCGAAGGCATCATCGCCAAAATCATCATTTTTGACATTACTTTGTTAAAACCACCGGTCGTACGCAAAAGAGAATTTTTAAAGGCACCCAAAACATCTTTTCATTGTCACGGCAACTGTCACCGGGAACAGCCACTTGGGGCGCCCCAGCAACCTTCAGAAATTCTAAGTTTTTATTTTTTAAAAATGGAACACACAGATGGACAACGGAAAATGCTTCACAACGCTTTTTGAATCGCTCAAAACGGACATCCGGGTCAAAAGTTATAGCGAAAACAGTTTTCGAAAATATTTCGGGACATCCTGAAAACTGGCGCCATGGGCGCCCAGCGCCCAGGCACCTGGCGCCCAGCAAGGCGCAACACGCACACGCAACACACAAGGGCGCTCAGCGCCCAGCGCCTGGCGCCCAGCGCCTTGGCGCAACACACACGCACCACGCAACACACACGGGCGCTCAGCGCCCAGCGCCTGGCGCCCAGCGCCTTGGTGCAACACACACACACGCGCATGGGCGCTCAGCGCCCAGCGCTGGCACCCAGCGCCCAGCGCCCAGCCACACAGAAATTTGCAACACCCAGGCGCCTGGCGCCCTTACAGCAACAACCAAAATCCAGAATTTTCCAGCAACAACAAAGAACACTAAAAATCCATTCTTCACAATTTTAAAACATCAAAATAATATTTTTCCAACACCTAAAACCTCACTCACCCAAAAGCCAATTTTGTTCAAAGTCACCAACACCATATGGACAAGTATCATCACCATCACCATGGCGCCCTAGGCGCCTACCCACACACCCAATTACAATTTCATGCTCACACACGCACCATCATCATCAAGCCAAACACATAGATCACATATTATGGTTCACAACACATGCGCATATCACCATCAATAAAGCAAATTCATGGATCATACCCAAGCAATGAATCAAATTCGCATATAATCATAATGAACATCTATAAAAGTTAACATCAAGAACATCAAGAAACGCAAAAGAACATCAAGAATATCATGGATCTAGTATAAACCTTAGATCTAGGACCTATCACGAGATCTATTTGATGGAAAGAAAGAGCTCCCCTAACCTCGAATTAGATGAATAGGATCTCTAGAGACGATCACGGACGGAACCATGGCAACCGGATCACACCTTCTCCTTTCTCCTTGGAGCTTTGCGCACTTCACCTCTCCTCCTCTCCTCATGGGCGCCGCGCCCTCCTTCCCTTCCCACTCTCTCTATTCGCATTTTTCCTTTCTTTTTCTCAAATGAACCAAAACCTTAAAATCTCAGCTTTTATATGCGCTTAGGTTGTCGGGCTTGGATTGCGGGCTTCCCTGCAGCTTAAGCCCAATTTAATTACAACACCTTATCCGATTCCAATACTGCTCCTTATTTTATTTAAAACACCTTATACTCATTTTAATAAGTAATAAATAATAATTATATTATTATTTCTACCACCCAATTTCTTATAACTAACTAAATAAATTACTCTATTATTTTTGGGGTGTTACAACTCTCCCCCACTTAAAGGAATTTCGTCCTCGAAATCCACCTGTCAATGCCAACATTCTCCCACTAAGGCCACCTAGACAACTAGTGCTATCATTCATGCTGATTACTATTGCTCTGATTACCAGGCGGTAAGTGCTTGGGCGGCCGTCCCTCCTACTTGTTCAGCCAGGTAACTTCAAGCAGTAATAATCAGACTCACTCTCTACTCCGCTGCGCTACTCTGATAAACTAGCTCGCATCCTACCCCACTCATCTACCCATAAGGATAACAAAATACTTCAAGCATCATAACATCACAACGAAATTCACAGGGTGCATAACAGTCGTACAACAAGTCTCATAATTTTAATAACACGACAACAACATCCACAAACAACTCTGCCACTCAGGCGACATCAACAATTACAACTGCCACTCAGGCGACATCAACAACTACAATTGCCACTCAGGCGACATCAACAACTACAATTGCCACTCAGGCGACATCAACAACTACAATTGCCACTCAGGCGACATCAACAACTACAATTGCCACTCAGGCGACACCAACAACTAAAAATCAACAACAGAGCAACATCATCAACGACAACAATATTAACAACTCAGTCGCACAATCGGGCACTAAGGCACCGGCAACGGTTAACAATCGAATTAGGCACAACTCATAAAAATAGGGGCAGCGCATAAGCTAGGAACAGTAACAGTACTTTTCGGTACAGGTGAAAGTAATTTTTAAAGACAGCAACGATGATCTTTCAGGAAACAACAACAATCATCTCAGGAGGACAGCAGCAGTAGCTTTCAGAAAACAGCAATAATAGTCTTTCGAAAAACAACAACAACAATAACATCAACAACATCACGAGGAAGTTTACTAAATGCGTAACTATAGCAACAACAAGGCACACGGCACGGAAACAATGGCATAATGTCACATGGCAACAACAACAATAGTTTTTCAGGAAGTGACAACAATAATTCTCACAAAAACAGTAACAATAGTTTTTCAGAAAAAAAAAAAACTGCAACAATAATTTTCAATGCTACTATCAGTATCCAACCATAAAATTGTCTATGAGTCGTTCAAAAGCAATTTTCAAAATCTCTTCATCCTTTAGACTCCAAACCACCAAATAGGACAACTCATAAAAATAGAGACAGTCAACAACCCAAAAACAGGCACAACTCGCAAAATAGCAGCAGTGTACAAAAGTAGGGACAGTAACAGTTATTCTTGAAAGCACTGACAGCGGCCTTAGGAAGCAGCAACAACAACTTTTAAAAAGGTAGCAACATTCATTTTCAGCAATTAGTCATTTTGCAGAAAACCATAACAATTATCCGAATAAAACAGCAACATTATTTTCTGAAAACAGCAATGATCATTTTTCAGAAACAACAACAATTATTTAAATAAAACAGCAACAGCAGTTTAAACAAAACAGCAGTAGCATTCGACTTTTTAAAACAGCATGGCATTTATCATTCAAACAGCAATAGCAAATAGCTCAGGATAATCCATGAAGCATTATCAACTAAGTACACAGGAACACGGTTAACATTTAAAACCTTATTACAACTAGTCAGCCCAAAAGAATAGTTACATTAACATTTACAGTAATTAGTTAATTCGGCCCAAGTGCACAAGCGTCCAAAATGCACATTTTTAAATCTTAAGATTTTTAAAACCACGTAACGCATATCGCAAGAGTGCAACTGCTAAAACAAAATCCGAATCGTTTATAAAAGTGATTTTCAATGCTAATCTCGGTATCCAGCCGTAAGAGTGTTTAATGGATGTTCAAAAACAATTTCGGAACTTCCATTATTTTTCGGATTATAAAACCCTATAGCGCAATTCAAGGAGTAACGACCAAAAAGATTTTGTCATAAAACTCAAGCATACAAGACTCCATCTTGAGGAAAATTAGGCAAGTCAAAATAGCAATCACATGAGACGGTAGTCCTCAGCTAAAATCGTTACATCAAATTGCGGTCTTTTCCAAAAAGAGTTGAGGTCAAAGTTATAGCACTCAATGAAGATATTTTTCGTTTGTAGTGATTAAAACGCTACGACAGTTATTAGTGCAGCAATAACTTGAATAGTCCACAAATAATTTTACAACGTATTCAGTTTCCAAACATCAAACGTATTCACAGGATTTTTCGTAAAAGCTCAGCGTCGACCTCTTAAAATAGTTCGGACATATCAACATAAGAAAGTACATGCGACTTAACAATCCACAGCTACAGCAATTAATTCGACATTTTATGTAAAACACACAGAGCTCAATATCAACTAAAACACATGTGAACATTTAAACGACATGACAATTCATTTAGAAGCACGCAGCAACAAGGTCAACAACAAGGACCACAACAGCAAAACACAGTTCTCACACTGAGTACACAATAGGGCACACAGCACTAGTAGGGAAATCTCCCCCACTAGTTCACTTACCAATAGAAACTTTCCGGTGTACCTGCAACACAAACAACGGTCAGCACTGAAAAGACAACAGTTGGTCACTATCTGACACAATGACTCGACGACTCGGCCGGACAGACCAACCATTGCTCTGATACCACTATGTAACACCCCCTTTCTACCCCTTTATTTTAATTAAGAAAATCAGAGTTCAAAAATCATTTTTGAGTTCACCACGAGGGTGTCACACATACGTCAAAATAAAACCTCAAGTCTCAAATAAAATAGTACGTCGTCAAAGGTGCCATACATAGCACTCCACAATAGGGAGACCTCAAAACATCAATAACTACGTAATAAAATCCAATATCAACGCAGCGGAAAGTAAATCAACCCATCAACAGTATACGAATTTAAGTACATCAGCAAAACATCAAATACATCCCCCCAGGTGCTACGTATCAGAGCATGACGACTCGACTCAAGAAGTGAAGCTAAAGGCCTTCACTGAGAATCACCTGCACGTTACCAACATGGGGGCAACATTCAAACAGGAAAGGGTGAGCATCATTCAATCCATATAATAGAAAACATGACAAGTACTAATCATAGGCTACGCACTAGAACAATCAGCATCCAAAACACTAAATATCCACATCACAGTCATCATTCACATCACTTACAATAACTCATCTCGTGTCATGTAGGCGTATGAAATGCAACCCACTCGCGGGCATATGCATGAAGGTACCTTTTCACAAACGTCACTTAGCCCTTAAGGCCTCATCATCACTTAGCCACTCAGGCCTCAAAAACGTCACTGGGTTTATGCATATGGGCATGAGACACTATGACATGCACCACTCACAACACACGAACACACAATTACTCAAATCACAGTCAACTATGTGACCCGTCACTTACCGGTTTGCTCGCAAGAATACAACACCTGTCAAATTCACAATTCACACAACAACAACATCACTTAGCCTTTTAGGCCTTAACATCACTTAGCCTCTCGGGCCTCAAACGTCACTGGGTTTCATCGTCACTCTTACACAGATATCATCAACTCACACAATAGCCACTGAGGGCAAAAACGTCATTTACTAGCCACCAAGGGCATCATCGTCATTTACGCATCACTATAAATAATAATAGCCTCTAAGGGGCAAAACAGTCTCTTACACGTCATATATAATAATAATAGCCACTAAGGGCGAAACAGTCATTTAACTAGCCCCGAAGGCATCATCACCAAAATCATCACTTTTGACATTACTTTGTTAAAACCACCGGTCGTACGCAAAAGAGAATTTTTAAAGGCACCCAAAACATCTTTTCATTGTCACGGCAACGGTCACCGGGAACAGCCACTTGGGGCGCCCCAGCAACCTTCAGAAATTCTAAGTTTTTATTTTTTAAAAATGGAACACACATATGGACAACGGAAAACGCTTCACAACGCTTTTTGAATCGCTCAAAACGGACATCCGGGTCAAAAGTTATAGCGAAAACAGTTTTCGAAAATATTTCGGGACATCCTGAAAACTGGCGCCATGGGCGCCCAGCAAGGCGCAACACGCACACGCAACACACAAGGGCGCTCAGCGCCCAGCGCCTGGCGCCCAGCGCCTTGGCGCAACACACACGCACCACGCAACACACACGGGCGCTCAGCGCCCAGCGCCTGGCGCCCAGCGCCTTGGCGCAACACACACACACGCGCATGGGCGCTCAGCGCCCAGCGCTGGCACCCAGCGCCCAGCCACACAGAAATTTGCAACACCCAGGCGCCTGGCGCCCTTACAGCAATAACCAAAATCCAGAATTTTCCAGCAACAACAAAGAACACTAAAAATCCATTCTTCACAATTTTAAAACATCAAAATAATATTTTTCCAACACCTAAAACCTCACTCACCCAAAAGCCAATTTTGTTCAAAGTCACCAACACCATATGGACAAGTATCATCACCATCACCATGGCGCCCTAGGCGCCTACCCACACACCCAATTACAATTTCATGCTCACACACGCACCATCATCATCAAGCCAAACACATAGATCACATATTATGGTTCACAACACATGCGCATATCACCATCAATAAAGCAAATTCATGGATCATACCCAAGCAATGAATCAAATTCGCATATAATCATAATGAACATCTATAAAAGTTAACATCAAGAACATCAAGAAACGCAAAAGAACATCAAGAATATCATGGATCTAGTATAAACCTTAGATCTAGGACCTATCACGAGATCTATTTGATGGAAAGAAAGAGCTCCCCTAACCTCGAATTAGATGAATAGGATCTCTAGAGACGATCACGGACGGAACCATGGCAACCGGATCACACCTTCTCCTTTCTCCTTGGAGCTTTGCGCACTTCACCTCTCCTCCTCTCCTCATGGGCGCCGCGCCCTCCTTCCCTTCCCACTCTCTCTATTCGCATTTTTCCTTTCTTTTTCTCAAATGAACCAAAACCTTAAAATCTCAGCTTTTATATGCGCTTAGGTTGTCGGGCTTGGATTGCGGGCTTCCCCGCAGCTTAAGCCCAATTTAATTACAACACCTTATCCGATTCCAATACTGCTCCTTATTTTATTTAAAACACCTTATACTCATTTTAATAAGTAATAAATAATAATTATATTATTATTTCTACCACCCAATTTCTTATAACTAACTAAATAAATTACTCTATTATTTTTGGGGTGTTACAGCAGACACTATTCACTTTCGCTCATAGAACCTCGCTTTCGCTCATAGAACCACGTGGATCGCTAGTGCTCATAGAACCACGTTGATAGCTAGCGCTCATAGAATCACACAGGTCTATAGTCATTCCTTTTAACAGATCAAATATCCCTTTTTGCTGCATTATTCCCTTTCTTAAATCGCTCCAAACTTCACCCCTTGCCTTCACACTTTGTTCTACTCGTTCTAGTTCCTGTGCACATAAAAACAAAGAAAAACCGGCATAACCACTACAGAAAAATTAGATTTACAAATTCACAAAATCTGCTCAAACTTTACTGGTTTTCATTAAAATCTACATTCAAAACACAGTTTTTAACATTTGAAACAAGTATGTGAATAGTCATTCTGGATTCGTCTGTCTGACTATCATGAAAGTCACAACCAGAGTGCGCCTTTTTTATGATATCCCACACCTGGTAGTCATCTATCGTTGTGGATGATATTGTAAAGAGGACTTTAGCTCTGGAGACCTTTGTGAGGAAGTGATTTGAGCCACCTGAAAGGATGATCACTAAAGTGACCCTATATCATGTTGGAAATCCCAATTTAGACATGACCCACCTAGGACACGTGGGAATTATACTTACTCTCTCTATTAATCTGGTTAGCATTTCTCCAAAAATAAAATCACTCAAAAAGAAAAACATTTTCATGCTTCTTTCTTTCATTTGCATGCACATGAGTCAACATCATCATACAAAAAAAAACAAAAATCATCATGCATTCATAAGAAAATAAGTTCATCCTTTTCACACGCATCCCATTATCATTGCGCTACCATGCCTCTCATCATTTGGAACATTAATATTATGAATTGCATGAGACGTTCATACATCATTTCACTCATATAGTCATCCTAGTTCAGATACATAATTTCTCCGTACATGCATCATTTCTAAATAAAAAGAAAAAATCACCTTGCAGTCATACTACAATCAGTTTCCCATAAGCATTTCATTATCATTACACCATCATGTAGGAAATAACAAAGATATCATATTTTATATTTTTTTTCAAACTCAAATTACATCATCTTGCATATCCATACTTAAAAAAAAACATCATCGTGATATTATATATTCATTCATCATATAAAAAAAAGAGGTCATTTATTTCTTTCACATCCATTTAAATGCATTATTCCCTCTTCATGCATTATATCAAAAAAAGGGTCATTTATTTCTTTCACATCCACTTCAAATGCATTACTCCCATGCATCATAAAAAAACAAAAGTAAAAGTTTTTATTCCTCTTACATGCATCTCATATTCCTACATAATCTCCCACATGCATCGAAATAAAAAAACAGAAATTGCTTCATTTTCTTTTATTCTTGCGTCATTCATCATCCAATAATTTTGCCTCAGTGTTAGACCAACGTATCATTCTGTTTTCATTCTTCTGCATTTTATACCGAATCTAGCAATGTGCATAAAGTCGTGCATTACATTCAAAAACTATCCAAAAAACATACAAAAAAAACACATGAAAATATTCTTTGGAAACACTGTTTAATGAGAAATGATACATTTTTTAAAATCATATCATTTGATTGAAAATACCCTAACTTGATTCACCAACATCAAGTTTTTCACACTTCACTTCATATACATCCTACTCATACCTACCACATTTATGGAAACCATCCACCCACTTAACCACCATGTAATTACCTTCATGGGATCCGTCCTTCTAACCCCGGTGTTATTCTCTTAAAAGACATTCACCAATCACACACCTACCAACAAACTCACTTCGCATTGACTCAACCACTTCAAACCTTCCCCCTGTAGGCTCGACCCTAAGCCTCAGAGACGTGCCTCACCAAAGGCATAAGCCAGCCTCAGTTTTGCACATCTTCAAACCCTTGCTCCTGCAGGCTCGACCCTTAACCTCAGAGACCTGCCTCACCAAAGGCATCAGCCAACATATATCTCACCCCCGTGATAAGAAGCTTAAATGTCTATTTTGTTAACTTGTGTGGTTTTGGCAAATAAAATTGTTCTATCTTAACCGGTGTCAACTCTCTATGAAGCATTTGCAAAATAAATTAGCATGACATGTGTGTTTACTCTTATTTCAGTCAGTTGTACTATCCCTTTCTTTGCCACTCCTCATTATCCTTCATCCATTTTCAAAATCAACCCGAACCGTCCATAAAATGCCATGTCCACACAAGAGTATTTCATTCACTATCCCCCAGTGATGAAATTTCACTAGTAACAGTTTGAAAGCTCCATACTGGGGCAGAGTAATGATCACTAAGATTTCCTGCTGGCATTCTAAACACTCGTGCAATTTCGAGAACTCATAAGAGCAACCTAAGCAAAAATTAAGGCATAAAAAAGAAAAAAATAAAGAAAAAGCAAGTATATTAAAATTAAGTTTTGTCCTATAGTTACAATTTCGAGAAAATAAGTAATCAAGATTTGAAGTGAAGTTTGGCCACTTTCCCACATCCTAAAAAGAATCAGCCTTTGTACTCACTTTTGAGCCAAAAAAATTCCTTCAATCACCCTAAACAAGAATCAATTCCATATCTAAAAATGGTGTATCACTTTATCAGATCGCTCAGCTCAAAAGAAAAAAAATCACAAAAAAGAAAGTGAAATTAAAAAAAAAAAGAGGATTGAAAAATCTTGAAAGAAGAAAAAAGAAAAGCGGTAGAAATTGTGAGCTGATACTTCACACCATCAAGCGCATAAAAGATCTTTGTCTGAAATAAACCCTCAAACACTTCCTTTGGCCTAAGTATCCTATCCTCCATAAACCCTTGGTTGCGTTACAACCCTAAACAAGTTCATTCTACCATGAAGCACATAAAAGATTCTTTGTCTCAACAACCCCAAACACTTCTATAGGCAAAGTAATCATTTCCTTCGTAAATCATTAACCATTGGCCATATTACAATCCTAAGGTCTATTCTGATCAATGATTGGCTCCTTCCATTTTTCTCAAAGCTTATATTCTAGGACAAAATAATTAGAATAATTTATTTGCTCAAAAAAAAAGAAAAAAATATAATTACAAAAGAGAGATTTAGAAAGAAAAAAAATTTAAAAAGGCTTCATACAAGAGATAATGATTTTAGGCAGAAGTTTAGTGATCATCAATAACGTGAAATCTTATCAAACTGAAGGCTCTTGACTGTCTTAGCCTGTGGAATCCTTCCCACAGAAAACCACAAATCCCTACTAAGGCAGTTACTTGACTTACCATCTCAAAATAGGGCAATACCCTCACCCTCCATTCCACTTAAACTTGGGGAAATTTTTCAGCATCCCCAAAATACCTTCACCTTTCATCCCATTCTTAAACTACACCCATATAGTCATACCAGACAAACTTCCAAACCATTATTTTGACTTTGCACCCTGTCACAATCTCACTCGAAATGGGGCAACCTTTATCTTTCACGGATTGGGGCAACCTTGTCCTTTTATAGACCGGGGCATCATATCCCTTATGCCAAAAGAATTCTTCTGTCTCGCATCCCATTCCTCCTTAGCCACCTTTTGCTTCAAGACTAACACGATTCCCAAACTTTTAGTCGACCTATACCTTCAGGTGTCGTTGTCCCCTTTAGACAAAGACAAATTATTTGCTCTCCACTTTTTGAAGTCAAAATTGGGGCAGTCAAACATTTCTTACCTTGGGGCAAGCTTATCTCTCATAGGCTTGAGCCAATAACCTCATCCTTCACTCCACTCATGTGTCACACTTGTCCATACCCTACATTTCTCATTTGTATTCACACTGTTTTTCATATTTGTTAAACAAAATGCTTCAAAGAGAGAAAAACACGTTAATGACAATCCCTCTAAGTTAACATTTTAGGCTTGAAAGCTTAGCCATCATGAGTCATCATAACCAAATGAGAACCCATTTGAACAAGTCTACAAATGCACATCACAATCTCTAAAAAGGGCACTAATAAATTGCCACAAACCACACTTTTCAAAATGGCAACCTCGAACTTACCAGAATTTGAGTTCAAGCCATCAAATTTTATTCCAAGGAATGATCAATTCAAAATATTCAGCTCCCTGTTCCTAGCAACAAAAGTTTTGTTTCCCATCAAACATTCTTGCTGTCACCAACAAATCATGCATGTCCTCATTCTTCTAGAATCAAACCATGCATTTGGTTATACTCATCACAACTCTTTCATACAAGTATTGTACATGCATTCACATTCCACTTGTTTTTGCTTACACAATTTATTAGCTTTAGTGTCTTGATCCTTTCGCATTACGCATTGCATATGCATACACGGATTCTCACACATAACATGTATTGCTTCAATAAAAGTGCCAAAATGTCGGCTTCATCATTACCAAAAGTCTGTCTGCATCCCGATCAATCATATCATATCATCGCACCATGAATTCACCATAGCGTTTGCATCAAAATATTACATTTTCATCATATTCACGTTCTCATTTCATGCATATACCAAAAAGGCAATAAAGCGAAAAGATCATTCCACATCCCGCCAGACACCAATCATTGCACCATACGTTATATCTCAACATCAAGTCATGCAGCTACCACAACTCTTGCATCTAAGCATTACTTGTGGGCAAAAAAGGGGAAAGAAAAAAGAGGCAAAAATCATCCACATTGCATAAATCATAAGACCATGCAGCCATGCATCTACCATAGCACCTGCATCTAAGCAGTACATTTGCATTCGCATGTGATTCGCATACACGGCTGTAGCGACTGAAAAATCCGGAGGATGGATTCTTCGAAGTTCTTGAATGAAGCCGCCACCAAAGTTTTAGTTTAAGGGAAAACATTGGAAAATCCCTATTGAGTGGATAAAGGGGCCTTGCGGACCAGATTTAGGCTCGGGAGTCGTTTATGCGTAAGGAAGGTATTAGCACCCTACGACATCCTTCATAAGGAAGGTTACCTTTTAACTAAATGTGTAAACGTTTATTAATTCAAAAATAATGATTTTACCCTTATAATGATAATAATAATAATAAAAAAGGAAGACTCGATAAACAATTAGTTATTTTTTGTATTTTTTGAGAAAAATGAGATAAATGAATTTAAAGGGAAAAAAAGGTTTTTTATTAGTGCAATTGACAGAGGTCGGCCGCCCTCTGGTCCTACGTATCTCCTGGTAGAGAATCAAATCGCACGTAGTTCTTGGGTAGAAAATATTTGTGTGTTGGTGTTTTTTAAGTGCCTGGAAATTGGGGTAGGCGTTCGTGACGACCAAACGAGTGAAACTCAGAGTGGTCGTCACTCAGAGCCCGTTTTGGACACAAAAGTTGTTATTAACGTCAAACAAGCGGAACTCAGGGTGACCACTAATAATAACTCATTTTTTGAGGAGTTTGATTATGCGAAAAAAAAGAAAAAAAATGGTTTGGAAGCATTGCGATATAATAATAAAAAAAACAAAATGAGTTGTAACAGAAAAGGAAGTATAATTACTAGGGGTGTTATGTTATTAAAAAGGGGGTATGAATAGCAAAACCCGAAATGAATAAAGGCCCAGGGGGAGCATGGGGCGGATATGGGTGCAAGTAAAAAAACACATCTTTGATTTCTATAAAAATAAAGATTGGTTATTTAATATTTAATAAAGCAAAAGAATAAAATCATGATAACATACAGTAAAATAACAACAATAACAATTAACAGGATGGGGGAGTCACGCACTCTGGCAGTGACGGGAGGGAGTTAAAAGAAACATTTTTTTGCTACTTAATTATTTAATAAAATAAAATAGGTAAAGTGATATAAAAGCCAAACATAGTGGTTGCAACCCTAATCTATTCATCAGCCGCAACATGTTTGGAGAGAGAGAACTGAAAACAAGAAAAGAAAGAGGAAGATAAAAGAAGAAGGAAAGGGAGAAAGAAAGGACCTTGAGTAGAGAGAGAATGGTGGCGCGATTTTGAGGAGAGAGACGGTTGAGAGAGAGGAGAGGGACGAAAGGGAGGAGAAGGGGGAGGACGCGAAGGGAAAGACAGAGACAGATGGTGGTACTGGTGAAGGGAACGGCGGTGGTCATGGTGTCGTTGGTGGTTGGGCGAAGGAGGACGGTGTCGCCGGAGGGAACGCAACCACGGTGGGATCCGTGGAGGTACCGACGACGGTGAGAGCGGAAACGAGGGAGGGGGATTGCGAAGAGAGACGGAGAGAAACTGCGAACGGTGGTGAGACGACGGTGGTCGGAGACGAAGGGACGGAGACGGTCGTAGGGGTGATTTACGGTGACGGTTTTTGTGGTTTTGAGGTTTTGCGAACAGAGAGAGAAGAGGGGGGTGCGTGGTGGAGGGTGGTTTTTGTGGTGGTTTTCGTGGTGGCTATGGTGGCTGTTGGGTGGTGGTTTGCGTTGGCTACGGTGAGGGTGGTTGTGGTTTGAGGGGTAGTGTTTTGGTGGTTTCTGGTGGTGGTTGAGAGGTGGTGGCTGACCGCGGAGATGGTGGTGGTTCACGGTGGTGACCACCACCAGGTGGCCGGAGCTTCAAGCTCCTCTTCTTTTCTTTTTCTGATTTTTCAATTTATGGTTGTGATCTCTTTTTTTCTTTGTTCTACGTTTCTTTCTCTTTCAGTGACTGTGTGTGTGCGTTTTTCGTCACTGTGTCCCCTCTTTACTGTTACAGGTTGCTGGTTTTTTATAGAGGATCCCCCATTGTATTGTTATGCTTTTGCAGAGTAGGCAGAGTAGTGGAGCAGAGGAGGAGCAGCAGCAGCAGATGCTTTTTTGCTCAAAATGTGTAAAGCCAGGGGACAAGGAGAAAGCACCTTGGGCTTCACTCTCAAAAAAACTTCAGCTGGGAAACAATGGGGGACAACAGCGCCTGTCCCTCTTCTTTTTTTGAATTTATTTTAATTTTTCTTGTACTTTTTGTATTTTATTTTTGTCCAGATGTGTAACAAAGTTGACTTCTTTTGGTTGTACCTTTTTTGTAACAAAGATTGATTGTAATAATAATAAGAAAACATTTATTCCACCTCTGATTTTTATTAGCATTTTTATAACAAAATTAAACTGATAACAACGACGATAAACATACGTACACGACGAGACGCGAACACGTGTCCGCAACGAGAATACGCGAATTCGCATACCAAAATAAACACTCGTACACAACGAGACGCGAACACCCGTCTGCAACGGGGACAAAAATGTGTACATTATTAACAATAGCACACGCGCACCAATGAGAAGTAACACGCCTATACACGACTGGGAACGACACACATAAACGACAAAGACAATATCTTGGATTTTCTAATAAACTTTAAATTAGCCGGACAAAATTAGGGTATGACACGGCTTATCAATTTTTCTTTCCGACCAGCTCCAGCGTCCGCAATCCACAAGTTCTTGTAGTTCATTTGCTCACCACATTACATACATGCACACATATAACATTATTTTTGCTTCGATAGACGTGCCAAGTGTTGCTCCCATCGTTGCCAAAAACTTCCTACGTCACTAATCATATCATTTACCATGCATTCAGGTGTTTACTTTTATTCACCATAGCATTTGCATATAATAATTACAATCGCATTCATATCTTATCCACATACACAGTTTATCAACTTCATTAGCCCATCAACTTTAGCATCCATTATCCGCCACATCCCATTCACTACCCCAGCAAACACCAATCGTCGCACACGCTTGCATACGCGCATACTCCATTCATTGCATTGTTAAGACATGCCAAATATAGATAGTTTTTCCTTATCAGGAAAATGCATTTATTAGGTATGCCCAGAAAAATACGCCAAGTATCGATCCCTATATCCTGTTCCTCAAAATCGGCGCTCCAAGCGCCAACCCCATATCACAATTCGAATCACCAAGCTGATCCTTCAGACCCCCAGCGCTCCTTCAAACCAACAATTGGTCAATCAATCTAGATCGCATGTCGCGTTATCGAGCAAACGGTGGATCATCCGACCCCAGGTCCTTCAGACTAGCTATGTCAGCCTAAGACATAGTGGACATCCTTTGAGGTGAGCAAATCAGGTCAACGACCTGATCTTGACCCCCATGGCCGCTCGAAAAAGGTCACCATCAAGCAGACCGTTTTATTAGTACCATAGCTAGTAGCGCTCCATCAGACCATCCTGGTCCATCAAGGCCCAGACAGCGTCTCAGACCCCGTCGGTCCTTCAGTTTAACTCCAATCAATGCGCTAAGCATCGACTACGAATTAGACCATCAGAGCCCCAGTGCTCCCTCAGATCCCCCGTGATCCTTATTTACTTTTGTTCTATGTCAACCCAATTTTTCAAGAATTTCTAAAAAAATCATAGTCTTAACAAAATTAGTGTCTTTTTATCTTTATTTTTATTTTACTCGAGAAATTTGGAAACCCTTCATATTTCCTAGTAAAATATAAATAAAGAGGGGCAGCTGTCATACCCTAATTTTGTCCGTCTAATTTATCAAAATCCAAAAAAAGTTCTTATTCTCGTCGTGCCACGTGTCGTTCCAATCGCGTGCGCAATTCTTTAACGCTCATACGTTTATTTTGATACTCGTTTTTGTTGATATTGCTTATTATTATAAAATATAAAAAAATAAATAAAATGTAATACAAAATCAGGCAAAAGTTGAATAGCCAAAGTCCTTTTATTACATAACCAAGTCCTTTTACACATATAGACAAAAATAGTACAAAAAATTTGGAATAAAGTTCAAAGAAAAAGAAGAGGGAAAGGGCGCAGCAGCAGTTGCCCTAGTTGCTTGTCCTTTTGATTTTTCCCCTTGCTGTTGTCCTTTCCTTATTCAAATGATTGTCCTTCCCAGCACCCTAATCACCCCAGCCAGCTGCTGTCCTTCCCAGCACCCCATTGCCAGCTACTGTCCTTTTGCTGATTCAATGGTTGTCCTTTTTGACTCCTCAGCACCTCACCAATTGGCCTATAAATACCAAATAATAATGAACAGTAAAGGGGGTGGGGGAACGATTTCCGTTTCAGAGTAAGAGAATAATAGAGAAAATTAAGAGAAAAAGAGAGCACTGAGAGAATAGTAGGAAGAACAGAAAGAGAAAACCACCGTGAGCACCACCACACTCCCATGGCAGTGCTCCGCCCAAAATCACAGCTTCATTCAGCAATCTAAATCCAAAAAACAAATAAGAAGAAGGAAGAAGAATGTTAAACCAAGAGAAAATGATAGTGAGCAAACCTCCAACCTTAAAGCCACCGCCGTGACCTCCGGTGAGCACCACCATCGCAAATCCACAACCACACCACGAAACACCAAACATTTCTCCCACGTTCTCACTTTCTCTCTCCTCGCCGGACCTTCTATCCTCACCATCACTGTAACCACCCTTCACAGCCACCATATAAACGGACACCACCACCCAAAACCACCAACAACCACCCAAAGCCATTACAAACACCATCTCCACATCTCATCATCGCCACCACCCTAACCACAACAACCACCAAACACCCCAACAACAAAACACCACTACAACAACTATAGAAAACCTCCATAACCAAAACCTTGCAAGGCCACACCGCCACGAACCACAACAAGTGGCCACCACCTCCATCGTGACCACCACATTAACCACCGCAGCCACTTCTGCGACCACACAATAACCATCACCACTACAACAACCACACCCACAAAAACACATTTAGTATCCATTCAAAATTGAAGAGAGAAAACCGAATATCAAAAGAGAGAAAGAGGAAACTCACCACCATCTCCATGAACACCACCATTTTCGGTCAAACCCGCCGTCGCCGGCGACCATCGTTCGTCGCCTCACCGTCGGACGCTTCTGAGTTTCAACCCATGTCGTTCCTCTCTCTCGCGCTCATCCCTTCCCACTCTCCTCATTTTTGGCTCTCTCTCTCTCTCCCTCTCTCCACGATTTGTTCTCTCTCACGTGTCCTCTCTCTCTCTCTCAGTCGCGTCTCTCTCAATCGCATCCTCTCTCCTCGCCGGTGCCACCACCATGGCACTCCTCCGGCGTCGTCCCTTCACGGTGAGCTTCCATCTGTCGCCATTCGTCTCCTTCCTTCCATCACGTACTCCCCGTTTTCTATTCCTTTATTTCTTTCTCACTCCATCGCACCCACTCTCCCTCTCGCCGGAAATCTCTCCCTCCGGCGGAAGTAACACCCTTCTCTCTCTTAATTTTCGAAATCTCTCTCTATCCTCGTTTCCACATGGTGCGGCGCTGGATTGAGAAGAGAAGCATAAATTAGGGTTCCATTTCTTAAAACATGACTTATATAGTTTAGGTTTTAACTCTTTTTAATTTTAATCAGATTACTATTTGCACCATCCGTTTTCATAACACACCCTCCTGCCAAGCCTTTTTGCATCGCAGGCCAGTTCATAAAAAAGAACTGGGCTGCTGCTCTCCACATCACCCCTTTTTTAAATACACCTCCTGCTACTAACAACACTTACTATTTTATTATACAACCTCCTAGTTTTCAAACACCAAATTTTTATTCACACCCTCACTTTTAATGATACAATCTTTACTTTACACCATAATGCTTTCAGACCTTTTTTAGAAAATCAAACTCACAAAAATGGGTTGTTACTAACGGTCACTCTGTATTTAACTTGTTTGATCGTTAATAACGACTGTAGTTTTCAAAAGGGCTCTTAGTGGTGACCACTCTGAGTCTACTAGTTTCATCATTGCGAATGTCCTACAAATTTCAAAAAATATTTAAATAATAAAAAACACCAATACACAAGTTTTTTTTTCGACCGAAGAACTACGTAGCATTTGATTCTCTACCAGGAGATACGTATGAGCAGAGGGGGGCCCACCTCTGTCAAGTGCATGAATAAAAAACCTTTTTTTTTTAAATCATTTCTCTCCTATTTTGCAAAAAGTACAAAAAATAACTAACCGTTTATCAAGTCTTTTTTATTATTATAAGGGTAAAATCATTATTTTTGAATTAATATTTTTTTTAGTTAAAAGGTAGTCTTACTTAGGAAGGATGCCGTAGGGTGCTAATACCTTCCCTACGTATAAACGACTCTCGAACCTAAACCTGGTCCGTAAACCCCCCTTATCCATCTAAAGGTTTTTTCACTGTTTTTCCTAAAAAATATTGCCGGCGGCTTCATTGTAAACTTCGAAGAATCCCTACTCCGAATTTTTCGGTCGCTACATCCCCCATTACCTCCCTAAATAAAAATTTTAGTGATCCTATCAATGCGGTCACAAATATTTTGAGGCAGGTAGTCTATTTGCATAGACTTTGCAAGACACATTTGTCCTGCTTTGTTGAGCGGGCTTCCTTTCCAAGCTGCTAAACGAGTGTGCATCTACTCAAGAATGTAGCTATATGTATCTTTTTTAGCTTGGCCTTGCACTAAAGGAAACCCCAAATAGTGAACCAAATTAGCCACAAAGTGGATAAGAGATATCTATTTGATCTATCTCTAAGTCACCTCATTCACCCGTTTAGAACACATAGATTTGGACTTTGTCACATTAACTTTCATATCAGAAGCCATACAGAAGTCTTCTAAATTCTCCATAACCAGCTAAGTTTGTTCCGGAGTGGCCTCACAAAAAATAAGGAGATCAGCAACACACAATAGGTGGGTAAGACAGGGACCACCCTTAGTGATGTAGATAGGCCGCCACATGCAGCAATTGACTTTGCTTTGGATGCTTAATGTCAGCTTCACCAGGCACAAGACAAACAAATAAGGGGAGAGGGGATCCTCTTGGCGAAGCCCCTTGGTTGGTTTGAGATTCTCCATTTTTGCACTATTCCAAAGGATGGATAGATTAGATGCTTTGGTACAACTCATGATAAGCGAGATGATGAGCATAGGGAAGCCAAAATCCTACAAGGTTAGCTCTAGAAAATTCCAGTCTATCGTATCACAAGCAGTGTTTTAAAACCCGGCTCGAACCGGCCGGTCAGACCGGCCCAACCGGGAACCGGACCTATGAGCGGGTTGGGTCAGAAGTTGGATCGGATATGCGGCTAGAGTGGTGAAAACCGAGTGACTCGGCCGATTTTTTGGGAAAACCGGCGAACCGCTGGTCAGTCGAACCGAGCCGACACAACATGAGTTTGTTATTTTTAATGCAAGTTAAAAGTGTTATAATGGGGCATCGAACCCATGACAAGAGATTAGCGCTACACCATGAATTGCCACTACAGCCACATGCGAATTGTGATATGTTTTACTAAAAAGGATATATAATAGGTATAATTTTGTAGTTGGCAGAAGGAGCATACCATTTATATTCATTGATAATTTAATTTTTTAGTTAATGAATTGATAAGTAACCATTTATTGTATTTTTCAAAATAAAAACATTTATATTATATACTATATAATATTGAAAATTCGGAAAATAGAGACCGGGTTCGAGTCATGCGGTCCCGGTTTTGGTCATGCGGTTCAACTGTTGACCCTTCGGTCCGACTCTTGACCCAGTGACCCGGTACCTTCACCGAGTCGGTCACCGGTCCGAGTTTTAAAACACTGATCACAAGCTTTCTCAAGATCAATTTTAAAGGCCAATATACCATTTTTGTGACCGAGATGTTTTCACACGATGAACTACCTCTTGAGCTAAGCATCGTCAGTTGTGCCTCTACCCGGGATGAAGCTGCTCTAGAAGGGCCCAATCAAATCAACAAGGAATGTGCGGATGCGGTGGCAAAGTTTCCACTGTAGCACCAAAAAAAAATTTTTTTACCAAAATAGCACACCTTTTAGATTATTTACCAAACTAGCACACATTCCATTTTTAGTGTAGAAGTCGCCCCCCCCCCAAAACGACTTCTGAACTAAAAAATTTAATTTTTTTTTAAAAACTAGTTCAGAAGTCGCCCCCCCCCCCCCCCCCAGGGTGACTTCTGAACTGTGTTTTTTAATTTTTTTATTTATTATATATTAATTTAAATTAATTTAATTTAATTATTTTAATTAATTTAGAAAATTAATATTGTTAATTGTAAATTAATTAATAAATTTTTTGTGAAAAAAAAATATTTGAACACGTTAATGTATTTAAAAAGTAATTACGGTAAAAAATGAAGATATTAAAAATTGGAACAGAATTTAATATAGGATAAGAACAGAAATTAAAAACACAAATTGCAGAAATACAAGGATAGGAAATTTAAAACTCGAAGTGATTAACGTTGTAAATGATGGCCAGTTCCACATGGTGGTGGTCGGCGATGACGGCGCGGACGCTGTTGTGCTGCTGGTATTTCTTCTTCAGCCGGGGTAGGGGCAGGTGGTTGTTCGTATTGGTGAAGTGATGAGGTACTAGCACCGGGATGCTCCTGAAGGCTACGAAGATATGCAACTGATTCCGGCGTACCAGGGTGGACACCAAAAAGATTATAGAACATATCGTCGTTGCTGCCAGCCGTAGAATGCCGATAGGTATCTTGAAATGGAGTATGTTCTACTGACTGGTTGAATGGCTGATAATCTTGATAGGTTGGGGAAATAGAGTGACGATGAGGCACATTTTGTTGGCTTTCCTCTAAGGTTGGGGAAATTTGGCTGGCATGTTGAGTTTGTGGCCAACGTCGACTACGGTTACGGTTACGGTTGCGACGTTCAGTTTGAGTGGTTGGCATTGAAGATGCTTCTGGCATAGTCGGTTCTTCTTCTTGATCATCCACAACTCGTGGGTCCCTAAGCTGTTGCTCGATAGAAATGTATGGCCTTGAGTTGTTCAGAAACCACTGCATATATTCTTGGGAGTTCATCGGTACTCCATGGAACGGGTGACCCACAATAACTTTACTTTGTCTCTCATTCCACAATTCAATCCAGCCTCCGTGCCTTATAGACCAGTCCTCATCTGCAAGTCCTCGCATGTCGATGTTGTGCATGTCGTCCAAATTGACTGGTGCAATTGGTATGTCTTGGACAAGGCCAAATTGCAGTTTCACTCGATCTGCGTGGTGCCATTCGACATGTTGAAAACAGACCAATGTTGTGTTTGCAGTCCATATGAAGTTGTCCTGGAATGCTATGTTTGGCAGCGTGAACTCTAGTCCTTGATACGGCAACCACTGAAAGTCTTCTTGCCTCATGTGGTCGATCCTAGATCTGTATGCAACAAGGTCAGATGGACATCTTGTGTGGTCTAATCTCCCGCCAACCCATCTATTAAAAAAATAAAACATTATTATAAATCAAAGATAAATTTTTTGTCTGTTCATAAGGTGTGCAAAATTGTTACCTTTTTGCTAGTGGCCAACCAATACCACGGTTGCAACTTGGGGCTAGGAACGGCATGCGGTACCAAATCCAAGACTGTAACAAAATAGTACATCCACCCATACAGCTTGAGGATGATGTAGCTGTCTTACACATTTGTCTGTATAAATTTGCCAGACATGCAGACCCCCAACTGTATCTTGAAACTTTATTTAAATGTCTCAAAAGGGGTAGGTATTTGAGGTGAACTCTGTTTGTTGATTTATCTGGGAGTATGAAGCCCCCAATCAACCGCAGTAGGTACGCCCTACAATGTTGTCTCAGCATATTTGTAGAAGCGCCTTCTGGAATTTCGGCAAATGCTTCTTTGAGCCACCTCATCTTAACTTCGTTCCCTCTCTTTTGATCTTCTGGAGGACATTTTCCCAATAGTTCCTGGCATATTACATCCCAAGACCAACTACATCTTCCAGTAACGGCATTTCCATCCACTGATAACCCCAAATGCAGCGCTACATCTTGGAGAGTTATGGTGCACTCTCCTACAGGAAGATGAAAAGTGTGTGTTTCTGGTCTCCAGCGTTCGACCATTGCTGTCACTAACGCTGGAATTACTTTGAATTTTCCAATGGTTGCAACTGTGCCAAAACCAGCTTCTTCTACGAATGGATTTATTAACGGGTGTGGTGGTTCAATGTTGAAGTGGTGGTGACACTCCATTGCATCATCAGTCAGATGCATGGACCTGTGAGTATCATGGTTTAGTAACAAAGCCATTGAAGGAGGTTTGATGGAGATTTGAAGGAGGTTTGAAGGAGGTTTGATGGTTTGAAGAAGGTTTGAAGGAGGTTTGATGGTTGATGAGAAGGAGGTCCGTAACAAGGCTATATATAGGAGTGAATAGTGAGTGTCGAATAGTGTCGAATAGTGCATAGTGTCGAATAGTGAATAGTGTCGAATAGTGCATAGTAACGAATAGTGAATAGTGCATAGTGTCGAATAGTTAATAGTGTCAAATAGTGCATAGTAACGAATAGTGAATAGTGCATAGTACACATACCAATTAAAGGTCAAGATCTTGCCGACACTAATAAACGGTCAAGATCTTGCCGACACTAATAAACGGTCAAGATCTTGCCGACACTAATAAACGGTCAAGATCACTCCAATTTTTAATATCTTCATTTTTTACCGTAATTACTTTTTAAACACATTAACGTGTTCAAATATTTTTTTTTTCACAAAAAATTTAATAATTAATTTACAATTAACAATATTAATTTTCTAAATTAATTAAAATAATTAAATTAAATTAATTTAAATTAATATATAATAAATAAAAAAATTAAAAAACACAGTTCAGAAGTCACCCTGGGGGGGGCGACTTCTGAACTAGTTTTTAAAAAAAAATTAAATTTTTTAGTTCAGAAGTCGTTTTGGGGGGGGGGGGGGCGACTTCTAGACTAAAAATGAGATGTGTGCTAGTTTGGTAAATAATCTAAAAAGTGTGCTATTTTGGTAAAAAAAAAAATTTTTGGTGCTACAGTGGATTTTTTGCCCGGATGCGGTTCCCCAAGACTTTAGTAATCATAAGCTAATAGGCCTAAAATTCTTAATTAAGGTCATTCTCTTGCTGCACTCGGGTTATTCTATTTTGGTGTGGGTAACCTTTATTATTACCTTTCCCCATTTTTGTATGCTGCTCCATGTTTTCTTCGGCTATTTCGTACATTTCTGTTCGTACAATTTAGCACAGGTGTTTTAATTTTTTCTAAAATTGGGTAGCGGATAATTTTATGAAACATAAATTTTCACGGGAGTTTTAAATGCAATTAACAACATAATTAGGGACCGGAATATTACTCACTAATATTACCATCTATCTACTCCTGAAAAACAAAAAGAAATGCTACTAAACTTTTTAGCCTTCTTCGTTTACTCATTGAAGTGTCTATATATAGGATTCTTACGATCACCAATCATCGGAAGGATCTAAATTCCTATTTTTACTATGATAATAAAAGACAACTAGCTTGACTAATTTGATAATGTGGGCCTGCCATCATTATGAGCTTGGCATGCGACTTCATTAAGTCCAAAAGAATTTACACGTGTGAAAGGATAGGTTAAAATGTTTTATTACATGAACATATGTATTGGAAGCAGCAAGCCAAGGTCCATTGGCCTAAGGAAGGTGACACTAATAGCCACTTTTTTTCACTCCTAGCTTCAGCGCAGAGAATAAAAAATGCTATTCATAGACTCAAAATAGACGGTAATTTTTTAATCACCTCAAATGATGGTCTCTACAATTTGGTGCAATCATATTTCAGGAGCTCTATTCTGATGACGGTGGTGACTACTAAACAGTGATTGATGCCGTCGAGCCCGATATCTCCTTGGAAAACAATACGCTGCTAACAACCCCTTTCACTGAGCTTGAATTCAAAGACGCCATTTTTTCAATGCATTCGGATAAGTATCCGGTCAGGTCCTAATGGACTTAATCCAAAATTTTACTAAGCTTTTTGGTCCACTGGCTCAGATATGTTATGGTTATGCATATCTTGGTTGAATGAGGGAGCCTTTTCGAGAGGTTTGAATGATACTATAATATAGCGCTTGTGGGCAAGATTGTTAATCCTCGGTCAATAAGAGAGATTTTCGACCAATGTCTCTCACTACTAGAAATTTCGGTATTACCTGCGAAACTTCCTGCCAAAAGTTTCCGCAGGTATTTCCTGAGAATTTTTTCCTACCAACTTATAGATTTGTAGAAAGTTTGCCGCGAATATAAGTTCGCAGGTAAATTCGTAGGAACGTTTTGAGTTTTCTGCGAACTTTCTTAAATTCGCAGGAAAGGTTTTTAATTTATTATTATTATTTAAAAAAAATTATTATTTGAAAAATATTTCAAAAAAACTTTTTTTTTGAAAAAAAAATATCTAAAAAGCTTGTAAATTGTAATAAACAGAACCATCCATTCACCTCAATTTCTTTTTTTCTCCCTTCACGAACCATCCATTCACCGCATGTCTCTGTTCACAAACCCTAATCTCATCGACTCTGTTCTCATTTCATCGTCTTTGATCTCACTCTCATTTTCTTCGTTCTTACTCCCATCGTCTTGACCTGTTCTTCTCACCTGATATCGAAGTCGTTTCTCACCTCAAAGTTGAACTTGCTTGAACGTTTGATTTTGGTTTCGGTTTCACTCTAATCGAACCCTAATCGAACGTTTGATTTTGGTTTCGATAAAACGAATTACAGCATTTTCTCAGCGCATCTGCGAGATATCCCTAATCGCTAACTCATGAAATCCCTAATCGCATAGTAGCTCTTCTGCGAGAAATCCCTCTCTTCTGTGCGAAATCTCTATCTCAGCTTCACTCTCGGTTTCTGCTTCAGTGCGTACCTCTCTCATCGCATAGCAGCTTCAGTCTCACTCGGTGCACGAACGATTCCCTAGAGGAGGATTTGGCAAGATCAAATGCGTGTGCTCATAATGCTTAGATCAAATTGGAGAAACAAAACATGTGAAGAAAGAAGACCTTTGTTTTTGAAAGTATCGGGTGATAAAACATAACCCCTCATTTACTTAATTTAATTAAGGATAGACATCATGTAAGATTTTCTATTATGCAATGGAGTCTCTTTTTCCTTTTAAGTATCAGGCAATAAAACATAAACCCTCACATTCTCATAATATTCTTATATTATAGAAAAGACAGGTAGCCATTAATATGGCCATTAATATCTTCTCTGCAATGAAACATGTTATAGAAAAGACAGGTAGCCATTGCTTATTATTAGTCTTATGCTTCCTGGAGTTCATTTTAGACCTTGGTGAGTTCACCGGAGAAGAAAACAGCTAATACTTGCAAAATATTTAAATTACAAGATCTGTACCATTGTGACCCTTTTTTACTTCAAAAAATATTGATAGGCTTGAAGAGAAATTCTTAGATATGGAATCCAAAAACCAGGTTCTTCGGCAACAGTGTTTGCTAAACTCATCCGTGAAATCAATGTCAGAGCACCTTTCTACCCATGTATATGAGGTAAACTATGCTTAAGTACGTAGTTCCTCATTTTTGGAAATGTGAATCTTTGGGACCCAATTATTTATTTATCACTTCTGTGTTGTTAAATTATATGATTCTAATTTTTACGTGAGAGTCTATAATTATTGTCCTTTCATTTGTAGCAACTACCATTATTGCAAATGAGGTTCTGCCACTGACGACATCATTGAAAACCACTGTCACTCTAGTGACGAATATGACACCTCCAAGATCGTTGTTTCATTATCCGCCGTGTCATGTAACACATAGATAGATACTTTACTTTATATTTTCTTGGCCTTCCTCTTATATATATATATATATATATATATATATATATATATATATATATATATATATATATATATATATTGTTGAGAAAAAGAACCTGAAATTTCTAAATCAAACAACCCAGAAAAGATCACTTGAATGTAATTAAGCCAGCAATTTAATCAATTGTATCAAATTGAAGAAATTGACCCTAATTGCACTCAAGAACCCTAATTGTACGAATTGGGGCAAACGCGAAATTCGAATGAATTGAACCAAATTAAGCGCAACAGAACACAAACAGATGATCACCCAGTTCGGAATTATCAATTCCTACATCTGGGGAACTAAGTAATCACTTAGTTCGAGTTGTATTGATTGAATCAAAGTTTATAGTTATACAAAGTACAATTTGAATCCCTTTTGATCCCCCTCACTTCCCTGATCCCTTGTTTCCCGTGTTTATCACTCACGCTCAGAACCCAGAAGTTGCTTGATCTTGAATTCACGAGTTGAAACCTTATATAGATGGGTTCACGATTTTGGCGCCAAACCGTAAACCCAAAATGCCGTTAAAACCGTTATTCTTTCAGCAGCAACAAACAGAATTCAATCCTGAGCTGGAAACCGATCCTACGTGGATAAAATGAGACCAATGATTTATTGCCACATCATACAACAATCTCCACCTTGGTGATGAATCAACCATAACAACTCAGACTCCTTGATCCTCAGTTCAAAAATTCACAATGCTGTCAAACACCAATCTTCAACAAATTCAAACAGTGTTTGAATTTGCTTAATGGAACCACTTTTGTAATGAAATCAGCTGCATTCTGAGAAGTGTGCACTTTCTTAATCTTCACTGATCCTTGAGAGATTATATCCTTGATCCAATGAAGTCTTGTATCAATATGCTTAGTCCTCTCGTGATAAGCATAGTTTTTACATAAGTGTATTGCACTTTGGTTGTCACAATACACATCCACACTCTCTTGTTTCACACCAAGTTCATTAATCAATCCCTTCAGCCATATGGCTTCCTTTACAGCTTCTGTAACCCCAATATACTCGGCTTCAGTTGTTGATAAAGCTACCACATGTTGAAGAGAGGCTTTCCAACTAATTGTGTTTCCAAATAGTGTGAAAACATAACCAGTCAAAGACCTTCTCTTGTCACGATCTCCAGCAAAATCTGAGTCCACATAACCAATTACTCCACCTGAGTCTTGAACCCCTTGATCATACTGTAAACCCATTTCAGTAGTTCCCTTCAAATACCTCAAGACATACTTGACAGCATTCCAATGGTCCTGCCCTGGATTGGACAGATACCTACTGACCAAGCTCAAAGAGTAAGCTAGATCAGGTCTTGTGCACACCATCGAATACATGAGGCTTCCTACTGCACTTGCATAGGGAATTTTCATCAT
This sequence comes from Astragalus membranaceus, assembly GCA_039519185.1. NCBI lineage: Eukaryota > Viridiplantae > Streptophyta > Magnoliopsida > Fabales > Fabaceae > Astragalus > Astragalus membranaceus. The sequence continues at coordinate 272,678 of JAZGSX010000026.1, forward strand.
TTGGTTCCTCTCACTATCAGTTGCAGGGCAATTTGAGTGAGAGAGTTGAAAGTGTGCTGCTAAAGGGACTGTTACTGGTTTAGCATCATTCATGTTAAACCTTTCAATTACTTTCTTAGCATAGCTTGTTTGAGTAATGCTAAGATCTTGAGTACCTTTCTTTCTGCTTATTTCCATACCTAGGATCTTCTTTGCTTCTCCTAGATCCTTCATTTCAAACTCACTATGCAGCAGTTTCTTCAGTTTTGATATCTCATTACCATTCTTGCTAGCTATGAGCATATCATCCACATAGAGCAACAAGTAGATAAATTCTGTGTTGTCTATTTGTTTGAAATAGACACAGCTATCATGCAGACTTCTCTTGTAGTTTATGTTGATCATATAAGTGTCAAATCTCTTGTACCATTGTCTAGGGGATTGTTTCAATCCATACAATGATTTTTGCAGCAAACACACTTGACTTTCCTTACCTTTTTCTTCAAAACCCTTTGGCTGATTCATGTAGATTTTTTCTTCCAAAACACCATGTAAGAAAGCTGTCTTAACATCCATTTGCTCAAGGTGCATACTAAAGTGTGCTACAAGAGATAGCAACACTCTAATTGAGCTGTGTTTTACAACCGGGGAAAAAATCTCTGAGTAATCTATCCCTTCTCTTTGAGTATACCCCTTTGCAACGAGCCTGGCTTTGAATCTAGGAGGATCTTTGTCTGTGATGCCTTCTTTCCTCTTATATATCCATTTGCAACCCACTGTTTTTGTACCAGGAGGTTTCTTAGTCAGTATCCATGTCTGGTTTTTATGCAGGGAATCCATTTCTTCTTTCATTGCTTTGAGCCAGTTTTGATGATCTTGACAGGTCATTGCCTCTTGATAACTGGTAGGTTCATCATTCACAAATTCAGTGGCTGTGTTGAGGGCATATGCAGTGGTAGAATCGTGTCCAAACCTGTTTGGAGGCTTGATCTGTCTTCGAGTTCTATCCCTTGTCAGCATATAGTCATTTGCAGAGTCATTTTCCTCTTCTTCTGTGTCATTATCAGTTTGATTTCCATCACTTTGTTCTTCATTTTGATGTTCATCATGTTGACTATGATCCTTACTCAACTCCACCTCAATTTGTGCTTCATTTCCTTTACTGCCAGTTCCAAGAATCTCACTGCTAACAGTGTCTTCAATGAATTTTGACTCTTGAAATATTACATCCCTACTGATTATGCACTTCTTATCATCATTCAACCAAACTCTATATCCCTTGACTCCCTCAGGATACCCCATGAATACACCCTTCTTAGATCTAGGCTCTAGCTTTCCTTCTCTCACATTACAGTATGCAGGGCAGCCAAATACTTTCAAGTTTTGAAGATTTGGTGCCTTGCCAGTCCATACTTCCTGTGGATTCTTAAAGCCTAGAGCTGTAGAGGGACTTCTGTTCACTAGATAACAGGCTGTGTGGACTGCCTCCCCCCAAAATGACTTAGGCAACTTAGCACAATTCAACATACATCTAACCTTCTCAAGTAGAGTTCTATTTAACCTCTCTGCTAGACCATTTTGTTGTGGTGTACCTCTAACAGTTAGGTTCCTATAGATTCCATTCTCTTTGCAAAACTTATTAAACTCCTCATTGCAAAACTCAAGGCCATTGTCAGTTCTTAGTGCTTTCACCTTTAGGTCACATTGGTTTTCTACCTTTTTCTTCCACTCAACAAATGTGTTAAATGCCTCATCCTTAGTTTTTAACAGATAAATCCAAACTTTTCTACTGAAGTCATCAGTAAAAGTTAAGAAATACCTCTTTCCACCATGAGTTGGTGTTTGAGCTGGCCCCCAGAGATCTGAATGAACATATCCAAGCTTCTCCTTGGTCTTGTGAATGCCTGTTGTGAACTTCAATCTGGTCTGCTTGCCCATTATGCAGTGTTCACAGAAACCGAGTTCACCAACTCTGTCATCTCCTAGAAGACCTTGCTTTTCCAGTTCTTTCATCCCTTTCTCACTCATGTGCCCAAGTCTTTGGTGCCACATGAGTGTCTTATCAGTACTAGAACTGGTTGCATGAGCTTCACCAGTCACAGTACATCCTTGCAAAATGTACAGTTTATTATTCTTTCTTTGGCCTTTCATCACAACTCTCGATCCCTTCAAGACCTTGAGTGTGCCATCTTCGCCCTTAAAACTATACCCTGCAGCTTCTAATGCCCCTAAAGAGATTAGAGGTCGTTTAAGCTCAGGTACATGCCTTACTTCAGTCAACAGTTTCACTGTGCCATCAGCCAGTTTAATCTTGACAGTGCCAATTCCCTTTACACTACAAGCTTTGTTGTTACCCATTAGCACCTTTGCAGCACTCAATGGCTTGTAATCAACAAACCAGTCTCTTCTTGGACACATAGTGTATGAACATGCAGAGTCCATAGCCCAGTTCTCTTCACTCTTAACTTCTGTGGTGGCATGTAATTCACTGTCATCACCATCTGCAACAACAAGAACTTCACAACTGTCATAACCCTCCGAGGCTACTGATGCATTACCTTCATCATCACTCTTCTGGCTTTTGTTATTCTTCTTGTCTGGACAGTTCTTCTTGAAATGCCCTTCCTTGTTGCAAATGAAACATCTATTATGTTTAGGTTTAGATTTGGATCTAGACCTGTTCTTTCCCTTCCCTTCCTTCTTTTCACTTCTGCCACGAACCATTAAACTTTCTCCTTGATCATTCTCCTTGGTTTCTTTCTTCTTGGAGAGTTCCTTTGCCATTAAGGCAGCTTGAACATCTTCAAGAGATATGGATTCTCTTCCATATATCAAAGTGTTAGCAAGAATGTCATAGGCACTGCTTAATGACCTTATCAATAATAGTGCTCGATCCTCATCATCAATTTTCACATCAATGTTTTCAAGATCCAATAGAATCTTGTTGAACTCATCGATGTGATCTCCTATGGCAGTGTTTGGCTGCATTTTAAAGGTATATAATTTCTGTTTGAGATAAAGTCTAGTTGCTAAGGATTTTACCAAATAAAGGCTCTCAAGTTTCCTCCAGATAGCCGCAGCGGTTTTCTCTTTGGAAATCTCCCTCAACACTTTATCTCCAAGACACAGGATTATCGCACTATACGCTTTGTTCAAGATATCTTTCTTTTCTTTAGCAGACAGTGTGACAGGAAGTTTATCTTCTCCTTCGAGCGCTTCTTCAAGACCCTGCTGTACCAGCATTGCTCGCATCTTCATTTTCCACAGTCCAAAGTCATTCTTCCCATTGAATTTCTCTATGTTGTATTTAGCCATTTCCATCGAGCCAATCTTCCTCAACGAGCTCTTGATACCAATTGTTGAGAAAAAGAACCTGAAATTTCTAAATCAAACAACCCAGAAAAGATCACTTGAATGTAATTAAGCCAGCAATTTAATCAATTGTATCGAATTGAAGAAATTGACCCTAATTGCACTCAAGAACCCTAATTGTACGAATTGGGGCAAACGCGAAATTCGAATGAATTGAACCAAATTAAGCGCAACAGAACACAAACAGATGATCACCCAGTTCGGAATTATCAATTCCTACATCTGGGGAACTAAGTAATCACTTAGTTCGAGTTGTATTGATTGAATCAAAATTTATAGTTATACAAAGTACAATTTGAATCCCTTTTGATCCCCCTCACTTCCCTGATCCCTTGTTTCCCGTGTTTATCACTCACGCTCAGAACCCAGAAGTTGCTTGATCTTGAATTCACGAGTTGAAACCTTATATAGATGGGTTCACGATTTTGGCGCCAAACCGTAAACCCAAAATGCCGTTAAAACCGTTATTCTTTCAGCAGCAACAAACAGAATTCAATCCTGAGCTGGAAACCGATCCTACGTGGATAAAATGAGACCAATGATTTATTGCCACATCATACAACATATATATATATATATATATCTTCTATGTTTTTTCTTCTTAAGAAATTAAGGCAATTTCTTTTGTAATTTGATCTGATATGGATTTGTAATATTAATTTAGATCCATTGATATCACCAGTAATATTAACAATAGTAGTAATAATAATAATACTAGTAGTCACTAAAATTTGCTGCTGATTTGAATTAAAAAAAATTCTCTAGTTTCCTACAGAATTTCCTGCAGAAAGTTCCTGCTGAATTTCCTGCGAAAAGTTCCTGCTGAATTTTCTGCGAACTTCCTGCGGAATTTCCTTCCGAATCTTCTGCGGAAATTTCCTGCTGATGTACCAATCCGCAGGAAACCATGCATTACCACGAACGAAATAACTGCCAACCAGAATCCGCAGGAACTTTCCCAGGAAACTGGTTTCCTGCAAATTTTTAAAGAAAATCCGTAGGAAATTCCGCAGGTGATAGCGAGTTTTCTAGTAGTGCTATGTAACGTGCTCGACAAATCTTGCCAAAAGTCCTGGCTAACCGCCTGAAGCACGTTCTCCCTATTTGCATCTTAGAAAATATGGGATGCTTTTGTTCAAGGCATGTATATTTTTTATAATGTTGATACTGCCTTTGAGACCTTACATTTCATGAAATGTAAAAGAAGGGGTAAAGAAGTTAATCTACACTATATTTATACCACTAAACTACAACTGAAAATACCAATTGAGCCATTTGGTAAGTTTGACACTTGGCTTTATTAGGGACAAAATTGGCCAAAATAATTGACTCAATTACAAATGCTTCGGTGAAACGCTCTGTACAACATGATTTCACAGTGTACCTTCTTTCTCCCTCCCTTCTTCTTCCATTAACATTTGAAATTTGAATCTCTCTTTCTCTCTCTACTACCATATCTCCTTCGGTCGATCTGAATCTGAATCTTCTCTTCTATTTTTCCTTTCTTTCACTTCATCTCTTTCATTTCAATTTTCGGTTTCCTATCTTCTTCCCAAAACCCATCTTCTTCATCTTTTTTTCTTCTTCATGATTCACATTTCTTGCTCCTCTCTATACTCGATTTCAAATTTCTGTCATGTCTTTCCTTTCACTCTTCCTTTCACCTACTTACGGTTCACATTTCACACGGAGCTGAAACCCATTTTCTTCGACTCTTCGTCATTTTCGAAACCCAGAGATGAAAAAATCGAAACCCATCTTCTTCCTCTCTTCTTCATATGCGATTTGTTTTTTTGTTTTGCGTTCTTCATTTATTTTTAAATTTCAGAGCACCTCGATTAGAAATTAACCAGAAACTAAGATGGTTCTTATCGCGTTCACGGGAAGAAATACAAGCTTCACGGTTTCGCAAACTGGGTATGTTTTCTTCTCAGACTCAGCTTCAATCTCTAGGTTTAAATCTCATTTTCGATTTCATCTTCGTTTGATAATCAGACCCAACTGATTTTATCCCCATTCTGTATTTTTAACATTTTAGGGTTTAGAGATTTAACTGATTTTGCTGTTGTTTACCAATTTGAGAATACTATGATTTAGAGATTTTATTGATTTTAGGGATTTAACTGATTATGATTTAGAGATTTTAGGGATTTAACTGATTTTGCTGTTGTTTACCAATCTGTTAATACCATGATTTAGGAATTTTATTTATTTTAGGGATACATTTATTCAAATAATATTTCATATTATTTTCTTAATGTGATTATGTTGGATATTTGATAGATTTCTAAATGATTTACATGATAGATAGATTTTAAAATCAAGATGAGGCGACGGGGCCGGCGGCGGGAAGCGGCAATGGGAAGCGGCGACGAGAAACGACAATGGGAAGCAGCGACAGGCCGCGGCAAATGCAGTGATTGCGACCGAGATTCACTTTAATGGTATGTTCCTACCTTTTTGTTAATTTATCAACTGTATGTAAATTCTTATTCAACAATGGGTGAATTGGTTGTTTTGAATTCATTTACTTCATGGTCAAGACTTATTCCAGGTATCAAAGTAATGGCTAAAATAGTGTCAAAGGCTCACTGACATTCAATTTGATTTTGGGGCCATGAGTCAAATTCAAGATCATCTATATATTTGCTCATGTTTAATGCATCCGGACATTCAAACTACTTTGTTTGAGCATGATGAGTAATACTTGTGTGTTTATTCTTCTGTGTTTTTGACCTTTCAGGTAAAACATAAACATAAATTTGGGTGCTAAAAGTGAATTTATGCATTAGGTGAATGCAACTTTTATGGGTGCTTCATCACAAGCTTCCTCCCCTCATTCTCAGCATATTGACAAGGACTAGGTAATTGTGTTAGTTAGTCTTAACTCTCCAATTTTATTTATGTGATCTCATGTTTTTTATATATGCATGAGTCAATTTCATCAGAATTAAGATTCATGAAAACTAATGTTTGTTTACTTTTGAGGCAATTTCAAGTAGGAACAATAGATATAAAACTTCTTGGTGATTCCTTCATGCATTTATGGTCTACTAGATTTTTCTTCAAAGTTGAAATTTTTCTTGTGTTTTAGATCTCAAAAAAGTGTCTTATAAACCAGGGATAAACTGCTGCATTTTTGGATTTTATGGACACAAAGTTTCAACGTATTATGAACTGGTGTATTTTCTTATCATTTGCTAACTTATTGTTTTGATACTTTACCCTCTTTTTTGATAACTAATGTCTATAATATATAGATAAACAGACACCATGAGAATATGTTTGAGATTTGATACTTTACCCCATTGAGTTGATATTATCACATACTTATTGCACCAGTTTTCACATTCTTTGTTTTATTAGAAACACTCGCGTTTGATACAGGCTTCAGTTTCCTCTCCTATCATTTGCTCAAACTACTAACTCGGTTGTATTTTAGATGGCAAGGAAATTTTACACCTTAAAAAGATGCACTGCCCTCCAAAGACCTTTGGAAGGTTGCTATTAAAGTAATTGATCTATGGACTGTTGTCAATAAGTATAAACAGTCGCATTTTGAGATGGTCTTCATGGATGCTAAGGTACTATATAGTTATATTCTAATCACAATTTTATCAGCTAACGATTCATTTCATTCACACAAATATCACCTAATCTTGCCTATTTTATCTGATTTGGGCGATATGATCTACGTGGTTGGTCCAAGGGAAGAGATGCAAACATGAAAGACAATTTTGAGTGAAAACATAACATGTGTAATCCAGAATTTCTCAATTTGCAAAAATGATTTTCCTTTTAAGGTCTGCCGCCGGCACCCCTCTAAGGGAGGTTAACCTTCCTGATAATGAATTTCAATTTAAAGATTTTGGAAAGATTCTCAACAAATAATATGAGTTTGGTCAATTATATGGTAGCTTTCCACAAATGATTCAAAGGATCATTGATCAATTAGAACCTCTAGAGGTATCATAATTTCTTTGAGTTTTATCAATTCACTCTTAAAAAAATAGGGTTGCTTCTTAAATTGAATGCTGATAAATATAATTTGTCATTTGATTCTTTAGCCATTGAAATACCAGTATCAGTCCTAGCTTGAGATCTCAAAATTATTTGGAAGTGAAGAGGCTCTCTTTGAGAGTGTGAGTATAACTTACAATGAATATGACACCCACCTTTACAACCTAAATGCATTTTTTTGACAAACACTTATTCCAATTTGCTTGATGCAACAAAGTCTATCAGCAACTGCAGACCATAACCCTGAGGCTCAAGTTTCAATGACTCCGGCCAAAAGGTTTTCAAATGATGGCCAATGTCAAGAGTTGATTAGTCCAGAGTGCTCTCTTGCTAAATTGTCATCTACAAAGAACATCAAAATAGAAAAGATTTGATTGATCTGCAGTCATGGAAGTTGGAAATCACTACAAGTTGCTGCTACTTTTCTTCTAATGGATTACTATTAGGATTTCAGCATTCAATATGTTAAATGCTAAAACTTTTTATTTCCCTATGTTACTATACTGTGTTAATTGGCCAAAGGTTTATTGTATCTTTTGTGCACCAACAATAGGTTGAACCTTTAAGGTTTTAATATGACTAAAAGTTAATGGCTACATTGTCTATTTGGCCATATTATTTTTTTATCAGTTGATGTTTAAAAGGATAGTTTACTTTGATTTCAATGAAGGAGCATCATAATTCTGCATATTTCTCCTGATTTCACTGTTACTTTGATATCAGCTTTTGTCCAACAGTTATTTTCCATAATTCCCAAGATTTCACGTAATTATTCACAGTAAGCCACACTCTTCGTGACCATTAACTTATCTACTTGACCTTTCTCAACCACCAATTCCTTTAACAGAGAAAAAGAATATCATGTAATGGAATTGATTAAGGATGGCTTAAGTGTCATGGTAAGTAGAAATTTTCTTATTTTTGTTTGTATTTTATACCTTGAATACATTTTCCACTTAACTCAATTTTTTCATGATATTATATTTTTCAATTGGCAATTTCTATTTTTTTTAAGCATTTCTCAAAACGAATTGGGAGATATGTAATTTCGAAATCACGGGAAATTAAGTATTGTTTTGATTGATCTTGATAACAATGTTGAATATGATTGTAATCTTATTTCGGCTTACTGAAACAAAGATGAGAAGTATCTTACAATGGGATGATACCTCTGTTTTTAAAACACAACTTTTAAAATTAGATTTCAGTTTGAGTATGATCATGCCACATAACGCGACCAGTCCGTGCGAATGCACGGGTAATGTACTAATTAATCAACAATGTTATGAGCACTATTCATGCACATGTTATTTGTTTTGCTATCTGAAACACACTCATGTTTGCAACTTTAATGATTGGAACCATTACTCTTCAATTTATGCTCATATTTGGTTATACAATTTTAGTTATTCAAGATCAAAAAATATTTATCCCCATTAAAAAAATTTATTACCTAAACAAAACTATTAAAATCTTTATATTTTTCTTTTGTGATTAAAAATCTTTATATTTTACATCTAATAATACTTGAATGACATTCCAAATTATTATATTTGTTCGAGTATAGTCATACTACATAACGCGGTCGGCCTGTGCGGATGCACGGGTAATGTACTAGTATTGATTTAAAATTAGATGTTTCGAAGAAATTTGATAGAATTAGATGGGACTACTTGGAAGCTGTATTGCAAAAATGGGGTTTAGATCTCTTTATGGATAAAACGGATCATGCTTTGTATTTCCTCTATGACCTACCATGTCATTGTTACCGTGTAGGCCTATACTCCCCAAAGAGGCCTTAGACAATGTGACCAATATTTATTTCCATATCTTTACATTCTCAGTGCTGGAGGGTTTTCATCTCTAACTAGAAAATCTGAAATTCATGGTCATATTCACGGAACAAAAATTTGTAGGGGTCGTTCATCTATTACTCACCTTCTCTTAGCAGGCGACAACTTACTTTTTTGCAAAGCATCCATTACTAAAGCTGCTCGGTTGAAATCCATCCTTGAAACTTATGATAGAGCTAGCAAGCAAGCAATTAATTTGAACAAATCATCCATAGCTTTTTCAACAAACTAGTATTATACCCGTGCATACGCACAGATGATACTGTATGGTCGGTGTATTGCCATGAAGTCATAATAGTAATTTGGAAGATAATCATAAGTTGTGAACAATGTCCAAAATGTATGATTTGAAATTCAAAGTGGAAAGAGATTGACAATCAGAATTACATTGATCCAAAATAATGTATTTGGACATTAGAGGTAAAATATGCATCGCCGTTGACACTCCCGTTTGCATACTCGTTGACCCTCCCGTTGGCGCTCTCGTTACCTCTCCCGTTGCCCCTCCCGTTGCAGCTGCCATTGCCAGTCTCTCGTTACCTCTCTTAGTGGTTAAATTGATTGATTTTAATAGTTTTAATAGAGAGATTATAGTAAATAATAAATTTTAGATGGAGTAAAAATGAAGAAAAAAGAAAATAAGATTTTTTAAAATATGCATCCACGTTGGCACTCTATTGGCGCTCTCCTTGCCTCTCTTGTTCCCACTCATATTCCCGTTGTCGCTCTCGTTGTCGATTCCATTGCCAGTCTCGCATTGCCGCTCTCGTTGTGTTGCAGATTTTGTCTTTTAGGGGTGAATTTACTAAAATAGTTGTGTCGTAAAAAGTTAAAACAAAATCGGTATCTTCTTATAATATTAATAATGGAGTAAAAGGTAAAATATGCAGCCCCGTCGCTCTCGTTCCCTCTCTTGTTGGCACTTCCGTTGGCACTCTCGTTGGCGCTCTCGTTCCCTCTCTTGTTGGCACTCCCATTGCCGCTTTCGTTGCCGATCTCGTTGTCAGTCTCTCGTTGCCGCTCCCGTTGCCACATGTTTTCTCCTTTTTCTATATGATTTAATATTACAATTGTTAGTGGTTAAATTGATTGATTTTATTTATTACATGAAAAATTGATTGATTTTAGTAGTTTTAATTATTTAATTATTGATTAGTAAATAGTAAATTTTAAATTAGTTAATTATTCAGTGTGATATTAATTTAATAATTTATTTTTTTGGAATAAATAATCTTGCAACTATTGTTAGAGGTATGATTTTTTTTTTGACAATTGATAGTAGTTTGAGTAAATTATAGAAATAGCTAAAAAAATTATGTTTTTAGTAAAAAAAGCTGACAAAAAAGTGATTTTTTATGGAAAGAAAAACTAAAAAAAAAATTGGTAAAAAAACTGAAAAAAAAAAGTAGGTTTTAAAATTTGCTGTTTTTTGTCTTTTTGCTGCGTCAGTTGCAGCTTCTGATTGCAGTTTTCAATCAGTTTTTTGTCCCTCACTTTTTTGTCCCTCTATAGTTGTCACTCCCGTGGCCTCTCCTGTTGGCGCTCTCGTTGCCACTCCCATTGGCGCTCTCGTTGCCACTCCCGTTGGCATTCCCGTTGGCATTTTACTCTTTTTTAGTAATTATAAAAGAGTTATTTGGTAATTTTTTGTAGTGGTTAAATTGATTGATTTTAACCAAAGTAGTTAAATTGATTAGTTTTAGTAGTTATTTTGTAATTTTTGGTAGGGGTTAAAGTTTTTTACAATTCTTTTTTTGACAATGGATAGTGGCTAATTGATTTGTTGTGACTAATTATTTTATTAATTTTAGTAGTTTGAGTAGATTATAAAAATAGTGAAAATTGATTTATAGTGACTAATTGTTTTTATAAAAATATTGCCAACCGTTTTTTAAAAAAAAATTAAAAAAAAGTGTATAAATTTTTTTAAAAAAAATCAGTTTTTTTTTAAAATAATTGAATTTTAAAAAAATGTATTGGTACCGTAGAGTGACATAAGCGGTACTGTAGTGCGTCAGAAACGTCACTGTAGCGCACTGTATTGGTACCGTAGAGTGACATATGTGGTGAATTTTTACAATTCTTTTTTTGACAATGGATACTGGCTAATGGATTTGCTGTGACTAATTATTTTATTAATTTTAGTAGTTTGAGTAGATTATAAAAATAGTGAAAATTGATTTATAGTGACTAATTGTTTTTATAAAAATATTGCCAACCGTTTTTTTAAAAAAAAATTAAAAAAAAAGTGTATAAAGTTTTTTAAAAAAAATCAGTTTTTTTGAAATTAATTGAACTTTAAAAAAATGTATTGGTACCATAGAGTGACATAAGCGGTACTGTAGTGCGTCAGAAACGTCACTGTAGCGCACTGTATTGGTACCGTAGAGTGACATATGTGGTGAATTTTTACAATTCTTTTTTTGACAATGGATACTGGCTAATTGATTTGTTGTGACTAATTATTTTATTAATTTTAGTAGTTTGAGTAGATTATAAAAATAGTGAAAATTGATTTATAGTGACTAATTGTTTTTATAAAAATATTGCCAACCGTTTTTTTAAAAAAAATTTAAAAAAATGTGTATAAAGTTTTTTTTTTAAAAAAAATCAGTTTTTTTGAAAATAATTGAATTTTAAAAAAATGTATTGGTACCGTAGAGTGACATAAGCAGTACTGTAGCGCGTCAGAAACGTCACTGCAGCGCACTGTAGTGATACTGTAGCATTTTGTCTTTATGTGGTGAATTGTCTATTTTGCCCCTAAATTGTGACAAATGTCAAAATTTGGTGATGTCTAAAAATGTAAATGTGCTAGCATATGTTTTGATTATATAGAAAGTAGATAGTAGTTTGAGTAGATTATAAAAATAGTGAAAATTGATTTATAGTGACTAATTATTTTTATAAAAATATTGAGAATCGTTTTTTAAAAAAACCAAAAAAAAAACAGTGTATAAATTTTTTTAAAAAAAAATCAGTTTTTTTTTAAAAAATTGAGTCTAAAAAATATGTATTGGTACTATAGCGCGTCAGAAACGTCACTGTAGCGCACTGTAGAGTGACATAAGAGGTACTGTAGCGCGTCAAAAACATCACTGTAGCGCACTGTAGTGATACTGTAGCATTTTGTCTTTATGTGGTGAATTGTCTATTTTGCTCCTAAATTGTGACAAATGTCAAAATTTGGTGATGTCTAAAAATGTAAATGTGCTAGCATATGTTTTGATTATATAGATAAAAATAGTGAAAATTGATTTATAGTGACTAATTATTTTTATAAAAATATTGAAAATCGTTTTTAAAAAAAAAAACAAAAAAAAAACAGTGTATAAATTTTTTTTTAAAAAATCAGTTTTTTTTTTTAAAAAAATTGAATCTAAAAAAAATGTATTGGTACCGTAGCGCGTCGGAAACGTCACTGTAGCGCACTGTAGAGTGACATAAGAGGTACTGTAGCGCGTCAAAAACATCACTGTAGCGCACTGTAGTGATACTGTAGCATTTTGTCTTTATGTGGTGAATTGTCTATTTTGCTCCTACATTGTGACAAATGTCAAAATTTGGTGATGTCTAAAAATGTAAATGTGCTAACATATGTTTTGATTATATAGATGTCCCAACAACTTTTGCATATGGATATCTCCACCTTCCTTGGCGTCACAACCTCTATTGAGGAATGTAAATACCTTGGTCTTCCTTCATTGGTTGGTCGCAACAAAAGTTCTAATTTTGGGTATAGGACCGTGTCATACCCTATATTTGTCCGATTAATCACAAAATCCAAAAAAAGTTTGTATTCTCGTTGTGTCACATATCGTTTTAAACGTGTGTGTCTTTAGCACTCTCGTGCAACGTTGTTTTGATGCTCGTTTTTATTTTATTTTGTAGTTATTATTATTAGGTTAGTCTATTGTTATTGGTGCAAAAATATACAAAAAAATAATTGAAAGTATAATAAACTTTTTTGGAGCTAAATAGTCAAAGTCATTTTCATTACATAATCAAGTTTTTTACACACATATAAACAAAAAAAGCAAAAAGAGATAAATAGTACATTTTTTTTAAAAAGAGGGGAGGGAGAAGGGCGCAGCAGCTGCCCTAGCTAGGGTTGTCCTTTTGATTTTTCCTTGTTGATGTCCTTCCTCCATTGTCCGCTACTGTCCTTTTGCCGATTCGAATGGCTGTCCTGCTATCCTTCCCAGCGCCTCACCCGACCATCTGCTGTCCTTTGTCCTTTGAAAATTAGCGTCGGAATTTCAGTCCCTCGCTAATTTCTGACAGTTTTCAGATGATAGGACTCAGTGCAGATATTTAGCGACGGAATTTCAGTCCCTCGCTAATTCCCTCGCTAATTTCTGACAGTTTTCAGATGATAGGACTCCGTGCAGGTGTTTAGCGACGGAATTTGCAGTCCCTCGCTAATTCCGTCGCTAATTTTTTGACTTTTCAGCTTATTTATCCTCTCACACACACTCTTCTCTCCTACTCTTCTCACACTCTTCTCTCTTATTCTCTCCTCACACTCTTCTTCTCTCTTCACTCTTCCACCACCACACCACCACACCACCACCTCCTCTCACACTCTTCTTCTCTCTTCACTCTTCCACCGCCACACCACCACCACCACACCACCACCACCCCACTCGTTTCTCTCTCTCTTTCTCTCCTTCTCCCTTACTATTCTCCTTCTCTCTCTACCATAATACCCTTCACCACCACCACCACCACCACCACCACCACTCATTTCTCTCTCTTTCTCTCCTTCTCCCTTACTATTCTACTTCTCTCTCTACCATAATACCATTCACCACCACCACCACCACCACCACCACCACTCATTTCTCTCTCTTTCTCTCCTTCTCCCTTAGTCTTCTCCTTCTCTCTCTACCCTAATACCCTTCCCCACCACCACCACACCACCATCACCACCACCACCACACCATAATAATAATAATAATAATAATAATATAAAAACGCTGATATTGTCAAAAAAAATAAAAAAAAAAATTGGCTGAATAAAAAAAACGTGGCTATCAGATTTAGCGACGGAATTTGAATCACTCTCTAATTAGCGAGGGAATTAGCGATGGAACATTCCCTCGCTAATTAGTGGGGGATTCAAATTCCCTCGCTAATCCCATTAGCGAGGAGACAATTAGCGAGGAACTGATTCCGGCGCTAATTCTCTCGCTAATGGGTATTAGCGACGGATTTGAGGCCATTAGCGAGGGAAAAATCCCTCGCTAATGGGCAATTTTTTTGTAGTGGCCTCACCACTCAGCCAACTGCTGCTTGTCCTTTTGATTCCTCAGCACCTCACCGCCATCACACCAATATGCCTATAAATACAGTGTCTATCAACCAGTAAAGGGGGTGGCATCACTGAGAGATTAAGGCAAATGAAAATAGAGAGGAATCATTAGAAAAATTCAAAGAGGGTTCAGAATCAAAAAAATAAGGAGTGACTTTGAAACAACACACAACTCTGAGAAAAAATAGAAAGGGAACAGAGAGAGGTTAAGCGATCAAAATATGTGAATAGAGAAAGATGAAAGAAGAGGGTTCTTACCTTACCACCACCGGCGCACTACCGCTGTCACCACTGTCCCCTCTCCTTCTCGTTTTTTAACCACCACCATTGCCGCTGAGGCCAGCCTCCACATACACCGCACCACTTCATCACGCTCACAAAACCACCATGACCTTCTCTCTCAAAACCCCACTATCCCCACCGTTGTCTCCGGCGAAAATGCCACCGAACCGCCGCCGTTGATGCCGCTGTGGCCTCCGGCGAGCACCACCACCACCAGCGCACTACCACTGTCACCACCGTCCCCTCTCCTTCTCGTTTTTTAACCACCATGTCCGCCTCCGCATCGACCTCCCTGTCACCCCATTTTTTTTCTTTCAGCCTCGAAATCCCTCCCTCTCCTCTGTAATATGTCCTTCGCCCCCTCCCTTTCTCCGGCGAAACCTCCGCCGCGAGCCACCATACCACCGCCGTCAACCATCAAAACCGTCCCCCTACCTCTCAGTTTCATTTCTATCTCTCTCTCTCTCCTCCAGCAGTCATCCCCTCTTCTCTGGTTCCCATCTCTCTTGCCTCGAGTTCCCAATCTCTCATCTCTCTCTCTCTCTCTCCCTCTCTCTCCTCTCTCTCTCTCTCTCTCTCTCTCTCTCTCTCTCTCTCTCTCTCTCTCTCTCTCTCTCTCTCTCTCTCTCTCTCTCTCTCTCTCTCTCTCTCTCTCTCTCTCTCTCTCTCTCTCTCTCTCTCTCTCTCTCTCTCTCTCTCTCTCTCTCTCTCTCTCTCTCTCTCTCTCTCTCTCTCTCTCTCTCTCTCTCTCTCTCTCTCTCTCTCTCTCTCTCTCTCTCTCTCTCTCTCTCTCTCTCTCTCTCTCTCTCTCTCTCTCTCTCTCTCTCTCTCTCTCTCTCTCTCTCTCTCTCTCTCTCTCTCTCTCTCTCTCTCTCTCTCTCTCTCTCTCTCTCTCTCTCTCTCTCTCTCTCTCTCTCTCTCTCTCTCTCTCTCTCTCTCTCTCTCTCTCTCTCTCTCTCTCTCTCTCTCTCTCTCTCTCTCTCTCTCTCTCTCTCTCTCTCTCTCTCTCTCTCTCTCTCTCTCTCTCTCTCTCTCTCTCTCTCTCTCTCTCTCTCTCTCTCTCTCTCTCTCTCTCTCTCTCTCTCTCTCTCGAGATGGTAGATGGTGTTGCGGCAGAATGATGAAGAGGAAGATTAGGGTTCCCAAAGGTTTAAACTTTCCCTTATATATTTGTATTTTACTGATTATTACTATATCTCTGTTTCTTTATTTATTTATTTTTATTTTTTTTCACTTTTATTAACAAAACAGCTTACTTGTTACTTACGACTTACACCCCTTATTTTCATTCGTTCAAGCCAGCCCATAATGCAATGCTTATTTTGTTTTTATTTATATTTATATAGTGTGTGTATCTGTATGTACGTATTGGGCTGTTTGTTTGTTTTAAAACACACCTCTCTCCATACATGTTGATGACCCGTAAAAAAAACTCACTAAAATTCAGTACGTATTTTGTTTTTTTGGTTAGGTCTTTTCATTCTATTTAATTTTTATTTTATTTTCTCTAAACAAATAAATATTGTTGTGTTTACCGAATGTACCTCTTTAACTCACTTTTAATTTCAGCCCGTCTTTTGCATCTTCTATATATAGTTATATACATGACTAGCCCAATTTTTTAATTATTCAATTCCTAAACAACACTTTAATCCAAAATTTTCAAAGTCAAAATCATGTTCAAAAATATGTTCTTAGTAACTGTCACTCCGAGTTCAACTTGTTTGATCATAGCAAACAATTCTAATTTTCGAATGGGCTATTAGAAGTGACCACTCTGAGTTTACTTGTTTGATCATTACAAATACCTATCAAATTTCTAAAATAATAAAAAACACGAACACACAAACATTTTCTACCCAAGAACTACGTAGCTTTGATTTTTCCATCGCACCTGGGGATACGTAGGAGCAGGGGCCCACTCCTGTCAAGCCCGAAAAACTAAAATTTTTATTAGGTCTTCCTTTTCAATTTTTGCAAATAATAAAAATAGTAAATTAGAGTGTTTTCTTTAAGAAAATTTTTATTAGGTCTTTCTTTTCTAAGAAAATATTTCATTAATCCAAGATCTGTCATCTCATACTCTTTCATCATTGCTTGAAAGACATTCTCCAAGGGCTGATTGTTGTATCTATTCACTCTTTGCTCATGCTTCTAAGGAACCCATGAGTTCATATTTTGTGAGCTTTGTAAGATCCTTTGTTTCCTCAATGACAGCAACAACATGTTCAAATTTTTGTGGAAGGATTTTCTTAACAACTTTCTTTTCGAGAACTTCATCTCCACAACTTTTAATTTAATTTAATTTCCAATTTCAGTTACTCTAGAGAAGAAATCTTTAACTTGCTCACCTCATCCAAATTCAAAGGTGCCTCTTTAACTTGCTCACCTCATCCAAATTCAAAGTTGTCCTCTTTAACTTGCTCACCTCATCCAAATTCAAAGTTGTCCTCCCTACGAGCAAAGTTTGAGTACAACCCAACCCATGAATTTGTGCATCACTCTACAATACTCTCGCTGATCAGAGAGTTACAAGAAATGATATGACACTCACTACAAGAGACTCTCACACAAATGATCTCACACACTTGCACTCTTCTCTTGCTCTTAGTTGAGATAGTGAATATAATCATTGTGGTGTTTTCGTGGACGTAGGCAAGAGGTGCCGAACCACGTAAATCTTTTTGTGCATTCTCTTCTTTCTTTGTGATGTGTGTTCCCATATAAGATCCTAGGTGTGTGCGGATTTTCCCCAACACTAACAATGTGCTGCGCATCCCACTATATTCTAAGGACGATGATGTTATTCTTTGGAATCTCACACCCAATGAACATTTCACAGTAAAGTCTGCTTAATTACCATCTTTGCATGTCATATTTACTTCCAAGAGCAACTAATGCAACAGGTGAGTCTTTTGATTGGCAAGCCATTTGGAGACTACAAGTTCCTCCAAAAATAAAATCATTCGTTTGGTGTGCTACTCATAGTAGTTTACCAACAAGAGACCGACTTAGAACCTCTGTGGTGTTGCATGCAATAATATTTGTTCTCACTGTGATTTCCCATTGGAAAACTCCTTGCACATTTTTAGCTCAAGTACGTTCTATTTTTCAATCTCATGATAACGATAAGTTATCCTTTATAAGGAAGCAAGCTAATAATTAGGTTGCTCATGCTTTACCAAGGGTGTCTTTATCTTACCCTAGCCTAGCCCCCATGTTTTTCAATTGATTCCGGTTGTATCGACTCTTTAATTTGTTAATGAAATGATATGACCTTATTTTCAAAAAAAATCAAAAGAATCCATAGTATTGTTACTAACCAACAACATAATTATCTGGCAGAACTCCAAATTATGAATTAAGCATCCACTCAATTTCTTCACCAAGATTGAATCAATTTATTTATAGTGCTTAAACGAATTACACTTATTGATCAAAAACAACATAATTACACTTATTGATCAATCTATTTATAGTTCTTAATTAAACGTATCAGTTTGTTTGATACAAGAACTAAATATTATTAACAAACTTTCTAACTAACATAAATATGAATTAGTTACAACAATCTGCCTCAAAATTTAGAATCAAATTGGTGAACTCAATGAATGGCATATGGACGCAAGCAAGGAACAGATATAATGTAAAATAAAGGTAACTGTGAGATAGAATAATCACCGCACATTTAGGATTCTCGGTATTACCTGCGGATTTTCCTGCGGAAAGTTTCTGTAGTAATTTCCTGAGAATTTTCCTGCCACTTTGTAGATAACTTGAAAGTTTCCTGCAAATTTTCAAGTTGCTTCGAAGTTTCCCAACAACCTAAATCCGCAGGACATATTTATTTATATATTTATTTTATAATGTTTTTTAACTAATATTTAATAATGTTTTATTTTTTATTTTTTATTTTTTTCCTTTCAAAAAATAAAAGTCTATTACTGTCATTTCCTTTCAATAATAAAATCTATTATTTCTTTCCTGTGGTTGTTGCTTTTACTATCAGGTGATCTGTGTGAATCATGTATTTGTGGTAGTATCGATGTTGTCATTCTATCTGTTTTTCTGGTTAATGAGTCAATGATTTGGGGGTATACAGCTTACTAGCGTGTTGGATCCTTCATGCTTTATCAATAACCTTCTATGAAGAGAAACTAGGTTGATATTGTTATGTGTATGTTGATAATTATATATTTGATACTCGGGACTTAGTTTTGCTACTTGTGGAGACACACTATTGAAATTTGGAAGACTGTGGTTTAGAATGAACCAGTGAGACCTTTGAGGTCATAATATGATTGGTTTAACTGGTTAAATTTTTGGTTGAACCAAGTTACATTTAGATCAAATGCAAAGTTGGTTCGTGGTCGGTCTTGTTCTTGGTTATGATTTTACATGCTAAGGAGCCTGAACATTTACATTCAGATCATGTTGGCTTATGACTCTACTTGCTTCCTTCTTCATCAATGATACTTGAAAATGCACATTTCTGATACATTATTGTTATATATTATTCTAAATTGTCTCTCGATGTGCCTGAAGGTGATTGTGGAGAAGGCTGAAAAAGTGACATCCCAAGTATTGACAAGAAGTATGTCTGCACTGATGCTCTCTCTGCAGAGAAGGTAACGAGTCTACTGTCCGGCTTTTCTCTGATCATTTATTTGTGCGTTAACAACCACGCAAACACATTTCTTTTGAATTACCCCCCTGACTTATGGAAGTTGCTTTTTTGGGAAAGCTGCGGATGAAGTTAAGTAACTTCCTGGTATTAGGTTAAGCAACCCTATGGAAGCTTATAGAGGGTGAAGTTAAGCAACTTACCGAAACTATTTTTTTTGTATATAGAAATTTCCGCAGGAAATTGAAATTTCCTGCGTACTTGCTGCGGAATATCCTGCGGAAATTTCCTGCCGATTTAAAAATCCGCAGGAAACAATTATTCACAAACGAAATAATTGCGAACCCGAATCCGCAGAAAATTTTGCAGGAACTTGGTTTCCTGCGAAGTTTTCTGAAAATTCCGCAGGAAATTCCGCAGGAAATTCCGCAGGTAATACCGAGATTTCTAGTAGTGCACATCATTTACTGCATACAAAAGAGAAACTAAAAGAGATAGACAAGAGCTGAGCTGCCACATGACATAGAATCCACCTTTAAGATGTCAACATGGAATCAATGTGGCTTATAGACATTACTTTAGATTGCGAGAATTATTATTATGATATAAAAGGTATAAGAAAAGTTCTCAAAAACACATGGCATCTTACTAAATCATAACAAAAATAATGAGAACTGAATAACCTGTTTGATTCGAAATCCATGACATATAATTTATATCTAGTATTGCAGATTGTATTTGGTCAAGAAAAAACAATCAGTAGTGGTCGATCATTCATTGTTGTTTTTATAAATCCTCTTAACAACCGGTAGTGTTTGCTCATCTACAAATACACCTAGGGAAAACCCTTATGATGTGAACCCTCTAAGAGATATGGAGTCTCGTTAAAACCCTCTAATGCAAAACTTTCTTAAGGGAAAAAACATCAAAAGGGAAAAGAATATTCCCCCTAAATTTTACTGATAAAAAAGGAAAAATACACGAAAACATGGGGAAACTAGACCAAAACTCATGAGCGAAAACAAAAATTACAACCAAAAGAAAATAAAAACAATCCTATAAAGGTATGCAAAAGCATCTCTATAATGACTCTCATCCCAACCAAGTTGGCACCAAAGTCATTATCAATCACAACAAAAAATAAGAAGCAAAAGAAAAACTCAATCCATCGAAAGGAAGAACACTAGGCCCAAGAAGGAGATTAGCAAAACTGTAGCTAAACAAACCTAACTTATTCCTAAAAAAATCTTAAGCAATGAAACTAGGAATAAGATCCCACCAAACAAAACCAGTTAAATTTGTTCCATGACATGCAAGCTTATCACCGCATGCATTACCCTCTCTGTAAATGTGAGTGCATACGAAATTCATTTGCCTAGTCAAGTGAAAACAACTATTCAATCTATTTCTAAGCTTCCAAATAACCTCCTTAATATTTGGAGAATTTCTATAATTACTTATGACATTGAAGGTGTTTATAATCATAAACTCAGCAATAGAGGAAGACATAGTGGATTTAGAGTCATTTCCAGTTAAAGTCACATTAGAAATAATTAAATTGATAGACGACTGTAAGGGGATCATATGATAATCAAATTTAGCACGGTTCATGCAGTACCAAATAGCCCAAAAAATGTTAATAATCGCGGCAGAGATAATATCAGTCAATTGGGAGCTTCAACCATGAGAGGTCAATGATAAAATATTCTGAAAAATGAAGTATCAATATAAATGCTGAGAATTTCCAATCCAATTCCAAATATGTTTGGCAAAAGGGCGAGCAAAGTTTAAATTTGAAATTTGATAATAATGTTTTGGAAGGTTGGTTAAAGATAAGATATAAGCTAACTTGCAAGCTCTCCTCCAATTGATTGGAATCATGTACATGATGTATTTATTTTTTTTTTTAAACCAAAGTATCCTCCATAGCGACTGTGGAGACTAATCTTTCCAGGTTTCTGAGATACATTTAAGGGGTTGACCTCTCCCAACAAATGTTTTTCCATACGCACCGAACAGGGATCGAACCCAAGACCAAATGATTAAGGGACCCAAGTATCTACCATTTGTGCCACGTTATGTCGGTGTGCATGATGTATTTAAATATAGAATGAATATGGAAAAAGGCATGGCTATAAATTAATGACCAAGCCTAGTCTCTGGTGGGCTAGCTAGGTCTTACGTACTAAGCACCACTGAGTACATGTTTATGGTAAACAATTGTAAAGTAAACGAAGCATGAGAATATGTTAATAAGTCACCAAGTGGGAGAACTTTAGAGATTGTAACTATCAATAGAGGGAGTTAATATATCTATATCTTCTGCATTAACATATTAATATACATGCTAGCTTCTGCTGATTATGCAATGCATTTAAGCTTTTTATAATAATAACAGATGCTAAGTGAGTGTGTTGTGGGTACCAGTTTGCTATGGGAACTGCACTAGGCACAAGAAACATGGAGTTGTCTCTAGCTGCCATGACCAAAAAAGGATGAGTCTCACTTGACCACGTGCCATTTGTGTGATCTGTAAATGAAAACAAAATAGGTTAGGCATGAAACATGTAACTATGTTGCCTTTGGCACACAACACACTCATAATTCTATTGTTAGATTCCTGAGGGGAAAAAGGTGCTGTTTATTGTATTGTTTGTTACTTTTTTTAATCCTTTTGTGAACAAATTTCGCTTGGACTAAGATTACATAGACGTGGATGAGATGATATCTCAATTGGTAGTTTAGTTAGCGAGTTAACAGACACCGAAAAAATATAAGAAAGATGTCCATTTTTTAAACTCTGAAAACTAACATTTTCCCTCCCTTAATAATTAACCACTAATATTTGTTTATGTTATGTCCGTAGTTTTTTCTTATAAAAATAAATATCTTGATCACTTACTCTATAATCTAGTTAGTGAAAAAATATGCTTAGGCCTTAATGGGCTAGCTAAGTAGTAGCTATAGAAGTTCTTATTTTAATTGTAAAAGCCTATAGTTAGATTTAAGGAGCCTATGTATTATTCTTTCTCCACTCTCTTCTACTTTATCTGTCTGATAAAAAACTATAACCCTGTTTAAATATGTCCTTAAAGCTATAATGCCCCATTATAATATTGTTAAACTATGTCTGTTTCAACCCAAAACCATGATGTAGGATCCAATTGCGTGTGTGTATCTTTTCTTTTGACAAATTGTGTATAAATCTTTAGAAAGAACTTCATTTTTGTATAATAGATCTTGCTCTTTATACACCAGGCCTTGTCAGCCCATTATACAAGTGCTTCCTTTCATATTCTTTTCATGTTCATGGTATTGCTATGTGTTTCATTCCAATTTTGCCCTTTATTCTTTGGCCAATGCAAGTTTGGAGATTGGGAAATTATAATGAAGAATAATCCTGACACCAAATATAGAAGACAAAAAGAATCTTAAACCTTAAAGTAGTTGCTCAATAGTTCAGTTAAAGAAAAACAATTTGTTTATAGGAAGATTTATTCAATCTGCTTATTGATTGGAACATGTTAAATTAATACTTTTTTCAGTTGTTTGCTTGCAAGATTTGTTTAAGCTAGTTTTTCAATAATGTAAATTCGCATTGGTAATATAATAATGTAAAACTGTACACTTCTTTGACATATATGATGAATTATAAAATTGACAGAATCTCAAAACACAAACTAAAATTGAATTGGTCCCCCGACACTTGTTAAACATATATAGAAAGGTGTGAAGGTGGTTTTCATATGCATTTTTTAATATCAACATTAAGTACCCACTGGATGATGTCATCAAAACCTTTTTGCATTTACTCTCAAACCATATAAATGTATTTTTGGGCATATATTAATTTATTGACATGGTGAATTGTAGCAGGGTGCGAATGAGAGGGAGACCAAATATCCTGGTTAGTGTCTATATTTCCAATTTGAGAGAGGAGGTGTTAAACTTGTTACAAGCTCTCATTTTGGTGATGGATCTTGCTACTGATGGAGTTTGAATTGATCTTGTCTGCAAAGTTTAAATACCCAAAAAAAAGTTGTTATAGTTCTCCAAAATATATGTTTTGAAGATTATATATTAATGGTAAATAAATATGACTTTTTATATTTAACATTATAGGTTGCGGATGGCCTAGTGGCCGGATCCGTTGGTGTAAATGCAGTGTTATTAAACTTGGATGGGTCATCGACTCAGTCAAGGCACTGAATCAGTGGATCATTGGTCTGACCGACGAGTTACTAGTTAAACCGCATGACTAGTTACTATTAAAAGTAAGGCTTAAATATGTTTTAGGCCTCTGCAAATATAGAGTGTGTTGGTTTAAGTCCCTGCAAAAAAAAAATTAGTTAAAAGCCCTTGCAAAATGAAGTGTTTTGTTAAAAACCCTTAAGTTAGAGAACTGTTAGTGTGACGTTAAAAAATTAACAATCTGTCTGCCATGTGTCTTTGCAATGCTGACGGTATAATATTAAAAGATTAAAAAAGAAAATAAAGATTAAAACTTTAAAAGATTAAAAGTTTAAAATTCTGGTGAAGAGAAGAAGAAGAGAATAAAGATTAAATGTCTGACACGTCTCCTCAAAATCCACCTTTCTCATTTGTAAATTCTTCTCTGGTTAGCCTTCTTTTTTCTTCACCCACCTCCTTCAACCTCTTTCAAACAATTTACATTTCCATTTTTTTTGTAAAGATACAAGGAAAATACTTTTCCTCTGTTTAAATCACTTTTTTTTTCTGAAAAAATTTCTGAGCCACCATAACAGTAGCTAGGTCACTTGAGCTAAAAAAAATTAAAAATTATATTATTGGGTTATTTTATTTCTTCTTAGATTTATAAAAAGTAAGAAAAAAATTGGTTCTTGAGCTTGAAATTGGAAACCCTAATACCTAAAATTCCCAAAATTCCCAAAATCGAAGAGAAGCTTTTGATTTCATGGCGGTATCACTATAGCTTTATATGCGAGTCCACCGAGCAGTGTATGTTCAACGCCACATCCATGTGAAATGAATACACACGCTTCCTATGATTTCGAATTGGGATCTAGATCTACATCGCCAGCGGTGATGGGTGGGTTGTCGTGTTTATTCTCATCTCTGACGGCGGTGAAGCACCACGCGCACCACGCGTCGTTATCGTCGAGCTTTTCTAGTGTCGTTGAAGAAGATGAATTGAAGGAACTAAGTAGTTCATTTTCCTATTCCCCTATCTTCTCGAAAAAGAGACCAGAGTCCGGTTTCTGTTTTTCAGTGTCCGGTTGAAGATTAAAGGATGGTACATGAAGTGGAGAAGAACTTTTAATCAAAACCCACTTCTTCTCTTCTTCTTCTTCTCTTCACCAGAATTTTTAACTTTAATCTTTTAAACTTTTAATCTTTTTTTTCTTTTTTAATCTTTTAATATTGTACAGTCAACATTACAAAGACACGTGGCAGATAGGTTGTCAATTTTTTAACGTCACACTAACAGTTCTCTAACAGAAGGGGCTTTTAACAAAACATTTCATTTTGCAAGGGCTTTTAACTAAAATTTTTTTGTAGGGGCTTAAACCAAAACACCCTCCTATATTTGCAGGGGCCTAAAACATATTTAAGCCTAAAAGTAATGTCATTTTGCTGCAGGAAAAAATTGCTTGAACCCTTCGGTCATTGGTATAAACCCCGATCCGACCTTTTGGGTCACTGGTTAACCACAAAATCGGCCATGTCACATGCATATCTAGTCCAATTACCCACCCTGACTTGTCATACCACCGATTTCAGGTTGGACCTGTCGGACCGATCCAATTTAATAATACCATGTAAATGGCTTGTCATGGGTTCGAACCCAATGTTCAACACTTGAATTTTTTTCGTAGAAAGGACAACAAATTTTATCCTTATTTCCTTATCATTATCAAATTCTAAATCACTTATCTTCTCTGTTGCACAAGAGCAATTGAGGAAATTTTAATCTACAATTATATGATTGTACCAGTTATCATTATCAAGATATTATTCAAGTAGATTGAAAATCCCCCTTTTGCGGTTGGTTCAAATGTAACACCAATGGTGCTTCTAAAGGCTCTCCTGGCCCTTCTTCTAGTGGTGATATTTTTTGTGACTATAGAGCCTCTATTGTTGGTTGTTTCGCATGTTTTTTGGGCAATGGAACTGCCCTCGTTTATGAGCTTTTGGCAGCCATGATTGCTAATGAGACCGTCTATGATAAGGGGTGGCGTAAAATCTGGCTTGAATGTGACTCCTCTTCTGTTGTTGCTGATTTTAAGAACCCTGGCATTGTCCTCTGGAGGCTTTGTTCGGATATGAACTTTATTGTCTCTCATATTTTTAGAGAAGGAAATAGTTGCAAAGATAAATTAGCTGCTTTTGGTCTAGTTAGTAGAACTAATACTTGGTGGAGTTTGCCTCCGAACTTCATCATAAATAATTTTTGTTGTAATAGGCAAGTTCTTTCTTTTTTCAGATTTAGATGATTTATCCTTGGGGTTTGGTCTCATTGTTTTTTTTTTGTGCTGTAGTGCTACTTCTTTTGCTTGTTGTTTGTTTTCTTAGCAAGGATTTTGGCTTAGTCCCCCCTTAGTCTTTCTTTGTACTCCTTTTTATTTCTTTTTATAAACTGAGATAGAGTGCTCTTTTTCCTTCAGATGATTTATCCCTAAGGAGAGTTTCCATCAGAAGGTTTTAGTGAGGCTCTTTCCTTTTTAAAAAAATATTATACCAGTTCGCACAAACTAATAAGGGTGAATCGAAGCTAAAATTTGGTATACGTACCCACTCAAAATTTGGAATCATTTGTGCAATTATCAGCATTGTTAAGTATTTGCGCCATTCCCTTACACAAGATCTAACAAAAGTTGTGGTGGACAATATGCTTGACATGAAAGTTTCGTGTCTCGGCCATTTAGATGCATATATATAGATTGTGGATTAAGGTTATTAATGTTGTTATATTGTTAGATAGCTTAGCATGATGGATTTTATGATGCCCATCTATTTCCATTTTCCAACTTTATCACAAGGAATGGGATGACAAGAATTCTATGATGCCCTCTGACCCAAATTGTTAGTCATGTGTCTGATCAACGTACAGTTAGTTTGGCTGAGGACCTTCTTTCTACTCAGTGTATGACTATTGAAGAGATTGTCAATTCTGATGAGGTCTGTATAATATATTATTTTTCAACTTCCATGTCAGCCTCTTACTATTTAAATACGCATACACTTATTTTTTATTTTTAATCTTTTGCAGAAGTGTGAACGTGTTGCTTTGGTTAAGGTTGTTGAAATTGATACCAGTAAGGATTGGGCATATGATGCTTGCCCCACGTGTGCATGCAGAGTTGACAAAGTAGGGAGACAATCCTATTGTGAGAACTGTGCTTCAATGGTTCGATCTGTTCTTAAGTTCAAGTTGGATTTGCAAGTGATTGACCATACTGGCTCAGTTGTTTTTGTAATGTTTGATCGTTTGGTCAAAAAAATTGCTGGGAAAAATGCTGCTGAGATTGTTCGAGTTGTTCCTAAGGTAACATACTTACCTTCCAATTTACGTAAAAAAATAGTCATATGCATGCAATTGTTAATCGATTTGGTTTTATTTAGGGCAACATCCCTGCCGAATTCAATGCTTTGGTCGATAAGTATGTGTTATTCAAGATTGCAATTAGTAAGGATAATATTGTACGTCACTATCAAAACTTTACTGTGAAAAGGATGTCTGATGATGCAGACTTGATTAACAAGTTTAGAGAACAGTGGAATATAAAGGTGATCTTATGTTGCTGTTTTTGTTTTTAGTTGTATTCTTTTTCTGATTTGTAGTTTTAAGTTTTGTGAACTGTCTTTCAGGATTTTGAGTAATTAGATGCCAATGATTTAATTTCCCCCGAGGTTGGTGATAATATTGAAGATGGTTCTGGTAGTCATCCACCTGCGCAAGATACGTCATTTTCTGACGAAGCAAATCAATCAAATTTGTGCATGGAATAATGGACCATCCCATTATCTTCTTTCAAGAAATGTCACTTTAATGATGGAGATTGGGGATTAAGTACTTATTTGGGTGAACCTCATGTGTCAACTTGGAGCTCCCTAATCCTTTGGAATGTCTCAAATTGTTGTCCTTTTTCACGAAAGAATCACACATGTTCAAGTTCTTGTCCTAATTATAGAGGTTTGATGTTATTTGTTGTGACAATTAATTATTCATAACATGCTTTCCATGAATCAATCAGACACAATAGTTTTAAAACACGAGACAGTATTATTGAATTGGTAAAATATATTAGTCCTGAATCTCCTGATCTGATCTAAATCAAACTGATGATAAGTAATTATACTTTTATATTTTTATAATAATATATTAAACAACAAAGTAATAAAAATTACAAAATAAAGCAAGATCATCATATTATGTATCTTGTAGCATATAAAGCAGCTATAAAATCTAATTTAGCAAGAACTTCTCTATGATGCATATCAAGTTAACACCCAGACAGATATCTCTGTTAGAGTCTTAGTGGAATCGGAAGCAAAGTCTCGAGTTATTGTGGATGAAAAAAATGTGGTTGAAAGAAAAGATTCCATTAAAGGTAGGTGGCTAATCAGATTTCTCGATGAAAATTAATCATTAGTAAAATCAGTAAATATTTCGTACCAAAAATATCGTAATAAAAAAATTAACATCCTAACTTGACTAACAAAAAAAATTCTCTAAATGTTACCCCAAACCAAAATCCACTTGAATGTGTAGCCAGGTCTAAAAATTATCCTAAAACTCTCTCAACCACACCTATCCTAGATAGATTATCCATAAAATTATTATTTATTGCCAAGTGTGGTTGTTAAAAAATAGGAGAAACAAATGATGTTAGACATGGAACCAAGCATGAAACTAAGAAAGCTGACCCCTTGCATTATAGAGTTATCTGAAGCACTTTTGAAGTGGGGTAGTGAGAGATAAAGAAAAAGATAGACCAGAGAATCTTAGGTGGGGAATAATGACTAGACCTGTTTTTCCTTCTTTCCAATTCTATGTTCAATCAACCTAGTTTATGATTTGAACTTTTCATACACATAAGTAAACTGAAGCAGGTGATTGCTTTCATTAAAAGGCCCAAAATTCTACAAAAAAAAAGTTAAATAAAAAGTGATGTACTATGCCTTGGACATTGAAAAGAATAGCATATTTGATCATATCCTCTCACCTTTTTTTTATTATACACATGGACAGTTAGTGTAAAGAATTTTTTACATAGTCAATGAATATAAAGTCATGATACGTTTAACTTTCCACATGACTATGAAAAAATTCTATCATTTTTTAAGAGAAATTTTATTTGTACTAAAAAAGTATATTAAAAGTATACCAAAATACGAATATATACGAGATACAAAAGAAATACGGGTATAATATATTTATTTTTTTATTTTAAATTAAGTTCAGTGTTATACGCGTAAAAATATATTTAATTTAAAATAAAAAAATAAATATATTATACGTGTATTCCCTTTTTATCTCATACGTATTTGTATTTTGATATACTTTTTTTATCCAAATAACATTTTTGACGTGTCGATTTCTAATGGATCGTTAGTATAGAAATATTTACACCATAAATGTATACTAATTAAATCTTTATTATTATAAGTTTGTTTATCCCAACATCTCCTTTTCCTCCTGACTTCTCTGTCTCCCAACCCTTTTTCACTCACTCACTCACATCTTACCTTTGCTTTCCCATACCCATAATTAAACATGAATACCCACCATCTCACTGTCTCCCTCACCCTTTTTTCCTCCATTTACTCTTCCTTTATTTTTATTCCCTTTTTCAATAAAATTGTTTTTTTAATATTTTTTTTGAAAAAACTATTACCTCTCACTTTACCCTCTGTTAGTGCTTCAGGAACATAAAAACAGACACAGGCTTCCTTTTGTCTTCTCATAACTAACCATTCTAAAGAGAAGCAACAATGGAAATACATGTCTCCAATTCCAAAGCAGAGTTTACAAGTGATCTCAGAAGCAAGCCCCATTCACTTGATCTTGAAACCTGAGAAAAGGTGTGTAATAATACTCTTATACTTCCACCCTGTACTGAATTCGTGATTGTCTTCTTGTTTTGGTTTTCATGATCCCCTCACATGCAATATTCCTTTTCTTCTAGGATTTGAAACAAAGAAAATGAAACATGTATCTGCATATAGTTCTCTGAATTAGGTTATGCAGGTGTATTAATTTCTCCATCACTAGCAACTTGAGTGGCATTACATTTATAGTGCGACCTTAAATTTTGATCATACAATTAAGTGGTCCATATTAATGATTCTCGCTATACTGAATTTTTTCATCCTAGAAAAGTCTAGAAAAGCAGAAAGGATAGTGGTATCCTAGCAATTTAAACAGATAAGATTAGACCTTGCTAACAAAGAGTCAAAGACTAAGGATCGATAGATGGATATTTAGTATTGGAAGAAGGTTTAAAGAAAATATTTGGCCATTGTATTTGTATTTGCCATTAGATCAGCCTTAAGTGAAATCAAGTATCATATAAATATTTATTCTACCATTGATACTTAGGCCACCTTGGGATGAAAAGGATGCAGATTAGCTGCAGTGAGCTAGCTATCTCAACGTATTATTTTTTTTCTATACATTTTAGGACAAAGCAAATCAAGATCGAGAGTGAGAGAGAAACAATTTAATGGTGATAGTAGTTTTAAAATCAAACTAGAGATCGATATTTTCAGGTCAGTTGGTTCATTAGATTGAGCTCATGGTTGAACTGGATGAGAAATAAATAAATAAATTGATAAATTTGGAAAAAAAGTAGATGGAAAAAATTTAAAGTTTTATTCTCAACCGTTCAAACCGAATTAATTAGCAGTCTAATAGCGGTTCATCCTGGAGGTTCAACCAGCTGGTGGGATTTTAATTTTCAAAACATTGAACGATTGAACGATGGTGTAGCTGACAGTAGTGACCTACACCAAGCAGTGACAAGTGACTTAGCACCGACACATAGTCACGGACATCGGACACGACACAAACACGAACACCCGAAAACCAATTTTATTTTCGTTTTTTTTAAAAAAATACATTTAATTGAAGTGTTGGTGGCGGTGTTATCGTGTGGGACACCCGAACACGGCTTCAATCGAAAGTGTCGGTGCTACGTAGAAGCGACTACAGGAAGAACAAAGTTTTTATAGATGTTTATCATAATGGGTTTGTGGTAAAAGTAAGTTACCAGTAGTTTTGCTGTACAACTACATGCTAACTTCAACAGTTCAACTATTCCACAAAAATTCAAATCCTTAACTATTTAATAGTTGCTTCTTTTACTATTTAGGTAGGCCAACGTATTGCAATCTTGCAAAACATACTAAGCAAGCACATAGTACAAATACTTTTCCACCTGGAAGTCCACTTGTCAACCACTTGAATCACAACTGTCTAACTGTACCAGGCTGCCAGGAATAATTAGCTTCTAGAAAGAAGAAATAAAGCATGTGGAACACTTGTTCACAATTCATCCACAGCATCAAAGTTTAATAGAAATCATCAGGGTTATTAACTTATTATGACTTATGAGAGAGCCTTATTGCTTGTATTGTATTTTCCCTCTATTATTGCAGAACCAAACAGTTCTTCCTTCATATTCTAATTTGGTATAAAGATTGGTGGACTTATTTGGTGAATTAGCTAAAAATTCAGGAATGCAAAATGATGAAACCATACTTTGATCTTGAAGTAGAGGCCACAGCAGAATATGAATCTGAAGTTAGTAGCCAAGTTGCTTCCAATATATCAACCATTATTCATGAAACCTCTGCAGATCCTTGTAGTTATCACAGTCTCACTAACTGTTCCAACATCACAAATTCAGATACTATTTCACTTGACTTAACTCTCAACATAAACAACAATGAATCAGTTACTAGAGATTCAACAACAGGATTCTCATTCTCATTTTCAAGCACTAGTGAAAGCAGCAATGAACAACCTACATCTCAAACTACTGCAGCAACAAGTACAACAACCATTCCAAGAGTTTTCTCTTGCAATTACTGTCAACGAAAATTCTATAGCTCACAGGCTCTTGGTGGTCACCAAAATGCACATAAGAGAGAAAGAACATTGGCGAAACGTGCTATGCGAATGGGACTTTTCTCTGAGAGGTATGCCAGTTTAGCATCTCTTCCTCTCAATGGTTCTTTCAGGTCTTTTGGGATAAAGGCACACTCTTCACTACACCATGGCTTTTCACCAATAATAAGGCCTCCTCTTTCTCCTGAGAATAAAAGTAATTCAAGATTCAAGCAAGGTTATATCGGTCATTCAATATTCTTGGAGGATGATGAAGCTGAACTTTTGTGGCAAGGTAGTTTCCGTCAGGTTAATAATCAACAGAATTGCATAACAAATGGAAGTTCAAATCTGAGTTTTACTGAGGGGAAAGTTAAACCACCGGTTGACTTGGAAGATTCAATACCTGAATTAACATTGAAACTTTGAAGTGGTTGTGTTATTTGGTGCATATCTAGGTTTATATTTTATGCCAGATTGATCAATATACTTGCTGGGTCTCATTGTAACTTTCTTCTTCAGTTTTCTCTTACAAAATCGTTGCTTTGGTATTTTACTATATGTTTACTTCTTGTTGTATAAGAGCTCTGGGAATGGAAATTTGGAGCTTCTATGCTTGTCATATAAATCATGTTTTTTTAACTGTAATTACTGAGCATTCACTGTGTTTTCTGTATCACTTGTTTATATTTTGGATTGACTTACGACTGACTGGTCCAACGGCTTTAAAAGCCTAAACACATTTTTTTTTTGTCATCAATGCCTAAACTTCCGGAAATACACATATTTCCGGAAGGCAGAAATATGAGTTTTCCAAGAGGTATTTTCGAAAATATGATGGAATGAGTAATGAATTCATTTTTTAACATTTTTTTAGGGTTATTTTGGTCCGTTTGGTCAATTTGGAGGGTATGAAGTACAATGGGGGGGTAACAAATAAAAATTGTCTATCTTTAAATCTAATATCTATTTATACAAACAAGACACATATCTAATTGAAGGGTAAAAATGTAATTACCCTCTTTTTATTTCTTTTTCTTCTTACACTCTTTTTTTTTTCTCTTTCTTCTTACACTCTATTTCCTCATTTTCACTTTTCTCTTACACTCTCTTTCTTCCTTTTTTCTTTTCACTTTTACTTTTACTTTTCCCATAAACAATTATTCGCTTTCTCTTATCACTTCACTTTAGTTTTTTTTAACTAAATTTCTAAATTTATACAAACACTACTCTACTAAAATTACCTATAAAAATGTAAATGAGTCTCACCAAAAAAAATTATCACCTTTTTTGGAAAAAGTTATCACCTTAAAATCTAAAATTTTCTCTCCGAAATCTGTTTACACTCTTATTGATAATCTACTATCACCTCTTATTGATAATCTACTATCTATCTTTTAATATCTACTATAATCTACTAATCAGTTAAAATAATCAATTGAAACTTTGAGATAACTGCAATGATATATAAGAAAAACACGGGATAGCTGCACTAATATATAAGAAAACACAGGATTAATATTTGTCATTGATAATTAAAAATTTTGAAGACTACTATAAACCTAAAAAACAAGAAGGTTTAATAACTATTTAAACTACTGATTAATATTTAAAACATATATTTCTTATTGATAATTTACTATCGATCTCTCTTTTACTATCTACTATAATCTAATAATCAACTAATATAATCAATTGAAATTGAAATTACGAGATGAATGCACTGATATATAAAAAAACATGGGATAACTGCACTAATATATAAAAAACACGAGATTAATATTTGTCATTGATAATTAAAAATTTTGAAGACTACTACTACAAACCTACTATCTAAAAAACAAGAAAACGTAATGACTACTTAAATTACTATTTAATATTTAAAACAAATATTTCTTATTGATAATCTACAATCTAACTTTTACTATCTACTATAATCTACTAATCAACTAAAATAATCAATTTAAACTACAAGATAACTCCACCGATATATAAAAAAAAACGGGATAACTGCAGTGATATATAAAAAAAATGGGATTAATATTTGCCATTGATAATTATAATTTTTGAATACTACTATAAACCTACTATCTAATAAAACAAGAAGGCTTAATGACTATTTAAATTGATTAATATTTAAAACAACGTGACAAATATTTGTCACTAATACCTACACTACAAGAATTTCGGTGATTTCCGAGGGAAAATTCCCTCGGAAAAGCAGGAAAATCGGTCGCTAATTCACGTTTCCGACGGAATTTTCGACGGACAAAATTCTGTGGGATAAACGGTCCTCGCATACGATTTCCGACAGAAAATTTCCTCGGAAACGTTTCCGTCGCAAATCCCTCGCAAATCCCTCGGAAATATCCCTCGCAAATCCCTGGAAAATATCCCTCGCAAATCCCTGGGAAATATCCCTCGCAAATCCCTGGGAAATATCCCTCGTAAATTTCCAAGAAAATTCCGTCGGAAATTCCGTCGGTACGAAGTGATAAATAATTTTCCAAAATCCTTCCATTACATTCAAACAGCTCCATTCTATTTTGCAATAAGACTTTCCTGCCAGTTCAGACTCAGCAAATGTAACTAGCCTATAATTAATTCAAAGATCGATGAAATCGAAAGAGGTATCAACCTAAACTTAAGAAAATTTCAATAAACCATTTGAACATTTCAAATGTCAAATACCTCGAAAAGTCCAACCGGCCCTAAATTGAGCACTTAAGATAATCCAATGGGTACAATAAGTAATTGCATAGAACCCACATAAGACTAGATCCAAACAAATTAGCATAATCAATTAGATTAGATTCAACAATGTCAGTAAATTTGCTTGGCATAATACTAGTTAATTTGCTTGAGAGACAATAAACACTGTCCACTGTAAAGAACAATACATAATTAACTAAGATATAATTAAAGGAGTCTGAGACAAATAATTAAAAGAGTTGGCCTATTAAAAGGGATGAAGAAACTGTTATAGGTGCAGAGAAAACGTACAGCAGAGTGCGCAGAGAGAAGATGAAGAACAGCAGAGTGCGCAGAAAAAATAAAATAGAACTTTTAAGAGCTCAAAAATAGAAGAATGCACAAAATTAATACACAAACATTGAAGCATAGATGAATGAAACATGCAAAATAATGAATGCAGAAGAGAAACAATGCAAGAAAGACAAATTGGAAAGAGGAATAGAGGCACAAATTAAGCTCACTGTTTCAGTTTGCTAAAATTGACCAAAAAGCCTAAATAAAAGAGGGAATGACTAAAAGTGACGGAAAAACTGATTTTTTAATGAAATTTCATCGTAGCGGCCGCTACGAGCGCTATTTGGCCGCTATAGCGGCCGCCATTTGCGGCGCTACGACCGCTACTCAAAACTGCAACACAACGGCAAATTGCATAGCACCTAGGGACCGCTACGCAACGCTATGCCGCTATAGCGGCCGCTACGACCACTATTGACTACAGAGAAGACAATATGTTATTAAATAACTTAACAAATTATTTAAAGGCATATGTTAAAAGGTACACTTACTCTAAAAGCGTTAAAAAAATGCTCTCGCTCAAGCTCATTAAGCCCACGCCAAGTAGCCCATGGATAGTGGTACAACTCCTGAATAGTCTTACGGATAGCCGTAGCGGCTACCTTTGAAGGAAGGAACCTGCAGAATTTAAAACAATTGAAGTGATTAAAAATATAAGTTATAAAAAACAATCAATTAAAAATATAAGTTATAAAAAAAACTTTACGTACCCTCCACGCTCAACACGGATGATAGGTCGCCCGTCAGGTAACTCCTCCATCTCATCCTCCTCACACTGACTCCCCTCAACATCATGCATCTGATCATCATCAGGCATCTCATCATCTCCATGTGCAAATGCCTCTGTCGGTGATGGCGAATAGGTAGGACTAGGAGTAAGCACAGCTGGAGAATGGGTAGGAGGCACAGCATCTGGCGAATGGGTAGGAGTAGGAATAACACGAATGCCCGGTACCGGAATCATACGATATGGAGGAGTTTGTGACGGTGGAGGAGTCACACGTGCTGAAGAAGTACGACTAGGTACATCCCGAGGAGATGGAGTAGGTGAAGGAGTCACGCGAGCTGAAGAAGTACGACCGGGTACATCCCGAGGAGATGGAGTAGGTGAAGGAGTCACATGTGGCGATGAACTAGAGCCAATATGTAATGACCTGACTCCAGAGATCTGCTTCATCTGTGTATGAGGACTCTCAAATGATCTCACTCTAGATGACTATGGATCAGGAGTGAATGTGGGATGCAACTGTCTGACTGTACGTGCACGTACTTGGGGTGTCGACGCAGGGGTAGATGTCATAGGAATCTCTGAATAGCTATCTATGTCCTGGACACGAATCACCCTCTTCTTACGACGAGGGGGTGCAGGGACATCAATAGTCTTCCCCTTCCTCTTCTTACAAAGACACAAGTCTTAATTATCTAATCTTCTGCCCATTCTGCTTCATCATCTTCTTCATCTTCATCTTCATCATCTTCATCAACTGTAACCTCATGTGAGTCTTCTCCTTCCAGGTTATTTGGGTCCACTTCTTCACCAGAGTTTTCGAAATCACGTAAGTTAGAAATCAACTCAACTTCATTAACTTCATTTACAGGTGACATATCATCCGTCTGATAGGGAACTTCTTCCACTGGCTCATCTGCTTCAATGCGACCCCTTGGCTTTGTCTTGATTGCGACACACCAACCTCGCTTGTCCCTTCGAGTTGATGGATAAGGAACATAGTACACTTGTCTCACATTCTGTGCCA
Organism: Astragalus membranaceus; assembly: GCA_039519185.1. Taxonomy (NCBI): domain Eukaryota; kingdom Viridiplantae; phylum Streptophyta; class Magnoliopsida; order Fabales; family Fabaceae; genus Astragalus; species Astragalus membranaceus. The sequence continues at coordinate 309,018 of JAZGSX010000026.1, forward strand.
TTATAAACGGATCAAACGCTGGATATCTTCTATCCATTCGTATGTCCACTCTATTATACTTTAGATCCATTTTAGTGCCTCTAGCCGACGGATCAAACCAGTTACAATAAAATAGCACTACAGTTTTAGTGTAGTCTAAAGCATTGTACTCTAGCTCATAAATGTGTTGAATCACGCCGTAAAAATCATCTTCACCTCCTTCATTGACCCCTTTTACATAAACTTCGCTGTTAATAGTTGCTTTGCCTTCCGTCCATGAGTGCGTATGAAACTTGTAGCCATTCACAAAAAATGTGTGATACTCTTTGACCACCGAAAGAGGACCATCAGATAAATTTCTCAAATGTTGATTGATAAGTGTTGATTCCTCACAGTGAACCTACGTATGTGACATACAAATAAGTTACTTCTTGGGGAACACATCTTTAAGGTTGAGGAACAAGAAGGTAACTCAACACTTACTTGTTGTTTAAACCAGGCTGGAAAATTTTCGTATATATGAGCAGATGCTTGTTCATCTCTTACGTCTTCAGACAACAAGAATGATCTGATCAAATTAGATAATACGTATTGAATGAGCTGACAGGTATGGACAACTAATTGAATGAAAAGGTTGATATACGTACTGAATGTATGGTTTAACTTCAGTGCAATTGATCAACACATGAACATGAGCTGACTTATACTCCGCATCTGTTAACCAATGAGTCGACTCCTTCCCAGAATGACGCCCAGATTGACCAAAGACCGATAACATCAACGGGTGTCTAACACAATCATTTTGCACTTCATTCCTTTTGCTTCGCAACGTGAAGTTGGTGAAATAATGTGAGAAAAAGTGGGTTGTTTCGCGGTGTAGGTATGATGCACAAATCGATCCTTCAACCCTCGCCTTGTTTTTCACCGATCGTTTAGAATCACCCATGAATCTATAAAACAACTTGATTAGATAGAAAATTATATTGACCTCAAATGGAAAAATGAATTAGTTCCTAAAAGGATGATTTTGTTACCTTTTACATCCACCTGTACTGAACCGGCCCACCAAGTCTTGCTTCATATGCAAGATGAACGAGGAGATGCTCCATAGAATCAAAGAAACCAGGTGGAAATACTCTCTCCGTCTTACATAGAATGAATGAAATGTTTTGTTCCATCCTATCAAGGTCAACATCTCTTAAAGATGCAGAACACAAATCCTTAAAAAATTGACTCACTTCAGTAAGCGGATTTAGAATATGCCCTGGTAAAAAACTAAATGCAATAGGGAGTAAACATTCCATAAATACATGACAATCATGGCTTTTCATCCCCATCATTCTTCTCTTGTTCACATCAACACATCTTGCCAAATTAGAAAAATATCCATCTGGCATTTTCAGTTCTTTTATCCACTGATAAACTGAATTTGTTTGCTCAAGAGTTAATGAGTAACATGCTTTGGGTTTGAGCATCTTTCCATTAGTTTGTGGCTTCAAATTTAAGTCCTTACGATTGCAGTAAAGAGCAATGTCCATTCTCGCCTTATCATTGTCCTTGGTTTTGCCTGTTATGTTCATCACTGTGTTAAATATATTGTCAAAAAAATTCTTCTCTATGTGCATAACATCAAGATTGTGCCTCAATAAATTATCTTTCCAATATGGGAGATCCCAAAATATACTCCTCTTTGTCCAATTATGCGTTTGTCCATATCCATCAAATCGAGAAACAAGGGGGTCATCTGTGATTTTTGGCAGATCTCCAACTCTATGCCAAACCTGGTCCGGAGTCAACCTAGGAGGTGGGCCATCCTTTTCAACTACCTTCTTCCTAAATGCGTTCTTGTTCATTCTAAGTGTATGATCATGTGGTAAAAACCTACGATGCGAGTCAAACCAAGAATTCTTACCACCGTGTTTCAAGGTAAATGCCTTTGTATGCTCCATACAATGTGGACATGCTAATTTACCATGAGTTTGCCAACCAGACAACATGCCATAAGCAGGGAAGTCATTAATGGTCCACATCAAAGCGGCTCTCATCATAAAATTCTGCTTACTTGCGGAATCGTAAGTCAAGACACCATCCCACAACCTCTTCAAATCATCAATTAGTGGTTCTAAATAGATATCAATACCTGCTTTTGGATTTTCTGGGCCAGGTATCATACAAGTCAAAAACATGTAAGGTTTAGTCATGACATCTCGGGGGAAGATTGTACGGGGTAACAATAACGGGCCAACAAGAATATGGCGAAGCCGATACTTGGATATATGGCGTAAAACCATCTGAGCATAAACCAAGTCGTACATTGCGTGGATCCTTGGCAAAATCAGAATGTACTCGATCAAAGTGTTTCCATGCTTCACCATCAGACGGATGGCGCAACACGCCTGAACTTCTATTCTCATAATGCCACATCATTTGCCCTGCAGTGTGCTCGGATGCAAACATTCTCTGCAACCTTGGAATTATTGACAAGTAGAACATTGACTTCACCGGAATTGGTTTACTCTTGCTACTAGTCCCCTTTTTGCGGGCATGATATCTCGGTGCATTACAAAATTTGCATTCAAGTAGCGCACCATCATTTTTCCCAAACTCATTATTATAGTACAACATGTGACCTTTGGGACAGCAATCAATCCTTTTAGATTCTAATCCCAACTTAGAAACTAACCTCTTAGCCTCATAAAAACTCTTTGGCAAATTTTCATTTATAGGTGTCACGACTGACATCATATCACATATCAAATCCATTCCCACCTCAGAAGTACTACTCAACGATTTGAGAGATAAAAGCTTCGCACAAATCGATAGCTTTGAGTTTGATGACCCTTCAAATAATGGCTTGTTTGCATCTAACAACAGATTATAAAATCTTTGTGCTTGCTCATTCGGAAGCTCATCCATGGTATCATATTGTTGCTCCTCGAATGACACATTCACCCCAAGACCGTCACAAACCATGTTCTCCATCAAGTCAATTTGTTCACCATATCCTATATCTGCAAAACTACTTGAAGCACCCCTCCAATTTTCCCCAACCACTGGGACAACATCAAACCCTTTTTCACCATTACTCGTCCAAATCCAATAATTAGGCCTGAACCCAACATTCTTCAAGTCATTAATGACCTCTGTTGGACTCTTAATCCTTCTACATTCGCATTTGACACACGGACATCGAATCCCCCCTTCATCTCTAAATTGTTTTTGTCCTACTGCAAAAAGAACAAACTCCCACACGCCATCTACAAAAGATTGTTTCAAACCCGCTCTTTTTGGAAACAACCTATCATACATCCAAAGACGGTGCAAATGAGGAAATTCCATACTGCACATTTAAAGTTTCCATCATATTAGAGAGAAGACCAAGGATGTCCATAGAAAGAGAGAACGAGACATGAACTTAAACGATGGATGTCCATCCAACGAGAGAGAATGAGACATTGATACATTTCTATCACAAATTCAGTGAGAAGTCAGAGTTTGATAAGTCAGAGAGATTCGATGAATCTATCTTTTATTTTTAAGTGAGAAAAGTTTCCGACGGAATTTTATGCGTTTCCGACGGACATTTCCCTCGGAAAGTAGCGAGGGATTTCAAATCCATCGAAAAGTTAAGCGGGAAACACCTTAAACACGTAGCGATGGAGTTATCCGTCGGAAACGCACGTATTAGCGACAGTGAATAAACCTTACCTGATTGATAACAAGCAGAGAGTCTCCTATGACATGAATGTGCTTGTATCCTTTTCTAACAGCTAGATACAGTCCTAGAATTAAAGCCTTATATTCAGCAACATCCTTTGTTGTATTGCCCAATCCTTCACGCATGCAATAGACCTATGAAAAGACCTAAGAGTTAGTTTTCTTTTACAATTACCTGAGAGTTAGCTACATAATATCATAAAGAAAGTAAAACCAAAAATTGAATTGTTGCATAGTATATTGAAATTATAAATTATAATATAGACACCTTTCTCCCTTCTTCAGCACGAAGTACGGCTCCTGCACCAGCTTGTCCGGGATTTCCTTGACACACACCAATTGGTACACTTAAGCTGCAAGTAAGATTTTGTTGTTGTATTATCTTGTAGATAAAGTAAACTTATGATATAAACATTGGATAAATAATCATATCAGTTCTTAAATGTGTGAGACCCTAGATGTCTCTAAAATATATAGAACTTATATATTTATCAAAATTTCACTAAATTTCTAACTTGTGAAGTTTAAATACTAATTTGAGAATAATGATCAACTTTCTAAACAGTACATAAAATACAGAAAATCAAACAATTACTAACATGTAAGGGTATAGTATGAAAAAATCATATCGTCTAAGAGAAAGAAAACTAAAGCAAAAATAACTACACATTTCAACCAACAAAACATTTAAAGTAGCTTATATTTCTAATGCAACAGTATCACAATATAGAAACAAAGCACTCCAAATTAACTTATTTATTTATTATGTCTCAATGATGAGAATTAGTTTGCTTCAAAGATCAAGTAACAGATGGAGTTAAGGCTATGGAAACTTGAAAATGGGGGAATGAAATGGAGTTAAGTTATTTATTACTTTGTTGTAAAATATTACATATATACCACTAATGATAAACATCACAATTTGACAACCAGGGAATGTATGGAAGATATCAAGTACCACCTACACACATTTAACAATAACAAAAGCCGCTATCGATCGGAACTCCATCTCTTATGTAGGTTTGAAATCTCATTTATGAAATCCTTAAAAAAGATGAAACAAATATGAAATTATCATAAAAAATTATTGGAAGTGTGAAAAATATGAGAAAAGTAACACCCATCAGAACTTTGAAAGGAATTAAAAACAAAAGACATTATAAGAGAGTAATTCCCACACAAACACCATCAAACTAAATTCAATGAACTAATTGATAATTCCAAAATGCTACATCAGGTAAGACTATTAACAACAAAGAATGGAATTTCCAAATAATAAATAAAAAAAATAGAAAGAGACATCATGCTTGGAAACTCATGCAGCATGTTTATTCATTTAGATGACAGAAAGAGACATCATGTTTATAACAGAACCAATTGATATTAAGTAATATAAAAGGCCAATAACAGTCCATAGTTAGCAATAGCTAACACTAATCAAGGCAACACAATAGGAAATATCAAGATTTGTAATAGAGAATCCTTCATAACAAATCGGAATTGTTTATACAAATAGAGCATTATATCAAAACACAGATAGAAAGAAAGATAGGTTCATTATCTCAAAACACAAATAGAGCAGAAAGAGTTCAGAATTGTTTACCTGACTTTAAATTGAAAGAAAGACCCAATCTACCTCCCGAACCCTAACATCCAAACCCAAACAGTAAAACTCTTTAAAACTGAAAGTAATCAAAGGTTTTAAACATCACCTAACCACAAACCAACACCAGGAGGGGGATAACAAAAAAACATTACAATGCTAATTGCAAGAAGCTACAACACTACCACCCGCACAAAACCACAAGACTCCCACCAATAGCAAGACTGCATGTCACTTTAAAACTAACAAATTAACTACATACACATAGCAAAACCAGAAAGCACGTAGTTTCAGTCTCTGTTACCAACCACATCAATATTAACTATATTGTTTACCTGACTTTAAACAATGTTAACAAGATGAACAACTTAAAAAACCACTGACTCAGGGCAAAGAGAAAGGGTGAGCAGTAGAGCCACCATGGAGAGAGAGAGAGAGAGAGAGAGAGAGAGAGAGAGAGAGAGAGAGAGAGAGATTGCCATGCTTACCGTAAAACTCAGAATGGAGCACGAGATAGGAGAGAGATCGTTCACAGTGAGATTCGAAACTGGAGATGGGAGAACAGGTGTGAATGGGAGACAGAGAGAGAGTGGTTCAGCGCTCGCACGAAGGGAGTGGAAGTGATGAGAAGAAGGAACGGTGGTGGCCGGTGAGAGTTGTGGTCGCCGGCGACGTGAAGGGGAGAGTGGTGGCTGAGAGTGGAGAAAGTTTAGGGTTACGGTGAGTGGTGGCTGAGTGGAGAGTGAGAAGTCAGAGTGATTCGATGAATCTATCTTTTATTTTTAAGGGAGAAAAGTTTCCGACGGAATTTTATGCGTTTCCGAGGGAAATTTCCCTCGGAAAGTAGCGAGGGATTTCAAATCCGTCGGAAAGTTAAGCGGAAAAACCCTTAAACACGTAGCGATGGAGTTATCCTTCGGAAACGAACATATTAGCGATCGAAAAAATCCCTCGGAAATATATGGTAGCTAAATCAGCCTATTCTTGTAGTGCTAAAACAAGACAAATAATTGTCACTAATATATAAAAAACACGGAATAAATATATTTTATTGATAATCTACTATCTATCTTTTACAATCTACTATAATCTACTAATCAACTCAAATAATCAATTGAAACTATAACATAACTGGACTGATGCATATAAAAACACGGGATAACTACAGTGATATATAAAAAAATACGAGAATAACTACAATGATATATATAAAAACACGGAATAACTGCACTGGTATATAAAAAAACACGGGATAACAACACTGATATATAAAAAAACACTGCACTGATATATAAAAAAACACGGGATAAATGCACAGATTCTTTTTGAATGATACTTTTACCTTTTTAGATTTTAATATTTATGTATTTTTTATTTGAAACTCATTTTTTATTTGCTTTCAATTTGTCTTTATTTTCACGGGGTAATGTTTAGACAATTTAAATACCATGTAAGTTTATTCATAAAAGAACACGACAGCACTCATGCATACGCACGAGTATCCTACTAGTTTGTACTAAATAACACTTCTGTTTTCGTACTAAATAACACTTCTGATTAGAGTATTGTGTTATTTCAAATAAACCAAGCAAACTTGTTATTATTAAGTAAAAACCAAAAAAAATCAACACCCTTGCCCCAATGGCTTTATCTATCCTGGGACATGGAGGCAGTGTTTTAAAAACCGGCTCGGCCCGGCTGGTCGAACCGGTCGAACCGGGAACCGGGGGGGTAACCGAGCCGGTCAAGCCTTTGGATCGGTTATGCACCACCGGCCGGTTTTGGGGAAAACCGGCGACCCGGTGACCCGGCTCAAACCGGACCGGGTTGTCCATTTTTTATTTTATTTTTTTATTTATCAAATCTTTGAACTGTAATTGGGAGGGGCCGCGCGAACGCAAGCCCCCACTAGTGATTGCCATCTAGGTAAGTATGTTTCCCATTGACATACACCTTGCTTTTATATCTCATTTCCTCCATGTTCTGTTCATTCTATCCGATGTGAGACTATTTCTAAACTACTTAAAACAAAATAAACTACTTAAAACAAAAGAGACTCAAAACCCTCAACAAAAATGTCATTAGTGGGGTTTGAACCCCTGACCTATTGAAAGCAAATGTTGAGCACTACCATGAGGCTACCATTCTTATTGAGAATATTATTTATTTCAAATATATATAATTGGTACCTCTTTTCCTAAAAGTCAGGTATGCTCATCCTCATGGCATTAGCTTGTAATATTAATATTATGTTTCAACAAACTTACTTAATATTAAGTATTTTTTTAAAGATTTATTTAATATTAAGTTGTTAACTTATGAAATTTGTTCTAAATATTTATTGAAGCATGATATGAACTTTTAAAATTTATTTAATATATACCAAGCAAATAAAAATAAAATAGGCATGGTGTGTAATTTTAGCAAATTAAGTTTTACAAGTATGAAATATATAGGTCCTAAAAATTTGGGAATTTTTTATATTTTAGTAGTTATAAAATAAACATAGTTATTAATTTTACAGGGACGAAATTTATATTATATACTATATAGGTATTGAAAATTCTCGAAATAGAGACCGGGTCCGAGTCATCCGGTTCCGGTTTTGGTCATGCGGTTCAACTGTCGACCCTTCGGTCCGACCCTTGACCCAGTGACCCGGTACCTTCACCGAGTCGGTCACCGGTTCGAGTTTTAAAACATTGCATGGAGGTCAATCCGGTGTTGGCCGGTGCGAAATTTGATCCTAAGCACAAGTGGAGATTAATCTTTCGTTGGCCGGTGCGAAATTTGATCAAAAAAAATGTAAAAACTTAAGCATTTTTATTAACAAATTATGAAATCTAAAGTTCATAAATTATTAATTAACTAAGTAGGGTTTTAGGTCGAAAGGTTTTAAGTACATCCATAACTCTTTCTTTTGCTCTTAAAAAATAAAAAACTTGAGCTTTGGGCGGGTGCAAGATTGACTAAGTAGTAGTGAAGTATTTAGCTCATTTAGTCAAAGGCAAAATTTTAGCCGCTAGCAGTGGTAACTTGGAGGTGGTCAAAGTTACTTGCTGATGTGGCGAACTATCACAACACAGAAAGCAAATTTGATGAAACTGACAGTTATTATTCCCTCCAAAATCTGCGTTCGAACCAACTTTCTTCAACAATGGCGCCGTCAATCTCTGGCTCTAGGAAGAGGTCTTACTCTCCACCACTTCCAACCTCGCCGCCACCATTGTCTACCCTGCCCGACCGGTTATCATTACCGGAAGAGCCTCTACCGGGCTTCCCGTCATCGCCGCCAAGAAGTATTTTCGAAGAAAGATCGAAAAAGAGAAGGCGCATTGAAGAACGGCGAAATAAAACACTCCTCTACGGCTTCGAACTTCAACCACACGCCGCCAAGATCCTCCAATCCAACGATATCTCGCCGCTTCAAGAAGCAATCAAAGACTACATCAAATCCAAGAAACTGTTATCCGTAAGAATTTTCGAATCTTTTGCACATTATTACCCTAACGCGTTCTCTTTAAAACTCGCTAAACTCATTCAAGTCCACCCTCCGCTTTTAATTCGAATTGAAGCGGTGGCTCTTCTTCACCACATTTTCTCTGGTAATAGTAAACTTAACGCCTCCATGCTCATTGAGCTTAAAAAACCTCTCCTCCATTCCATAAAGGTAGAATCAGAAGAGTCTCTGCTTCCTCCGCTTTGCGAAACGATCTGCCTTGTGACCGCCAGGCTGTACGATTATCCTCTTGGCGGTTGGGAAGAATTTCTCCAATACGTTTGCAATTGTTTTTCCGAAGAATCAAACGAAACAAAAGGGCTCATGTTGCTAGCGGAAATGCCGTTGGAAGTTTCTCAAAACAGAGACTTCTGGCTAGGTAAGGGGAACTACGATCTTCTCTTTGCGAACATCTTGGGCTTAGGTTTACTTGGCTTACCGGATCATAAATTGCAAGCATTAACATTCGATGCTTCGATAACGCTAATGGGAATGTCTACGCATTTAGGGAGAACCGTGGATGTTTGCAATAATTTATTACCAATTCTATTGAAGTTCATCGATCAACAAGGGGAAGAAGAGGTTGTGGCGAATAATGAGATTTTGTTGAGTAGGCTTCGTCGCTTAGAGGAATTGGTATCGCTAGGCGTGCCTGAAATCTTTGAAGCTAAAGAAAATGATGTCTTTTGGTGCATGATTGGTGTCGCGAAGGTGAAAGGAGCAAGCGAGGAAGTGAAGGTTGCAGCGGTTATTGTTCTTAGTAAGCTTGATGAGCTTAGTATGGATGTGATGGAGAATTTTCTATATTATCTTTCTCCTGATGAAATTAAGAGGGTCGTTGCAGTTGCTTTGGATATGATGTCGTATATTGTGGAGGATCCTCTTTGGTATGAAGTGGATAATAAGGATTGTGTAGATGCTGGGATGACAGAGGCTTTTGCTCGTGGGAAGTTCTTGCTGAATTGGCTCTCTTTTCAAGGGAATGAAGGTTTGGTTATTCCAACTATAATTGAGATGATAAGAATGAGATATTCAACTCATATCGATTGGCGGGTACGTCATGCAGCAATGCTCGCTATTGGTACAGTTGGAGGTGGAGTCTTCGAAGGGGTATATGTTTATTATCTGCTATATTTTTAACTATAATGTATCTGTTTTTGATTTTGTTGTTTGTGTTCATATCTTGTGTTACATTCATGTGTAATTCTCTCTCATACAGGACTTGGCCGAGTACTTTGACCAAGTTGTTAACCTGGTCCTTAAGTCATTGGATGATGCGAACCACCGAGTACTTTGGGCTACTATGCATGCAATCAAGTGTTTGAGTGGATATAAGGAACTATTAACGCGGGCTCAATATCATACGCAGTTATTGGCAAAACTAGTTCCCATCATTAACATTAGCCTTTGTGCCCGTGTACAGGTACAAACAGATTAATGCTGCAACTTGACATCTGTTAACTTTTAGTGTTACTGCTGCTCTTCTAAAACAGCCTTCTTCCATGGTTATCATAGTTCACAAGTTACAATTGATTGATTTTTCTTAACTGTATACAATCACACACAATAGCTAGTTTAGAGATTGATTATCATTTAAAGAGACTAGGGGATCTGCAATATTAGTTGATACTCTGTGGATAGGAGGACTTAAGAGATCTGGAGTGGACCTACTTATCTGATTTTTAACATGTTTACATCAAAGAATTCTTCATTAAGTTGTTTAATTAATACAAGATACCCCTTATTAGTTACTTATTCAGTTGTTTACTATTTTCTGCAGTCGTATGCTATTATTGCCATTCGTTTATTGATTACAAATTGTGGCGTAGACGAGCCGTCTTTTGCAGCAGAAATTATAGCATTAATGCTTGTACTTCTTAAGGTACATATAACCTGCAATTTCCTCTGTAAACTTCTCATTTATATGTGTATTTATTCTTGTAGTTTCACCCTTTATTTACTTACTATAAGCTGAGTAATTTCTGTGAGTTTTCAGCATGAAAAGCAGAAGTTACAGGAAGAAGCTCTTGAAACCCTGAAATCAATTGCACTTTTATCCCCGGTATATATGTTGATATTTGACTGCAGTACAAGAATGATGTCGGTTTTTTTTTGCAGCAGTATATTATTATCCCAATGTGAATCCATGTGTAAATGTTCCCTGCAGGTCACTTATCGTCAACATTATTTCGATACAACAATGAAAGCACTGAAAGATATTGTAATGGCTAACTATGGCACACCTTCACCCAAATTGTATTTCCGTGCCAAATGTCTAGATTGCATGAGCAATCTTTTTAGGAAAGTTGATCCAGATAAGTTCGAAGAAGAGGAAGCTGTAGAGGTGAGTATTTCTGCTGATTCTGTTCTTTGGTTTTCCGAAGGCAAACTTGTATATAGTTGAAATATTTGTTGCCCAGGGATATCTGTTCTTTCTGTGCTAAACTATCCTATCATGTTTGAAGGTCATCGGATCTCTGGTAGCACTTGAAGGAAATTTGAACTATACAGATTATATAACAAGAGCTCTCATCTTAAAGGTAAATTAGAAGTCATCAGACAATTTAATTTTATGCCTAGTTTAACGATATTCACATTATGTAAACACTTTGCAGGCACTGGATCAATTCTGCCAATGCCCAAGAGTGGATATTGGCATATTTATGAATAAAATGATGCCGATGCTGCTTAGATTTGCTCAACTTGATGTTGACTTGACGGCCAATATGCCCGCTGATGATAGGTTTGCTTTTATATTTTATTAGTTTTGACTGAATAAATATTGTTTTGAAACAATATGCCCACAAATTAGGAACAACAATGATATCATATCTCTCCTGTCCAAGAAATTAATGAACTTTTGAAACAAACCAACATCAATCTAACAATGGATGTACTCATTTGCAGCCTAGATGAGGCCAAGCGTTTGGTTGGAAACGTGAGAGTTCGGGCTTGTAACATACTGTCATTCTGTGCTGTTAGGTCATCCCTAAAATTTTCTCCCTGCATTAGCAAGGTTGGTCTAATACATATCTGATCTGATGATTGTTTTCAAATAAAATTTTCTCCCTGCATTAGCAAGGTTGGACTAAACATGCATTCAAATGTTAAGGTCTCAAAAATTTTTGCGCGCTGGGTTGGTTGTTCTAGTTTTGAAACTCGCAAGGCTTCTATTTTAGGTGAATACAAATTTAAATTATTTAAGCCCAACTTAAAGTTTTGAAATTTGTGGGTAAACCGTTTTTGATAAGATAATTTACTGTGTTTCTAGCTCTTCCAAACTTATTGTTCTCAATTAAAATGGCTGTCCAAGAGGAACAGACTCAGAGAAATTTGACTACCATCATTGTACAATCTCTGGTTGAAGGGCTACACAAGGTAATTGGTCATGGTTCTTCTCAACATTATCAGTTCATGAATCAACTTGTTCCTTGCCAATGCAGGATACATAAGAGTAAAAAATTTGTCCAGTTTATTACTTTGATGCTCAAATTACTACATGTAGGAAACTTATGGTGATTTGTCTGCAGAAATGTTGAAGACACTCTCTACATGCATTAAGGTATTATGTCAAATCTTCGACGTCAAAATTTCCTTTACCCTATGTTTAGGGTTTGGATGGAGTACTTTTTAGGAGTAATGTAAATTTTTGGGGGAATTAAAATATTTCAATTTCCCTAAAAAATTACATTACTCCATAAAAATACCCTATCCAAACACTTCCTATGGGTTTCAGAGTTTTGATAGCTCAATGTCATCTTAGTTTACATTATTGAATAATTTTTTTTGCCAATGATCTAATTGTACACTGCAATTCTGCAAAGTATATATTAATATTTGTTATATGTTTAGGTCATATTTTTCTCATGCAAATAACACATCTCCTTAATGCAGACCTCTAGTTCATTATTCACCAGCCAACTAATCAAGATTATTGCTGATGAGATAAACCGGATAATAGGAAAGGTCATTGAAATAGAAATAATGAAAGCAAAGGAAGCAACGACTTCTGAAGGGGGAAGTAGATATTTACCAAATGTAGAAATTATTCAGGTTAAATTCTCTTTTTTTCGCACTTATTCAAATTTATATCTTTAAATTTTCTTTATTTTTGAGAAATATTAAATCAACAACTTGTAAATATTTGGTCTTTTTCTCATGCGTTAATGATTTTTTACATTTCATTTACATCAACCGTAAATAGAAGAGAGAATTATGCATAAATAATTTATTAAATAAAATAGTTGTAATTTTTAAATGATTGCAAAATGTTACTTCAGACATTGAAGTATTCCCAGGGCTGGATTCGAACCCAAAACCTTGATTAAACTGGAAGAGACCCAAACTATCTCATTTATATACTTTTGGGGGAGATACTTGAACTCTTCTTAATAAATAAAATAATCAATGTATAATTATTAAATTCTAATATTTTCTTCATACTTATTATTGATTTATAATGTGGTAACGGTATTTAATTTTTAACTCATTTCAGGATGCAAATAACTTAGTTGAAGCAACACTTGAAACATTTAGTACTCAATTCTTGCCATATGTTGATTCCCTTATGTCAAATGTTGCAACTTTTTGGGTAAGTATGTTCGCCTTTGTTATTATTAAAAGCGTTAAACAAGTACAAATTGGGCTCTCAGCAGCTTCTTTTTTTCATAAATTTTATTGTTGCTTCTGCATGATCTATGGCAGGTCCATGACATCCCAGATAAAGTGGTAGCTTATATAATTTCCATTTTCAACATTATCGTACCACGACTCCCAGAAAAATTGCCGAAGTAAATCTAGCTTCTGCATGATCTAGTTTCTTTTATCAGTTTCGCTAAAGTTATGTGGCAGTAATTGCTTCTAAAAATAATATATCTTGTTTTTGTCTGCTAATTGAACAGGTATCATAATAAATATATTACAACTGCCTGTGATGCTTTAAGGGAAGATCGTTCTTATTGCCACCTGGTATTAATTTGCAAATATGTCAATGATCGTGTTTCATTTAATTATTCATACATGAATAATGAAAATCTGTGTCCGGATAATGATGCTTCCAGCATGCTATACGGGCAATTGGTATTGGAGCTAAGTTTGGAGGACATGGATTCAAAGCAATTGTGACTGGTAACTTCTTTAAGCTCTAAAAATTATTCAGAGTATATTATATATTTTTTTGAATATCACAAGCAAAATAGGTTTTATGCAGAGGCTATTACCAGACTACACGATTTGTTGACAATAAGGCTTTCATTTAATGGACTATCTGGAGGTGTAACAATGTTACATGATGCGGCAGTTGCAGCTCTTGGGAAAATTCTTGAATTTCATAGAGACAGTATCGATGGTAGTAAGGTAATTATTTTCCTTGAATTTCATAGAGACTGTTTTTGCAACCTTTTTAAATTTTCTTCTATCCTCAATGACAATTATAGAAGGAGCTGGTTCGAAAGTGGTTAAACTTTTTGCCATTAAAGCATGATTTCAATGAAGCCAGATATGTGCATGGATTGCTTTCTACAATGTTAAGAAGGTCTTAATCTTTTTTTATTACACCTTATGACCTCTGTCTGTTTTATTTTCAAATTATTACACATCCATATACACTTTTTGTACACATGTTGGACTAAGCAAAAGTTGAAAAAACGGTATCCATCAGGTCAGATAAGGACTTATTTGGACGTAATAACGAGAATCTTCCCAAAGTTATTTCCGTCGTAAAAGAGGTAAGTAGAACTGTAGAAATTTTTGTTAGCTTGCTGAAGTATGGATTTATCGTAAGCAATTTGGCTCAATATATATTTTCTTGTAGATTTTAACTCCACCTCGTCTGGCAACTGAGGAAGATATTAATCAGCTGATTGACTTCTTAAATCAACATGATGATATGGCTTTGGAACAAAGCAGTTCAAAGCACTATATGCCCACGACATGATGCACTTCCTTAATTACTAGGCATCAATTTGCCTGTAGATTTGTACAGAAGAAAATTGTACAGTAGGTGGGTATTTTTCCACGACAATAAGAAAGAAAATTTTTGATCTTCCAATGTGTAAAGATGCAACAACATTCGTAATGTTCTACTTTTTTAGATATGCCCTTTGCTTTCGCTATCGAAGATGCCTGAGATTTGCCTCTTGTAACAAGTTTCCAAACATAATTTTTGATATAGGGATTTGTTTTGGATGGCTTCTAGGTGGAGATATATATTAACAAATTTTTCATGGGTAGACAATGTTTGTAAATAAGCTAACTCCATGTTTTGTAAACAAGTGTGTTTTTTTTCTGAAAGATATGGTATTCTTTGAACGCAATTAAGTAAAAGAAACTTGGAATCCGCTGAGTTGATTTTGTGCCTCCATTCAATGGACCACTATCTCAATTCTAGGGGGTCCGTCATTTTTGCAGTTTCTCAATGGTAGGTAACACGCTAGGAACCCATTTCCATTCATAGTGTTTTAATACGCAAGCAATTCTATTTAAAAGCAACATATAAAAATGAAAAGAAAACAAGAATGAATCATTATAAAGAGTACAAAGAGTAGCTGCAGATTTGTTGGAGGCCAGAAGTGAGCATAGAAGACCCAATCTGTCGTTTTGGGTGGAGGAGTTGAGCTTGAAGCTTGACACACAAGCCTGGTAGGCTTACCCAAGAGTTGAGATAACTCTACTTGTCTAAGTTGAACCTTGAAAGACAAAAGCCCCAACTGAAATGGCAGAAGTCGCGGCTTGAACACCTCCCGCTTGAGGGGGCAAGGTCTGTCTGCCGATGGGAACATCGGGCAGACTACTTTGTCTAGCCTCGACAAGGAACCTATCCAGAAAGGAGTGAGGAGAGTGGCTAGGGTCACGGCAGAGCGGGGTTTGTTATTCGAAGACATCACGGTCATGAATGATAAAGAATTAAGAGCCACCAGAACAGTGAGACCACCCTCAAAAGTGCCCCAAAATCAATGGATGGCAAAAACGTTAATTAAGGAATCACCACCCAGAGTAGCCCCTCTGACACGCACGCAGAAGAGGAGGTTGCAGAGGATGAGGTCGGTTCAGAAAATGAGAGGCATCTTGCTGATGCCGACCACGACTAAGGAAAGGGATACAGCGGAAACCCCTGTGGCCTCTGTAGCCATGACGTTGGAACAGGCATTTCCTAAACCTACCGAGGCCAGCACACCTACCCACTACTCTGGTTGACAAGCCAACGCTTCTCCTCTGTTAGGTGACAAATCACAGCAGAAACAGAGATCGTTGTTCCCCACCCTGATCTATCTGCCTCTCTCAATGCAATCTCATTTGCCTTTGTCGCCACGATGCAACACTGTTATCCTAAGATTTGTTTCACTGCTACCCCAAGACCAATTGTTATTCTCCATCACTAAATGGCCCATCCAAGCTTAATTGGTTCTAATTTGTTGTGCCGGTTTTAATTTTGGAATTTATTGTGAAATTTATGTATTTGTGAATTGAACAGGAGAGGTTGTAATTTGTGAATTTGTGAATTTGAGGATTTGGTACATAATGAATCAACAACCCCATTGACATGCAAATATTACAACAGATCAATTCTTTAACTATTACAGCCACGAAGAAACAAACCTCCCAACTATTACAGGAGACCAATTCATTACCATGTTTCAGAAAAACAAGACAAATGGGGAAGCCAGGAAGGGAGTGTTATCTACTGCTTCTACTAGCATGAGTTGGGTGCCTGATAACTCTATTTTATATAGAGTTATTTATGCATCTAAACATAACTAATTACTTGAAACCCAGTGTAATATGTGTTAAATATAGTAGTATGAAGTAAAATAACAACATTCTATGTTTCATAGAGGATTATATAACGATTTAAGCATTTTGTATATATATATATTGGTATGTTTGATGTGTTTGTTCAGTGCACTTACAGTTAGGTGCAACTACACAAAAGAAACAAACAGTGCATCTGCACTAACCACATTTACAACAGTGCAACTGCACTTAGGTGCATCTGCACCATCCTGCGCTGAAGGCAGATTTAAACCCACCTTAGAAGCACCTCAATTCATACTATAAACATTTCTATTACATCATGCTTAGTCACAAGTCACATGGAGGTACATGCCAACATGCAAGAGGAGGCGCCCACAATGGGAAATCATCATGAAAGGCTACACATCTAGGACACATGGTCTTCCACAATTGGACCTATCTTTTGGACTCAATATTCTCAATCAAAGCTCTGAAAAGTAACCATGGTTAAGCCACCTTTGGTCAGCTTGATCTCTAAGCAAACCCTCACTTGAAGGAAACCTCCAAGGCTATATAAAGGCTTCCACTTCTCACTTGAACAATATCTCATATCTCACATCATGATATGTAGATCATACACTTTACTTATAATTTAGTAGTTTCATTCCTTATAGTTTTTAGTAGTAGTTAGTTGGCAAGAAGGTAAGGAAGGAACCGACGACTTCTTCCTTCACTTCTTCAACAACTTAGTTAGGTGCAACTGCACCAGGAAGTCAGTACTTCTGCACTGCTGGGCAATTTTATGCAAGAGTACTTCAATCAGTGTAATCTCTACCCTATTGATATCTCTTGTACTTTCATTTATATTAATATGTTTTATTTCATCTATCTTTGCCTTGCAATGCATATTATGAGCTAAACCTTTTTGGTTGAGATGTTCTAACTTTATAATGAGCTTTTGAGTAAGTTATTGTGTCTTTAAGTGTTGCATGTATTTTGGGTCTTGTGTTATACTACATCCATCTTATTTTAAGGTTGATCGCTTATAATAAGTAGAGTTATATTCACAGACATGGTTTATAATTAGAAATCAACACTAATAAGGGTTAGTGTTTTAGTAAAGGCTTTATTAACTTGTGTAATAAAGAAATCTTTGTTAAAACCATGTTAAGTCCTAGACATAGGATAACATAGTCCTTAGGGTAATACAGTGGGTACTTCAAAGACAGGAGTGAACTTATTTAGCAAGCCTAGACATATGAAGCTTGTAACGAAACTCTAAAGAAAGTAGCTGAAAGGCACATACTCATGCAACTGCACTCAATGCATCTGCACCACATAAAAGCACAAAACTCTAAAAAGTGAATTATTTAGTAAAGACATCTCAACTATCATTCTCAACTGATTTCCTTCACATTCTTTTACATATTTGCATTCTGTTTTCACTTAACTTAAAAACCCCAAATTTGTGAGTAGTATAGTAGCACCAATTTATATTTTCTTAAACATACATGAGTTAATCCAATCCCTGTGGGTTCGACCTTTCTTATCATTATATTACTTGTTTGTGACTATGTATACTTGCACATCTTTTTCACACACCAAGTTTTTGGCGCCGTTGCCGGGGATTGCCATTAATTTTTTTGTTTAGATTTGTAAATTAGTGTTTATTATTCTGGTAGTTTTGTTTCTCAGTGCAGATGCACTAGCTTATGCTCAGGGTCAGATCACCAGAATTTACATTAGATCCTGAAATAGAGAGATGGTTCAGAAAGTTGCTGAGGCTCAAGAAACAAAAAGTTCAAAGCTGCAGAGTCACTATGTCTCATCATAGTGAAGAAGAGAGATCTAGACCAGGTTCAAGTGGAGGATCAGTCAGAGGTGGCCCAAGCATTCATTATGAACCTGAGGATGATCACAGACATCAATTCATCAACATGGGACCAATAGGTATGATTAATGATAGAAATAGACCCATGAGGGATTATGCTATGTTTAATCATCAAAATATGAAAACAAGTATAGCAAGACCTCATATTGATGCTGTGCATTTTGAATTTAAACCCATGATGTTCCAAATGCTACAAACAATTGGTCAATTTTGTGGATCCATCCATGAGGATCCCCATGAGCATTTAAAACAATTTTTAGAAGTATGTAGTAACTTTATTCTTCCTGGTGTTAGTGAAGATGCATTTAGACTTAAGCTATTTCCATATTCTTTGAAAGATAAGGCTAAATCTTGGTTGAATTCAATGGAGCCTAATTCTATTCATTCATGGAATGAAGTGGCTGAAAAGTTTTTAGCAAAATATTTTCCACCCATCAAAAATGCCAGAATGAGAAATGATATTACATCTTTTAGACAAAAAGAATTTGAATCATTGTTTGAAGCATGGGAAAGATGGAAAGAGCTTTTAAGAAAATGTCCACATCATGGTCTACCTATCATTATTCAAATGGAAACTTTTTATAATGGTTTAGAACCCCAAACCAGAATAATGCTTGATGCATCATCTGGGGGTGTGTTATTAAACTTGTCTTATAATGAAACATGTGAATTGATTGATAGAATTGCAACAAATAGCTCTAGTTGGCCTACTGAGAGGGTAAGTACCCAAAAGAAACCATCAGGGGTACATGAAATTAGTGATATAGCAGCCCTATCTGCTCAGTTAGCCTCACTAACAAACTTGTTTAAAAACTCACTTCAACCAGTGCATCTGCACCTAGTGCAGTTGCACCAACAGAAAACACTGCAGCAGCCATAGAACAATCCCCCCTAAGAGACACACGTTGTGTGTATTGTGGAGGAGGTCACTTGTATGAGGAATGTCCTAGCAACCTTGTCTCTGTCAGTTATGTAGGATACACTAGGAATATAACAACCCTTACTCTAACACCTATAACCCTGACCGGAGGAACCACCCAAATTTCAAATGGAATAATACTGGTGCATCTGCACCAGCCACACCACCAGGATTCCACTCTCAGAACAACCAAAGACAACAACCACCTGCCACTGATAACTCCTTAGAAGCCTTACTCAAATCCTTTATTAGAAAAACCAGAACAGCTAGGCAAGCACAAGATGCATCTATAAAGAATTTAGAGAATCAGGTGGAACAGTTAGCAACAGCTCTGTATCAAAGACCAACAGGTACATTACCATCAAATCCAGAAGCTACCACATCCCACAGGTCAGGAAAGGAGCAGGTGAAGGCCATTGCTCTGAGAAATGGAAAAGATCTTGCAGAACCAGGTGAGAATCAAGGTGAAGGTAAGGGAGAAAAAAAATAAAAATGAAAAAAATACTCAAGATGCAGAAGCACCTGATGCATCTGCATCTCATGAAGTCCCAACTCCAAGGTTAGTTCCTGAATACCCTCCTCCTCCTTATCCTCAAAGATTAAAAAAAAAGCACACGAGGAGAAGCAATTCAGTAAGTTTCTTGAAATTTTAAAACAATTACACATCAATGTTCCCTTAGTTGAAGCACTTCATCAAATGCCTAATTATGCTAAATTTATGAAAGATGTGCTTTCAAAAAGAAGAAGATTAGGGGATTTTGAAACAGTTGCTATGTCTAAAGAATGTAGTCTAATTTTACAAAGCAAAATTCCAAGAAAACTAAAGGATCTTGGCAGTTTTACAGTCTCATTCTCAATAGGAAAATCTTATACAGGTCGTGCATTATGTGATTTAGGTGCAAGTATCAACTTAATGCCTAAATCCATATTTACACAACTGGGAATTGGAAATGCTAGGCCTACAACAGTAACACTTCAACTTGCTGATAGATCAATAGCTTATCTAGAGGGAATCATTGAAGATATTCTGGTTAAGGTTGACAAATTTGTATTTCCTGCAGATTTTGTTATTCTTGATTTTGATGCAGATAAAGAAGTCCCAGTCATTCTTGGGAGACCATTCTTAGCAACTGGGAAAGCACTAATTGATGTTCAAAAGGGAGAACTAACCATGAGAGTGAATGATCAAGAGGTGAAATTCAATGTGATGAATGCTCTAAAGTATCCTGCAGAGGAGAGTGAAGAATGTTCAGCAATCACTTCTCTTCACCATTTGGTGCAGAAGCAATTCCATAAGCAGTATGATTATCTCACCAGTGCACTTGCACTAGATGCTTCTGCACCACCTGAAGATGAAATTTTGGAAAAAGACACTTTGCCAAGAGAAGCACCAGCACAAAAGGTATGGTCTAGAACTTTTGAATCTCTTAATTTAGAAGACCCTAACCTTAAAAAGAATTTACCCTCAATTGAACAACCTCCAAAATTAGAATTGAACGAATTGCCCAAACATTTGAAGTATGCTTTCTTAGGGGAAGATGATGCACTTCCAGTGATCATTGCCTCTGACTTGTCAATAGAGCAGGAGCATGATCTCATTTATACCTTAAGAAAGCATACAAAAGCTATAGGCTGGCAAATGGC